>JAOYMR010000004.1:19767149-19789339 GCA_025802075.1 Tenebrosternarchus preto | reverse complement strand
TCCCAACCCACCCCTCTACTATCTCACTCTCAGTGTGGGGGTTGTGAGGAGTCTTCTGTTGCAGGCTGGTGTGTTGAGTGCCAAGAATGTCTATGTGCTGTTTGTGTAGCAGCACATCAGAGAGTCAAAGTTGCCCGTCAGCATTTTGTCCACACAATAACTCCGGGTATGTGCACGCAATAACTCATTTCTTGAAAAGTTGTTGACAAATAGTGTAATTGTGTGTAATAGGTTTTCCATTTTTTCCATGTGTAACATTCCTGTAGAGTTTCCAAGGCCTGTTGTTTGTCCCATCCACAAAAAGATGCAGGTCAACGACTACTGTGTGACGTGTGACCAGCTAACATGCAGACACTGTCTACCCTTTCATCTCAACCACTTGTATGACCATGGATTTTTTTATTTATGTGCTTTATTTATTCCTGTTTTTTTTTTCTCTTTTTACTTGTGGGTAATAATGAAAGAAGTGGGGTTATTTTCCGAGTTCAAGCCTGTGTTATCTGTTGCAGGCTGCAGGATGTTCCTGGAGCAGTTCTTCAGCAGAGGCGGCAGATCCGGAGAACGGTCCAGAAGGTCCACCGTAAGAGACTGGCTACTCTGAAGAGTCTCACAGACCTGGAGGGCAGGTGGTTCCACTTTAAAGTCTTGGTTCCTTGTAACACAAAGCATCAGGGCGTTATGCCATTAATCCTGCGGGGTTTGAGAATTTCCACTCAAAAGTTTAGAAGGCAAATCTCTTTTTCCTTTAATCGCTGGATTCTCGGTGTCATTTGTATGCTCAACACATGTGAGACAATGAAGCATCTAGTTCAGCGAATCAGTTAATTATTCACGCTCTTTGCAGTTGTGGATGTGGAAAAAGCAAACCCCTGCATCTGTGGGGAATTCTCAGAAGTGGGATTGAGTGCTACAGTATGAATTACAGCTGATGTGTACCATTCAGCAGACTTAATTAAGTTATAGTTTGTAACCACTCTTGGTTTGTAACCGGATTAGTATTAATGTTGCTATATATTGCTATATCAGTCCTGAGATGTATATTCATTTTAACATTACCACTTTTTCGTCCACTTTCTTCTCATTGTTGGCCAATTAGAGAATGTCTGGATGTCCACGTTTTAGACCTCAGCAATGTACCCATCAAAGCACACAGGCAATGAATTAATCGAGACTTTCCACTTTTTTCTAGATTGTCTCACCTGAAGGAGGTTGAAATAAGAGTGAGACTGGATGTGAAGACGACCGTGGTCAACCTGTGCAACGTCATTGTCAAGAAAGCATCCAAACTTATTAAAGAGATGGAGGTAGCAGGCGCACTGACATTAAGTAGTTCTGAAGTTGTGGGAAAGTATAAACAGTCAGTCAAGTCTGACGAAGCTGATTTGTGTTCCAGCCTTCAACCTTTGAGAATCAGCATTTGTCAAGTGGATACATGAATTGACCCTAGTTGAAAGTAGATTGAAGGACACCTGTAAATCAGTCGCATAAAAGCAAGCTGAGGACCTAGTTTTAAACTGTAAGGATGCCAATGTAGAATTTGGGAAGATTTTGTTATTAACCTAAACCAGAATGAGTTCTGCAGGAATACTGTGTTGTGGTGGGGGAAAAAAATATTCACAATCAGTTCACTAGCCCAGAAAAGATCTGAGTTTATTTTATTATTTATTTTATTATTTTGTTTGTTTGTAGGTTTTTCTCCTTTTTAAAGGACAGTTAAACAGGCAAAAAGAAATAATGACTTTATCAGTGTGTCTATGTTACAAGTGTCCATTGACTGTTACTAAGAGACGGAGGCCAATGTCCATTGGCTGTTGCTATGCCTGGTTTAGGAATGCAACCAGAAACCAGGATGGGTTTCTGGTTGCATTCCTAAAGCAGACTGAGTCAGGCACAGAGATAAGCTAGCCATAAACACACCTTGAATGGGCCCCATAGTGTCTAAGCAGGAAAACACAGACATATTCCGAGGAGTGAGAACAAATTAGGAAAGCCATTCAAGTATGTTCTGTATTTTAGAATAATTTCAAACCATTGCAATCCATTGATGGTTTTTTAAAGAACATTAACATATCATTAATGATGAGGGCTCCACAGTGCACACATTTTTAAGCCTTGCCTGGAATAGGAGGTGTTCCATGAGTCAAGGGAAGCAGATAGAAAAAAAACGGGAGGGCAGTGATCACAGGCTTTCTTGAGTATTTCTATAACTTTGTTTGCTGTTGAATAATATTCAGCTACTTGTGATTTCTAGTAAGTTGGCAGAAAAACACAGCCAGCCTTAGTACATGTCCATATGGTTGGAGAATCTTTTACTTTGTTTTCATTGGAAAATGTTTTTAAAAACATAAAGTGGTGACTGCTTTTAGTCTTTGACTTTGAGTGCAGTTTTGTTTTTGCTGGACCCAACTGGTTTGACTTTGTTTTAGGATTTATGTGGAAAGGAGAGGGAGAAACTTGCAGACCAAAAGGTGGTGCTCCAGCGTCTCCGTAAGAAGCAGGAGCACGTGTTGGCATTCACAGATAAAGTTCTGGGCTTCCAAGACCACACAGTTCTGTCCTGCAAGAAACAGGTAGCTGGACACTACTCAGCTTCTGTATTTGAAGCGAACCATGGGTTTTTGGGGTGCAAGTATATTTAGACTGTTGATATCATGCCACAAGTCACATGTCTCTGTTTTTTGGTCCTCTGTGAACTTTTGCCCTCAGATTTACCATCAGCTTCAGCACCTGCTAGAGCAAAATGTCTTTTCCAACTCTCCTGTGATGGAGCTCAACTTCCAGTACAATCAGGCTAATGTTAAGAAAGCACTCAAAGCCTTTGGTAGGGATTTTACGTTTTTACTCTCTACAGTGCCATATTTACAGTCTCATGCTTGCAGTCGCACATGTTTAGAAATGTTCAGTGTTTTGTTGCTTTTATTGTTGTTTTATTTTGTTGCGTTTTGTTCTTGTAATGGTATTACATCACCATACTCTCCACCTTCTCTGTCACAGGGATTAAGGGCCCTGTGACTGAAAGAAAGGTCAATGTAGAGAGAGAAATGTTTTATAAAGGTTTTTGGTTTGTTGGTTCTGATGATGATGTTGTTTTCTAGGGTGCATTGTGGCCAGAGAAACACCATTGGCATCCTACCAAATGCAAAACCTTCCTGACCAAACTTCAAAGGTCCTCACACTGACCCAAAGCCCAGGCACACCAAAAGCACCATTCCAAACTCCCTCCCCTTTTACTGAGTCTTCATCTCATTCAGCCAACGTACCACAGTTCCTGAGGACACATGATCTTCCCACAGCCATTCCCCCTTCCCAGAAGTCCTCCAATCCCCCAATCCGTGCTCGTCTCTGCTTGGACTCTTCTCCACAGTATTCTAATTGCCCCAAGCAAAAGCGGCCATGGTCTTACCACCCCTATGACCCCGACAGTGTCCATCTTTCCCAGACCATCATAAAATCCCTCACACAAAATGATTCTCTTTCATCCAGGTGCTCAGCAGCATCCCAACAGCATCCCAACAGCATCCCATCCTCATCTCTCTGTGCTTCTGCACCTGCATCACCTGTACTGTGCACTAAACCTCAAAGGCTGACTCTCCCTGCAAACCCATTGGCAGGAGCTGGAATCACTCTAACATCTTCCAGAAAGACCACCAACAATCCATCTGTTGATTCTATCCAAAATAATGGCTGCTTATATGGGGTTTTGTTGAGGCGATCTAACAATCTTTCTGAACCTAATTCTGAGCCTTTAAATGATGTGCAAACCTCAGCTGACTCTACATGTCCCAGTAAGACCACTAATGGCAGTGTGAAGAGTGGACAGGAAATGTTGCCCATGTCGACTGTGCCTGATGAAGCCATCAGTGAAGCCAGCAGCCCCAACCCAGTCCTTATCCACTCAAAGCAGGCAGAAGATCAGAGTCAGCCTGTTACAAAGTTGGAGTTTAACACAAGCCCAGCTTACCACCGTTTCCCTTCAGAGAGTTCATCAACCAAAGTGGCTTCAAACAGCTCTGCAGGTTTAGTAAATACCAACAGCTCTATTTCTGCTAGTTTTCCACCATTTTGTACAGAGAGTAACTCTTCTACTGGAACTCATGAACCCTTGCCCCCAGACATCATGTCGTCAGGAAGTGACATCAGAAGGGTTGAGGCAAACAGTTGGTTATCAACTACTCAGAGACCATCTCCTGCTGACTCCCAGCTGAAATGCCCAAGTCATCAAGAGACTGCTGTGGTCGGTCCACAACAAGGCACCAGTGACCTACATGTCCTACGTGCGGAATCTCTTGAGGAGAGTTTAAAAACATCACTGTTAACAAAGGACAGTCTTCACTCTCTCTCAGCCAGCCACATCAACCTACCAAAGGGAACTCTCAGCACACATTTAAATGAGGTCAAGTGCACAGAAGGAAAGGCTGATAATAATAATACTATGTCTAGCAATGCTGAGTTAAATTATATGCCGATCAAAATTGTACAGAACTCAACCCAGACAAGTGCCTCTATAAAAGAAGAAACATTTGATGCAGGTCTTGGCCTTGCTGTTCCTGACTTGACAAACAGCTACTGCTTTCCTCTAGAGGTAATGACATTGGGGTAATGACTCCACCTAGAAGTTTGGAGGTGGCTAAGCACTGACTTAATGTATCAAGGTCATTTGGACTTGATCAGGTTTAAGCTAGGTTCTTTGTTCTTTTTCAGAAGAGTCACTATTTGCACTATATCTCCCCATTTTATTTCCATAGGAGGAAGATAATAAGGATGATACAGCTTTAATAAAGATCAGAGACAATGAAGGTGAGGTGAAATTTAGACTTTTGTTGTGTTTTATTTACTCCAGATATAATATGCATTGAAACTGAATAAATCTGAAATGGTAAATCTATGAGAAAAGTCAAACAATTATTCTTAAAATGTCAATTTATATTCTAAGTATGTGTGTGCAGGTTCTTGTCTGAACGTTGACAATATATATGGCAATATTGTGAGAATACATGAACTGCTCAGTGGAAGATTGTGAATACACTACTACATACTGTAATTAACCAGAGCAGGTCTTCAGGACACCATCTTGTCTTTTTTTTCCTTATAAGGATATGCTCAAGTCAAATGTTTATATCTGCTTAACTCTTCGTATTCAGGTAATTTTGTAGCCCTGGAGCCACTGGGGAGGTGAGTGTATTTATTTGATAATAAGACCATTTATTTGATCTTTGTTAATAATTTAAGGTCACTTTTTGCATGTTTGCATTTCTTTTGTGTGTCATGCATAAATGCACACATTTGTGCCTGTGTAAGTACTGGCATATCATTTGCATTTTGCCATCATTTCTGCAGGGATTGGCTGCCTGATGTGTCAGTCTGCCGTTTGCCCATTCCTCGTTACGCATCGTCTTCTCCCGCCCCAGTGTTCTATGTCCTGCGAAGAGAAGGAAGTAACGACTCCCTGCTTCGTGTGATCCAGAAGAGTGAGCAGGTACACAACCCTGTCACTGTTTGGAAGAGTTTCACTGGATGAATCATCTTGCTTCTATCACCATGACAGTAGAAACAAACTGAATTTTTGTACACAGAAGTGAAACAACCTTATCATTCATTTCAGGAAATAATGTGAACTGCATTGATTGATCAAAAATGCAAATTTTTTGTGGAATTACCTTCATTACAGTCTCTTGCACTACACCCCATTCTTATTTCTGAGTGGCCAGACACCTCTTGCCCTCTGTTGGCCAAGAAGCTGAACTGCGCTGCATGCAAGGTCTCTGGGAAACTTTTCCAGTGCTGTGTGTGCCACAGAGCTTTCCACGGAGAATGTCATATTCCACCAATGACCAGCGTCACCAAGTACATCACCTACAGTCTATAGTCTTAATCCTTTATGGCATCATATATTTCCTCAATTTTATCTAATCTATTTACTATATCTTCTGTATGTTTACTTTGCTTTTTTCTTTATCTCTTGATTTCTGTTTTCCACTGTATCTTTCTCCCTCTTTTTGTATCTCTACTTGTGCAGTACTAAACGCTGGCAGTGTCTGCTGTGCAGAGATCTGTCTCGTATTGAAAACCTGGAATTGTACCCAGAATGCAATGACCAACCGGTCCTCAGCCTGCCTGATCAGAGGGTGAGAGCTCGGCCTGAGCCCGCACATTCTGGGCTTTCTGTAGACTTTGTGTGGACTGTTACACTTGGGCAGAAGTCACGTAGCGTTCAAACGTCTAGCCCGCAATATTTAGCAGGCAGTTGGAAGGTGCTGCGTAGGTTGACACGTTTAATTGCATATTTTGATGTTATTCTCATGGACAGAAATGTGAATACCTGTTGCTCGCGCTCATCTGTAATACGCAAAGCTCAACGCTCTACAGGTCGGTTAAGGTAAGCGGCGTGTACACAGACACATGCGTGTGCACACAAGCTCATACGTGTACATACACACTGAGAAAAGGATTAATAGCATGCACAGCGTGAAATGGAGGCTGTGACCCTCTTACACTGCGTTCAGATGCCCCCTCACGCTGACCACTACGTCGACGCTACTCTGGTCCGGGGGCGTCTCCTGCGCAAACTGACTCCGCCCTACCGCACGCCTGCCGAGTTCGTGAGCGACATCTGGCTCCTCCTCAGTACGCTGCTAAGCTCCGCCCAGGTAATTTGCGCCATGTGGACCTCCCCCAAGCGTGGACTGCCTGGAATCACACATCATGTTTTTGATGTATGAGAGACCCCTCACCTAGCTGAATGCTGGATTTATCTGGATTCGCCTTTGTTTTTTTGTTTGTTTGTTTTTGTCTATTTTTACGTTTGTTGGTTAAATGAATGAGATGTATGCAGTTGGTGAAGTGGGATGTCTGAGGTTATTGCAAAAACTTTCTACATGATGTTAAAGATTGGACAGTGCATTCCCATCTGCGCCATCATTCAGTAACTAATCATTCTGTAACCAACCCCCACGACAATTTTTTAAATGGCCCATTTACCAGCATTTTAGCCTGTAATGGAGATTCCCTGAAGGCTTCCATTGAAATTGAAATGCCTATGGAACTGTATGTACATAGCTGCATGTATGCTATGATTACCTTTTTGTACATGATAGGAGCTGCTCTACCTTAATCCTGGACTGCTTCTACCTTTTTAGATCTCATGGCTGTATAATTTAACTTTTGGAAGATTTTAGGCAGAGATGCTACAATATCGATTCTAATATGAAATGATTTGGTAAACTAAACGCAATCTTAAATGTCTTAAATCTTTTGCTTTTGTTGATTTAACTAGATTCGCCACGGTTATTGTGCATTTGACAAGTATTAAATGTTAAATGGATTACTTTGCCGTAACATTTCTTCTAGGTCAAGTTGTTTACTGAATGCTACTCACGTATTATTTGCCTTTTCTTATTTCTGTACCTTCATCTGACCGCTAGGAGTCGCAACGCGTGAAGCGGCTTCAGAGATTCTTCTCTAAAGAACTTCGCCGAGTATTTGGTCAGAGCCTTCACCCCTCCCTCCTGAAAGATCCGTTCCGAGGAGAAAGAAAGAAAATAGCAACTCCATCGCACGGGAGCCAAAGATACAGCCAAGGGGATTCTCTTGAGTGAAACACATAACAATTTTTGTGTGATTTGTTTTTTTTTAAAACCGCGTTTAGTTTATGATCACATGTGATGGGCGGAAAGTGCTGTTTTTTGTTATCTTTTTTCACTTAGAAACTTTGTTAATAACAATTTACAAATATGTACGTGAAACTTGTTTATATTTTTCAACTCTCTTAATAATAGATTTCGTTTCTAGGGCAAAAAATTGACGTTTATTTTTCTTTCTCTCTCAAATATTTGCATGATTATAATGGTATAATTGTGTCCATTTACTGAGTCCCTTTGGCTTGCATTTTCACATGGCGTGACTCAACTCAACTCCAAGCATATCCAAGGCTCAGTTGGTGCTTTTCAAATTTGCTTGTGAAAAAACGGTGACCATACAAGTTCGGACCTGTCTCAAGTTCTTTGAACAATGGCTCTGCGTTGCATTTATAATACAACAAATTGTTAACGACTCGCTAAAGGCCGCATGTCATTCATGTGCAATTTCAGTTCATTTACAACACTATTGTCTTGCATTACAAGATGCTGCTTAATGACCTTAATAAAATAAATGTAGGTTACTTAAGTTAAATTTAAACATGCGTGATTTGTTTTATAATACAAATAAGTATGTCTGTATTTTGGTTCAAGCTGTTTTTCATCCTATCTGTCGAGTTTTTGCGCTTATTTTCAGTGTGACTGAAATACTCTGCAGTATAACTGGTTGGCACATATAGCGGTTTCATATTACATCAAATTGTTTAAATTGTTTCTGTGCCATTATACTGTCACCGTTAATTACTGGTGACGGTAGGTTATGGTTTCCCCTTCGCGCTCGGCATCCCTATTGGCCTACGCGAGTAGGAAACCCGCTTCCGCCCCGCCCCCGCCCCACGCGACTTATTTAAATCTCTCGCAACGTTGAGTCTTCTTAGCAGTTCTGAGCGTCACCGTACACATCCACACTCCTACGGCCTTCACAAATGGTTGTCCAGGTGAATTCCCGAACTCGTCAAAGCAACAAAGCAATGGAAGGAAACCAGCAGAAAGTGGAAGCGAATATTGTGTTGCTTGGAGCTGAGAATGTTGGAAAGTCTGGTGAGTTCAGTTTAAACTTTCCTTGTTTTTCAGTAGGTCATATTCGAATTGGTGGTTTTTTTTCGTAGGGCTGTTTTCACTCTTGCACAAAACATGTATTTCGGACGTGACAATTTTTTTCCTCTGTTCGTTAGCACTTACAGTGCGTTTCCTGACTAGAAGATTCATTGGCGAATACGGCGACATAGGTGAGTAGAATGCAAACAGGAAATCTGCTATCTCATCTGTGTTTATCTTTAAAAAAACGCATTCACTGAGCAGTATGTTTAACTCCACAGAATCTATATACAGCCGCTGTGACAAGATCGACGGTCGTGATGTTTGCTTCAATATCTGGGACTCGCTTTGTCCGCAGGTAAGAATCACGTTTGTTCTTTTTACCAAGTTCATAACGCCTCAGCGGCACATAGTGGAGTTCAACTAAGCAATTTCTATTACAGAATGGCGAAGAATCGGGACACATTAACGACAGACAACTTCAGTGGGCAGACGGCTTCATACTGGTCTACAGCATCTGTGACCGGGCAAGCTTCAACGTGGTGCGGCAACAGGTGCAGCATATCCGACAAGCAAAAGTCAAATTGTCCAGCACGGCGCCAGTTATCATCGTGGGGAATAAAAGGGATCTCCAACACCGGCGAGCGGTGTCCAGCGAGGAAGGTCGGCTTCTCGCGTTTTCCGCGGACTGTGGATTCTTTGAAATATCCGCTGCTGAGACGTACCACGGTGTGTTGATGGTGTTTCACGAACTGCTCGACCTTATACGCGAGGCAAGGGCGCTCAAGAAGGGTGCAGGATTCAAAGGTATCGTGAGGAGCATGTCCGCGGTTTTTGGGAGGAAGCGGACTGAATAAGTTAACTTTTTTTTTTTTTTTCATTCGGAAAAGAATTTGGTACCCTTAATGAATCCATATTGGACCAAGACGCCTGGACAGTCATATTTGAATGTTCTGGGAATGTTCGAATTCAGTAGGGGGAACTCGAAGTCACAAGACATAATGACAGAAATGCATTTGGCCCCTTGAAACATGAGTTAGTCATTTTCAAACTAAGCTACACGTTCATATTGACTGACTGAGGATTAAGGTGGCTTTTCAAGCAGTGTTTTTTGGTCTATGCAAAACAAGTGCTCTCGGACATGCTTCGTAATAACTGACGGAGGTAGAAGTTTTGGTTAGAACCTCTTAATCCATCAACATACAGGCCTATGTTCATCTTTCATTGTTAATATTCTATAGAAACTCAGGACATATTTGATTCAGATGGCTTCTTTCCGGTTGCCATCGGACAGGATGACCTGGCTTAAATCTGTTTAGCTGCTGGGCACGTTGTTGTATATTAATAGTTCTATATATTAAAAGAACATTTGTGAATATGTTTATAATAAAAATAGATTGCTATGATTTTTCTTTTTATTAAATATGCATATTTCACGTTTGCAAAAGTACTACTCTGAGAAATGCCAAATGTGCTGCCTACAACTTCAGAAGCCTCACTGACGTAATGTAAACGTTTGACAGTCTGTACTGCCTCAGCTCTGAAGCTTTACAGATGCCTCACTGACATCAACATGCGCGAAATGTGCCTGTCCAAGGCTTTTCTCTGAGAAAATGCTCAATTATGAATGCGTTATATACAATACAGCTGAAATTTCAACCTGATTCTTTATGGTAAAGTGCACCTCCTTATTGCTACATTTTTTTTTATGAGATGTAATATTTACATGACAACCCTGACCATGCATGTGTCAGTTTGGCAACACCAGCACACAGTTGCTTATTCTTTTATTCTCTGGCCTTGTTTACATCTTTTTCTCCACTAATCAGATGAGACTTTCAATCCATCTCTTGGCTCGTACCCCCCCCAAACACACACACACACACACACGCACGTGCACACACAACTTGACCTTCACCTACTAATCAGTCCTCATGTCTGGTCTGTCTTTATGGTATGTATGTTTGCAGTCCAAAGTCCACATGAATGTCCAATAAGATTGCAGAACCACCCAACCAGAGGGGCTGCAGTACCATGCAGCTTGCTTTCAGCCTTGTGCGTTGTCTGCCATGACCATAAACAAACAAAACATGCTGAGTGACATGAATATCTTCAGTGTGGCACTGACCACCTGTGAATTTCAGGTGCCGTTTTAAGTTGGCCCCGTCAATGCGTTCTAATGACCAGCAGGGGGCATTTCAGAGTATTAGAAGCAGATGATGTGGAATTAAAAATACATGAATTAAATAATGACAGCAGACCATGATGCTACTGTATGGGAACTGGTTAGGGACTAATCGAATAATGACAATTTTGATGTTTTTTCTCAATACAGATGTTTAACTCTGATAAGACAGCGGTGTGTGCCACTAGACAATCTCTGGGCTTGCATTTATACAGCCCAGATTTTCATTTGAAGCTCCAGTGTGTAAGCTCTATGTGCGCATGTGTGTGTGTGTGTATACAAGTCCTATCAAACAGCAAAGAACGGTTTTAGAAATGATTTCCCATGCATGCTGTATCAGACAAAGACACGGAGTGAGGGGGGAAAAAAGGACAGACAGAAGAATCCTCTGGGCAATACCTCCCACTGTGGAGGCGTGGGTCTGGGCTTGGTTGGCACGGAAATGGCCACGGAAACCCTTGTTGCTATGCTACGCGTAGCTCAGTACACTTCGTCATTCTTTAATGACATCACCAGAGCCGCAACCAGCAGATAACCTCAGTGACACACGCGTCTGAACTCCACTCACATTCCTCCCACTTGCATTTCTCCTCTCTAGTGTGGCACACAGACCAAAGTGCATAATGATTTAAGGCATTAAACCACGGAGGCACGAACAACGTCATTCGTCAGGATCCACAATGGATTGTTGTTCAACCTTGCATTTTGCGTGGATTTATGAATGTGTGTGTTGATTAAATTGGAGATGGGGTTGACCCAGTGGTCCAGTAATTGCACCAAATCATTGTTCCTGAGGCTTTTAGTGCAGTGTTTTGTACTTGCTTTAAATGAATACTAAAAGACCATTATAATGTCAAGAGAGTGAGAAAGAAACAGAGATACTGAGAAGGAACTGCTCGTTAAACACAGGAACATCAGGCTCATTATTCTCAGAAATGCTGTACTTCTTTTTTTTTATTTCAAGGTCTCAGATGTCTCACCTTTTCCTCCTCTCTTTTCCTCACTCCCCCCCCCCAAAAAAAAAAAAATGCTCTTCTTCATTTAAAAAAAATGAAGTAAAGCTGTGGGAGTGTCCAGCTTCCTGAACGAGGCACGGGGAGAGTGTGGCGTTTGCCGAGAGGTGGTGGAAGCCTGTACGCAGCGTATAGCCAGGCAAGATTAGGGTCCGCTCCAGGTCAAGGGCCCTTCTGCTGCCCGCAGTTCCGGATGAGGAGCAGATGTTCAATGAGTGAATGACTTAATAAATAAATCAACAAATGTTTCATTTATACGGCGCCTTTCTTAACACTCAAGGATACTTTACAGTACAGACACTTATAGACATACACCGAGAACTGGCAGCCAGACAACCCCCCCTCTGTTACTTTCTCGCTCGGCTGCACGCACACTCTGAAATTAAGACAAACTACGTGAGCGTTATGGAAGCCTCAGAGACGTGGAGAGGAAACCGTGGATATTGGATTAAGAGGTCTGATCTAATCAGAACCAGGGAGATGGCCCAGTAAGATCAAACCAAGGTGTGGGCCTGTCCCCATAATACATTAAGTTACTTGACTCTCAGCTACATATTGCTGTTCCATTTCCCATCAACAGGCACGAATGACAGACCAGGATGGAGTCCGCTCTGATAACGCTGAACATAGTAACAGCAGTCTTCAACCTTTTAACTGAACACTGCAACAGCGGTCTTCAACCGTTTAAGTGACACTGAACACTTCCAGCTTGCTTTAACATGAGGAACTGTTGGGTACAATCGATAAAACTGGGGTCAACACTGATGTTCACATGCTGGTAATAGAAGACATAATCGAGAAACACATCTGGTGCACTGAACTGGGACGCAGTCTGAGGTGCAGTGGGAAGGTTTTACTGGTAGCATGATTTGCAGATGGTGACCACTGGGAGTCCCATCTCCAGTTCTACTAGTACATTTGGTTACCGCTTTAGTTTAGTTTTGTTTTGTTTAAACAAATGAACACAATCTGATTATTAATTTAACGAAGAGCATGAAGGACTACAGGATCACTACAGGAGACGTATTTTTTCTATGTTTAATAAGCAAGTAAGAGCTTCCGGTAAACGTCTCTTAGACATTTGAAGTGGTGTACGTGCATCTTAACGTGTCCACCTCCGCTGCCATCTCTCTCTTGTCTCTCTATCTCTCCTTCTCTATCACTCCCTGTTCTCCCTGCTCCTCATCTCCTCTCTGTCTCTCTCTCTCTCTCTCTCTCTCTCTCTCCCTCTTATATCATTGTACCCTGAAGCAACCACACTGTAAGCTGTTTTTTGTTTATTTACTTTTATAACGGTTTGAGAATGAGTTTTATTGCATTCTCTCAGTCTCGGTGTAGTATTTTCTATTTTTATTCTTCACGTCAGCAACTGGCAACAGAGGCAAAGTGTTGACCGGTGAACGGTGGTGATGACCAACTCCATTTAAACAGCAGGGCACCTGTTCTTGAGCTGCTGATTACAACCAGAACTCCCACAACATCCTTTACCATCATTGCTGCTATTACTAATGCCTGCTGAAGCGCCAGACTTTTCCTAGTTCTAGAAAATTCTGTTATCAGAACTGGTTGATATTAATCATGGAAATGTAAAAGGAGCAGATGACGGTGTTGTTTGTGCAACTTCAGTGAAACCGTGGAAGGAGTTCTGGTCGTACTGCCTACGTCTCTCAGGGGCATGTGGGAACACCAGCGGAGCCGTGATGTCATGCGGGAACACCAACTGTGATGTCATGAACGATCCTTTGTTGGTGACATTTTTTGGAAAGAGGTTTTTTTCAGGCATCTTGGCATTTTACATCTATAAACCACAGTTTGTTGGTCATGTTTTGACATTGTCACAGTTTATATTATGGGAAACATTCCCATGTAAATAAATTCCTGTCCTTTCTTTCTGATGCACTTCCTTTAATACTTGTAATATCATGATTATGGCTGCTCATAGTAGTGCACTGACAGTAATATTGATGGTAACAGTGATAAAGGTATTGATAGTGGTGGTGACAGTAGTAGTGATGGTGTCAATGACAATTACAGTGATAATGACATTGCCTATAGACTCTCAGGGAGAGAGTTCAATACTATGTTAAAATACTGGAGGTGAGTTTTTTGGTGTTTTTGGTATTTTCTGAGTGTAGAAGACCCCAAGCAGAGCGTTTAATAATTAAACACAAGTTTTAAGCTCTCAAGAATGCGATTCTCAACACTCTAACTACACAAACAGGAAAACCTTTGAACAGAAATTTCAACCCCCACTCACATTGCATGACATCGCACGTGCACACACACATACACACACACACACACACACACACTCTTTTATTCCAGCCCATACATTTGTATTGTGGTTTTACTTTATACTTTAGTCCATACTGTCTAACTACCGTGTCTGCCTTTGCTTCTTTAGATGAAAGGCATAAGAGCCCCAGCTGAGGTACACTGTAGCTGAGGTACACTGTAGCTGAGATATACTGTAGCTGAGGTACACTGTAGCTGAGGTACACTGTAGCTGAAGTATACTGTAGTTGAGGTACACTGTAGACTCAGTCATCTGGCCTGCCATGCAGGGGGTCGACTTCTGATTGTGAGTTTGACTTTGAGATAAATGACCAACCAGGATTCATTTCCCATAATTCCGAGGCCCTCCCTGGCCAGCTGGGCAAAGGAGGAGTACACATTAATAACCTCAAACAGCACAGTAAGAGCCAAGGGTAAACCAGTGCAAAGCCAGACCCCCAGCAGAGCTTCTACATAGACAGAAGAACTGAGACCTGGGTGCTCAGTAAACATTAACCAACCAGGAACAGTAATGATCTTCATACAGAATCACTCACTCACTCACTCAGCATGGTGGCACCAAACACTGAGACGTCATTTAACTGCACCGAAACACAAACATTAGAGCAAAAATGTCCATTGCGAGGGCCAAGACAAGAGAGAGAGAGAGAGAGAAAGAGAGACCAGGGGAGAGTAAAGGAGAGCCTGAAAGAAAGGGGGAGAGATGCAGGTAGAGGGACACATGTAAAGGGAGAAATAGAGTGCCAGAGAGAAAGAGAAAAACAAAAATAAAGAAAGCGAGGTTGGGGAATAAGTTTCCAGCCAGGCATTTTTGGCATTTTTGGCATTCCAGCGGGCACCCAGGTCCCCTGCTGGACTGAACCCCTGGATTATTACATCTATGATGCCACCCAGGGCGAGTCAGCAGGGCACAGAGGCGCACTCTCATTGGCTACACATTTCAGCAGGCTCCACCCACTCACAACCAACCCGAGCCACACTGCACCTGTGCTGCTTACTGCCACAGCGCCTCGTGTGGGATCCTCCAGCTGGCTGGGTTTAATCTGACAGGCAGTGACCTCTTACCGCTTACTCCATTAACAACCTATAATAGAGGAGATGCAAATAACAGGGCCGTCTCCGCACTGTGGTTGGCTGGTCATGGGTTTAATTAACACTGCATGAGATGAGGCAGCGAGGACACTGGCATGATGAGGGATGTTATTCTCTACCTGCTGAAAGCATCAGGTTCTCCACCTGACAGAAGCCACGTGGGAGATGACGGTCATCTCCGTATCTTTGGGCTCACCTGCCTTTGGCACACACTTCACATCCATCATTGTTTACAGGAGAGAATCGCAGCTCATACCAGTAGATGTCGACTTCTACACTGGATCTCTTTACATAACTCATCACCAAGACATACACACAAATAGATACCGATGAAAAGAGGTTGGGCTCAGATTTTTTTATGGAGCTCCTGAGTCACTTGGGAGTTATGGGCCAGGCTCAGTGATGCTGGTGCACCTCTGTCTGCAGGCTCACACCCACCAGCCTCAACCCGTGGCAGGATTTGAACTCACAACCTACTGGTTACTGGCACAGCTCATTAACTGCACTGATACATTCATTGATTATTCCAATGTGACAGGTTTAAGAGATGCATATTAAGATTCTGGATTTACACACACTATCAATTATATTTACAGCACATGCATAAAGTACGAATCTACCTCACGTTCAGCTTTTAACTCAAGTGGCATAAAAAGAAAAAATAATTAGAATATGTTACAAAAATTCAGAATCTTTTAGATTATAGTACTTCTGGACGTGGATTTCTGTAAATCCGGATTTTAAAAAATTAGCAATATAGTACATCTGCAATATAATTACATCTTGAAACTAATCTTCCCAACATTGTTGAGTGCAGTGTTAGTATGTACTTCATTAGCCAGACTTATACAGACTTTAGTCATATGAAAACATACTGTCTCACAAACAGATAATCCACTGGATAAGAGTACACAAAGTTGACTGCATTGGAACGGCAAAGTTTAGTATTGAATTAATATAGCAAGAGTTCAGCTTGACGATGCCATCAAGACCCAGTGGACCACGTTAAGTCCTTGTTCTTCCATGAATCTGAAGCTCACTCCTACCGAAAGTCTGAAGGAGGAGAATACAGCATCTCTCAGAGAAAACACTGTGTTCAGACACTGTGCACAAATAAGGAACAAAACTGATCCCAACCATCAGTGCTGGATTAGAGGCATTCCTGCCATAGCAACAAAGAAGCAAAAGACCTATGGAGAGGGATAAGGCAGCATTTTACAGCAATCCTCTTAACTGGTTAGCCATTTTGTACATTTAGACAGCATATCGAATCTTGGCATGCTGGGGAGAGGAACGTGATCTAAATGTCACGTTTGAGGCCTCCTACCACAACGTTAAACTGAGACTCCTCGCCAACAACACCCCAGCCTGCCTGGATCACAGTGCTCTTACAAACAACGTCATCAAGGAGCTCACGATTCTGTAGTTCCTCGTAAATGGCCACAGCTAGGAGTTGAGTAAAGAATGCTTTCCCAAGATCAGTGTAAAATAAGCCGGTTCTGAAGCACTGTGAAAAGGAACAGTGTTGATGGAGGCTTTACATTTACATGTATATCGTTTAGCAGACTTCCACCAGTGCTTTTAGCCGCACTTCAGCCGCTTGGTTGTCTCCATGGAAGAAATCCTTAAGCTAGAGTCTAAGGATATTGTTAAGACAGATCCACGAGAACCTTTTATATAAAATGTTCCTACAATGAGCCAAAGGAGGGAGAGCATGCTTTTATCACATAATGTTGAAATCATTTTCAACACACAGGTGCCCAAAACCCAGAAATAAAGCAAACATTCTTAAGGATTCGGTGCATGAAGTCTTTTTTTCAATGGGTGGGGTAGGGGGGAGCAGCAGGGCATCATGGTTACATGATCCATTAGTCCTTAATTAGACCACCCCAGACCAGAAACAGAAAGCCAGCTGTTGAACAGTATAACCACAGACCTTCATAACAGCACCAGCCTTTCGATATATATATCCCTGGATTCGCCAGTCATCATGGTTTATATTCCAGGTGTCCAGAAGTAGCCCAGCTGTTCCTGGAGCAGCACTCGCTGACTAAACAGTCTAATCCTGTAGTAGCCCAGCCAATCCTGGAACAGCACTTGCTGACAATACGTGCTGGTGCATATAGCAGACAGGAGCAGTCTCCGATAGGCTGTGCTCTGCTGCTTCACTGAGCCGGGTCAGCCCTCAGCATTGTGGGTCCTTCTGGGTGGGCGTTGGAGGGGTGCAGTTGAGCTGTGCCAGTGACTGCTGAAGAGTGGTGAAGCTTAGCCACACATCCCCAGGGTTGAGAGGAGCCACACAAATGGTGGAGTAGAGAATGCAATGGAATTTCAGTATCAAACATACATTTTGTACCCAGAAATTATCTGCTTGAATTTTTCTCCAGTAAATCTTTTACTGTAACATGGCAGCTGATACATACACTGTATATGTGTGCACTTCACATACTACAATGTGATAAAATCACACATGCCAGTGGAATATATAGCTAAATGTTGCCAGCAAATCCCAAAATCTAAATAGAATATATCAAAATATATGTAGTGTACTACATTTTGTCTGGTTTAACCTTTACATCACCCAACTCTATAGACAGTACTTATGGAGTGGAGGGTTTACCACAAATCAGTCAAAGAACTCCTCATCCGTATTTAACCTCTGTCAGATTTTCACTTATGACAGTTTGGCTCATGGCCAACTGTCCACCATCCCTCAGCTATCACTGCCTCTACTGCTTCTACTGCTTCCATTGTGAACATCTGACAACACATCCTGCCAAAGCTGGAGACCTTGAATTGATTCAGTAGCGCCTCGGTATCTGTACAGAGGCAGTGCTCTCCTGCTCCAGAAACACTTCAGAGGCAGCACACCACCCATCTACTTCATCTCCACCCATTCTTTACCTCCACCTGGTCTCCATTGACCATAGTACCAGGTTCCAGCCCTCTTGTAGGCACAAAAACAGCTCAAAGGGACCTTAGCATACCATCTCACACTCCCATCAGGATCCACCTAGTCGAAAACTTTAAATGATTTGGCAAGCACGATGGACCAATGGAGATACAGAATCATGCATCAACAACTAGGACCACCGATCTTATTGGTAATAAGCTTGTGTTCTCAGTTTAGTTAGAAGTGCTGGTTCAGTCAGTACCTTTTGTACAAAGCTGCTTCCATCCTTTCCATGTAATGCTATTGTACTTGGAGATAAAACGCACTCTAATTGCAGACGCCTGCTTTCCAGGTCAGCATAACATGTGCAGTTATAATCGCCGCTTGCTAAATGAACTCGAGGCCCTGCAGCTGAACGTAATTGGACGGTATGTTGCCGGCTCGGAGCAGGCTGACATTAACATGCAAGAAAGCCACTGGTTGCGGACAGGGCGTGCGACTCTGGTGCAGCGGCCAATCACCCGGCCGCTCCCAGCGCCGCACGGGGGAACATTTGGTCTCATTTACCGCATTAGACCGATAATAGCGGTTAAATGTGAGAAAACTGCTTATGCGCAAACAAAGCGGAAAGTGCATTGTGAAAAAACCCAGTGGTTTTCCAAATTGTTAGCAGTGTCCAAGAACAGTATGGGACATTTGTTTGGGTTTGCTTTTGCAAAGAAAATATTTGTGCACATGTACGCGTACGTGTGTGTGTGTGTGTTTCTGTGTGTGTATGTGTGTGTGTTTGTGTGTGTGTGTTTCAGAAGGAGCACATGGTAGTGTGTGTGTGCATGTGTGTTCCAGGAGGATTATGTGGTGGTTGTTTTGTATGTGTTTCAGGAAGATTATGCACTGGAGGTGTGTGTGTGTGTGTGTGTGTGTGTGTGTGTGTCTCAGGAAGAGTACAAGAGCCAGCTGGGCGCTGTGACTGTGCTTTGGAACTGCACTTCCATTCCACTGTGTCTAAAAGAACCGTTTCTGTGTGTTCAATAACCCCGTGGGATGCTTTATGTGACGCACGCCCCGTGTCCGGACACGCACGCGCGATCCCAGGCTGCTGGGACTCCCACAGCGAGGCGAGGCAAGGCAGGGGCGAGGCACGTAGAGGCGATAGTTCCCGCCCCCAGAGCCGGGCAAGAGAACAGGGCTGGATTGGTCTGGCCTGCACTGCTGGATGTGAGCCACAGAGGTTTCAGACCAGCTCTGCTCCTTCATGCTCATTCCACAAGGCGGGATTTAGAAATCGGTTGGCCAGGGCAGAAATGTCTGTATTGTCTAGTTTGTAGGTTGTTTTGCAGTGTTTTCTAGTTGCTAGTTTGTTTCGCAGTGTTGTAAATGAGAGGAGAAAATGGTTTATATATCCTGTACTGCACACTACATACCGAATACTGCATCTCCACACTACATACTGAATACTGTGTACTGCACACTACATACTGAATACTGCATCTGCACACTACATACTGAATACTGTGTACTGTACACTACATACTGAATACTTATCTGCACACTACATACTGAATACTTATCTGCACACTACATACTGAATACTGTGTACTGCACACTACATACTGAATACTGTGTACTGTACACTACATACTGCATGGCTGCTCTGGTCTCCTCACGGTCCATACACGCATGCACTCTGTATTCCAGGCTGTGACATAATGTTGCTGTGTGTCCAAGTTCACATGTCTGCATGAGCATGAATGTGGTCACCAGTGTCACGCGCCTTGAAACGTATCGCCATGGAGACAGGCACAGCACACCGACCGCTGAAGCAGACAGTCAGAATCAGAATCGCTTTATTTTTAAGTTTATTAGACATACAGTGAATCTGTCTTGGTGTGTGCACACACTTATGACACATACAGCAATTCACAAAAGTGAGTACACCCATCACATTTTTAGAAATATTTGTCCTTCTAAAGATGATAGCCACAAACAGTTTGCTGAAGGCAAGCAGACTAAGGACATGGATTACTGGAACCATGTCCTGTGGTCTGATGAGACCAAGATAAACTCATTTTGTTTAGATGGTGTCAAGCGTGTGTGGTGGCTGTGGGGAGCTATTCCAACACTATTGAGCATCCTCAAACATAATGTTAGAGTCTCTAACATCCACCATCTCCATGTTGTCATCATGGAGGAGTGGAAGAGGATTCCAGTGGCAACCTGTGAAGTTCTAGTGATGAGGTTCTGTTTAAAATGTCGAGTGTCCACTGTTAGTGATTAGTACAGATCTGGGGAAAGAGCTGTTCGCATGTCTTTTTGTGGTGGCCCAGAGTCTTCTACCTGATGAAAGTGGTGGAAGATGTTGTGGTTGGGGTCGGCTATAATCTCGCCACCATGCTTTGTGACCTTGCTGTCATAAATGCCCTGAAACGCTATCAGACTGCAGCTAATAATTATCTCGTCTATCCTGACCGCGCTGGAATTTGAGTTTCTCCTGTGAGCTGAAGGATTTAAACCAGATGTTTGTTGGTGAGGTGTGGATGCCCTCAATGATCAATGGGCAGAACAGGAGCGTCGGCGCCTGTCGCAGGTAGAATATCCACTACTGCACTCTCTTGGTGATGGACATTGTGTTTCTATCTCACTTCAGGGTCTGGATGTAGCGTTGCCCAGGAACCGGAGTGACTCCACAGTGCAAATCACAGCTGCTGATGTTGGGAGGTAGGGGTTGTTTGGTCTCAAGTCCACCTTCTCCACAGTCTTTTGTGCATTCAGCAGTAGCTGGTTGTGACTGCACAAAGACAAATATTTAGTTAAATTGTTTTCTGTAGGCAGGCCCATCTTTGGTCTTCAGACCAGCCACTGTGTTGTCATCTGCAAACTTCAGAGTCTCCACATTCAGCTCTCTGGAGCTTCAGTCATTGGTGTAGAGTCTGAAGAGATGGGGTGTGGAAACACAAATTTGTGGTACTCCAGTACTAATGTCTGAAATGTGTGACGTGTTTTCCTAGCCGCACCTGCTAACATCTGTTTGCCAGGAAGTCTGTGATCCACCAACAGATGGAATCTAGCAGAGATAGTTGGGACAGATAACATAAGTCCCCTGCCATGTGCTTGTGCTTCTGGCAGCTCTTTTGCAAATACCTGGTCCCAGTACCTGTGGGCGGAGCTATGCTGCTCTGCAGGCATGTGGGCGGAGCTATTCGGCACTGCGGGCATGACACAAACACAGCCATTCTTCCATCATTGCTGCCAGACTCAGTCACCATGGAGATCTGATAGCGCTGTTTACACGATAAGGAAACAGGGTAGACAGACAAACACTTTTATTCAAGACAAAGTTAAAACTACAGATAACCCCCACCCCCAAGAACACGATGAGACTTTAGAGGCAGATCTGTATGTTAGTGAAGTCTGCTCACACATTTGAAGTAAAAGTAGAGAATAAGTCATTTTTTTCACTTGAAAAAACAATGTCCACAGTACTGGAGGTTTGATTTGATATACTGGTAAAGCTGGTGAGATTTGCCCAAATCTGTTTCCAAAGCTGACTGGACTGTCTGCAGTAAGAGCACCTCGCCTGGAGAAACAGAAGAGATTTCAGGCCCTATTGTGTAGATGTTGCACAGACAAACAATTACTGACCATTCACCCTGCATCCAACAGAATGTGGCCTTGTTTCATGAACTGTAGCCAAAGGCAAAACACGTGCAAAATGAGACGGTCCAACAACACCAATCAGTCTTTCTCTCTCTCCCTCCCTCACTCACTCTCTCCTTTCTGAGTGCAATGCACAGCATAAAATAACATCAGAAATGTTCTGGAATGGGGAAAAGATTAAGAAAACACCAGGCGTTCTTCCCTGATTTTCATTTAATTCCTGAAGGAAGGGAGACAGAGAAAGAGTGAAGGAGAGAGAGAGAGAGAGAGAGGGAGGGAGAGGGAGTGGGAGGGAGGGAGGGAGAGAGACAGAGACAGGGAGAGAGAGAGAGAGAGAGAGAGAGAGAGAGAGAGAGAGAGAGAGAGAGAGAGAGAGAGAGAGA
>JAOYMR010000004.1:19737773-19752458 GCA_025802075.1 Tenebrosternarchus preto | reverse complement strand
TATATATATGTGTGTGTTTCTACAATGTTGTAGAAAAATAATTTGGTGAGATGCTTCGGGAACGTGGTAATAAGTAATGAAACAGTCACAACCATTTTCTACTGTACCTTAAGAATTATGATATTTATGGTTATGTTAGCAAAAGTCATCACTGTGAAAAAAAAACGCATTGCTGATTTATCATAATTAGGCCTGTGCTCTGCAGGTGCGCAAATTAAAGTCCTCAAAATTGACGTGTGCATTGTCATGATCGACAATGCGGAGGGAGCCAGAATATTTCTTCCACGTTAAAGTGTCGAACCTCGGGCCTGTAGTTTCAACAGAGTTCCTGGACTTTTGATTAGTTTAGGCCGCGTTCTTTAGCAGTTCGGCTGAGGAAAATTCTCGGTCACATCACACTTAGGGCCGGAATAGACTGCGCGACGTTGTTGGCTACATGACTCAAGTAATAAAGCATGTCCTTTGTTTGTAATACTTTGTCTAACCAGTTATAACAGTTGTAGAAAAAATGGTTATCGTACGCATTCTACAATTCTTCCCAAAACAGAAGACTAAATGATATCTGGAAAATGTATACGGAAGGATAGTCCGTGGGTTGGTTGAGCATAACGAAACGTTGTAAGCTTTGTCAAGAATGCACAAACCTAGCATGGTGACCATGGAGCAGAAACTGCCTCGATTGTTTGTAAAATTCAATATACTGCATGCCTTATCAGTAGATTACGTTATTTATGACAAAGGCTCGAAGTTATAGATAATGTGTGTTTTCCGCACTGCACACGTGAACTGAACCACTAAACAGCATTTTGGTCAAACAAAGTAGAACAATGCGATCAAAAACCCTATTGAATAGTTTCAACAATAGCCGACTCTCAAACTCACCGCAAAGCTCTCTCAAATTTCAAACCATGATTATAAAGCTCATATATCGACTTGATTTATCTTGTAAAACAACTAAAGCTGACTCGGGGTGCGCCAAGAAATAAATAAACGAAAATAAATAAATAAAAATAACTTTTACACCAGTTCTATAACGTTGTAATCTACTGTTGTTGCTGAACATTGGTATTAGAAGCAAACAGAACATTGCGCTGCTCACCTTTGTCACAGTAACTCTGTCTTCATTGTTAATTTTGCATCATTGTAAGTATTCATTTTGGTTAACGATAATACGATGGTAACGAACAGTTATCACCAACTGTAAACACATATAGCCCCGTGTACGTGGTAAAGCTACGCTGTTGGGTCCTAAAGCCCGTGAACCGCCGGGCTTCAGGGCCTGGTCTTGACCAGAAGTAGTAAGTCGCCATGTTTAGGTCATCGTAGCTTGACGCTCTTGTCTTTTTACCTGCTAAACGTTCTAAAACTGTTTTTGAGATATCAGGTAAAAAGTTAATCCAAATGCATGTGTGAATAAAATTTTAGCAGTCATTAAAAGAAGGCCAGGTGTCAATTACAGTAGGTCAGTTTTTGATTTTATTTGCACGTCCATTGTGTTAACAAATTCAACATACAATACAAGTCAGAGCATTAGTGTACCATGTTTAGCAATGCACATTACGTGTCCTCAAAAGCATTTTCCTCCACAGTAAAACATACTGCCTTTGCATTATGGATTGGGCCAATATTACGAGGTCTAAATAAAATACTTTTTCGAAATCTCAGTTCACTCTACAACACACAACAGTAAAGAGCTCTGCAAGGCTGAATCATTCAGGAGGCCAGAAAAGGGAAAAGGGGCAGTAGCCAATAAATAAATAAAACAAATTTACACCCACAGAACCTGTCACCAATCGAGGGATATTGTTGTTGCATTCAGCACCCAGTCTCCCAGGCAACCCACTACAGCTAGGATACAGGGTTACAGAGGAAAATATCTGCCATGTACTAAAGTTCACCACATGCACTGCCCCTAATGAAGCAAGTAATATCTACACTTTTGTGAGTGGACACTGAATCAAAGTACATGATTATGAGGATTTGTGATTCCTCGTGTGACCTGAAATTAATGTTTCAACACTATTAACAGAACAAAATTAGATGCAGTAAATATTAATGAGTATTTAATGCACTCAGATATGAGCGTCTACTCATGCACCTGTGTTAGAGTGTCCTCAGTGCCTTGGCTGGTACTACCACCAGCAGCGTCTCTCTGTCTCTGTGTCTCTCTCTCTCTCTCCTGCTAACTCAGTATCATGTCCTAAAATCACACTGATAGTAAGGATATGTAAATCTGCTTTAGGACTGTGCTTTCTCTGAGTGAAATAATCGGAAAGCAGATATTCTCTTTCGCTCTCTTCCTCACACGAGAACGCACACACACACGGACACACACACACACCGCCTCATCAGGCTTTCACTGGGCCCAGTTGTGACTTCTTGGAGCACGTCAGCAGTTTGTGCCTGACTCTCTTGCTGAAACTCTTACTGACATCCTAGCAAAGAGATAAAGTGGTAAAAGAGTCACTCCTGTTAACATAGTTTTTTTATACCTGCAGCTAAAGGAAGGGGCTTTCTACATACCGCATACCGTGTGGGGAAAGGTTCTGTTTACCCTTGTCTTTGATATAGGTGGCCTGGGCCTCATCACATGTATTTGATGCAACATCTAAAAGTGCAAATATCTGCCAAAATCTTCATATTTATTTCCTTTTCAATGTTCTAATAACTATTTGGAAAATTATCGGGGAATATAAGGATAATGTATTACTGCAGAATCTGTGTGCATTGAACGGACTTGAAAAAGCCAGCAGCTAAAACAAACATTCTAAAGAAACTATATAGTTATTTTAGTTCTGTAAGAAAAATTAAGCTGCAGGCTACAGAAACGGGAGCCTCGTATGATACAATTTGTACATTTTGCTACAAGGAATAGGAAAAGCAAGCAAATAAACAAAGTATCCTTTAGAAAACACATACACGCCCATTCAACGTCAATACAAACCAGGAGAATATGGTGCTAGATAAAGCTGCTATGTACAGCATAGACTAACTGGACAATGCGTGTTGTAATACAGGTCAGCGTTCGCCAAAAATGTGGGCGCTGTGTTTCTCTTCCTCCCTTTGGAGAAGATTCCCCATGACTCCCAGCTGTGGGGAAACCCAGGCTGATGTCTGTGCCTGAGTACGGGGGTTGGGAAGAAGGCATTTTGAATGACCCAGACAGCAAGCTGGGCAGGAACCCGTTGACCAGGCTGAGCTTCAATGTGTGTCCTGTTTTTTTTGTTTTTTTTTAAGCCATTATGTAAGAACAGAACAAACTAGCGTTTTTTGCATTTTTACTTTTTAAAAAAAACACATTATAAAGGGCAGCTAAATTTAGCTTGTAGGGGCTTGTACCCAACTTACCAGAAGTTCGAATTGTTTTATATAATTTAAAAACTTTCTTTGACTTGCTGTTGTGTAGGATTAGCAGGCTCTTCACAAAAACTAGAAAAAAACAGAACCTGCTGAACCTACCGAACATACAGGTGGAGTCACTTAAATGTAAATCTAAAGTGTCTGACATCAAGCTTTCTCCAAATGTTTTGATGTGATAAACTAAAAAAATCTTTTTTCTGTCAATCCAACTATTTTTAGTGTAGAAAGTTGCAGCAGAAATGTACAGCTGAGTTAAGCTTTCTACTGCTTTTCCCTCCTCTCTCTGGCCTGGTGCAGGCTAGGGGTGGAGGAAGAGGAGTGGCTCGGGCAGAGGGAGTGAAGTGGCCGCTGTGGAGGAAAGGAAGGGGCTTGGAAGGATGAAGGGGCGGGGCTAAGGGCAGAGGAGGAAAGGGGGGGCGTGATACAGGCTGAGAAGATCAATGGAGGCTCAGGGAGGTCTTGAAACAGGGACACCGTGAGTCACTCACACCCTGAAATATAAGCCGTCTATCCTGGATGAAGAAACGTTGCCATAAAAACTCAAAACTTACATTCCAGTCTTCAACAAACTGCTCCTCCTATGCTAAGCTGACGAGTGACCACCACAGCATCTGCAGTGTGGTGGATCTTTTGTTATTGTTGTTGTCTTTGTTCGTTTGTTATTTACACTGACGGCTTTTCCTGTGCTTTTTGCATTCATACATTTTTTTTTCCTAATCAAAGAATCAACACACAAATAAGTGAAAATAAATAGCTTTTACCTCTATGTTTTTATGTTTTATATATTATGTTAATATGTCAACAATTTCCGTATAAACAAAAAAATGTTGGGAAACGAACAGGCAAGCATAGGGATATACACGACACTTATGTTCTATATAAGTGCAGATATGTGGAAAGAGTGGTCAGTTCCACCACAGCAGGTCACAGAGTCACTTTATAAACAGACTCTCTTGCCCTTGATGTCTAATCCACGAAAAGTATCTGTGTCCTCTGACATACAGCTAAGAGGGCGGGGCTAAGAAGGCAGGGCAGAGGGTGGCATCATGGGGTCCTGCAGATGAAGTATGTTTAGTACATCAGCTCTTCCTCAGAGACACAATAAACCCCCAAACAAACATGATAAGTCACGTGATGACATGGATATACTCAGATAAATATGTTATCAGTCTCTGTTGCACTGAAGTCCTGTACAGTCTTTTCCAGTCTTTCTCTTCAGACATCTTCTTAGCAGTCAATCAGTAAGGGCACACACTGATATGTATGTGTGGACACATTCACACTCTCACTTACTCACACACACACACACACACACACACACACAAATATACTTGCTCACACACATTGAGCTTTGAGTGAAGAGTGGGCTTGTTATCTGGATTCTTTATCTAAGGAGTCAAATAAAGGATATGTATGACACACTTCATTTCCCTGGCCTGTGTGGGAGGGGCTAGTACTCTGTCTGGCCTTTGGGGGGAGGGGCTAGTCCTATGTCTGGCCTTTAGGGGGAGGAGCTAGTACTATGTCTGGCCTTTGGGGGGAGGGGCTAGTACTATGTCTGCCCAGTGGGAGAGGAGCTAATACTCAGCCAAATTGTGCCACTTGGCAATCTGGCGCCGAGGGTTGTCGCAAACTTCCCTCCAGTGGGTGACGCCCGAGGGAATGGGGCTCTGGCCGCCCAGCACCACTCGGCCGATCACCTCGTTCTTGGTCGTGCGGTCGAAATCGATGACCAGGAACTCCACAGAGATGTCAGGCATGAGCTCAGCGGGTACATCATAGATGAAGGACTCGTTGAAGGTGGGGTTGAGTGTGCACTTCTTCACGTGTGTCTTTTTCTTGGCCATGCGTTTGCGCCCATAGAACACGTTGACCTTCACATAAGGGTCTGTGGGGGGGGGGGCAGGAGCAATGTGGTTACAATGTGGTTACAATGTAGTTACAATGTGGTTACAGCTCAGTGAAGTTATTGTCTGAGCATGTCTGTGATCCTGCATTGTGGGCATATCTGAGAAACAGAGAGAGAGAGTGTGTGTGTGTGCACCTATTGTTCAGTAGGCACTGTGACCACTTTGGTGAGTATGTGTGAGTGTGTGTGGTGTGTGTGTTTGTGTGTGTGTGTATGTGTTTCTACTCACTGCCAGGTAGGCTGGTGATATCCATCGTGGGCAGGTGTTTGGCTTTGAGCACTACCACATTCAGCCTGTGGGTGGCAGGCTGGTAGGACAGAGACACCAGCAGCTCACCACGACTCTCACACTGCAGAGAAGAGGAGCAAACATCATAAAATGCACACACACCAAGACATGCACACACACACACACACACACACACACACACACACACACACACGTACATACCTCGACACAGAGACATAGTCACACACATAGAGGCATGTACACACACACACACACACACACAAACCTGGATGGAAACAGGGTGAAAGAACAAAGAGCACAATGTGTCCCAAAGACTCAACAACACAGATTCTGAGGAAAAACTTTTACGTTCATATATCTTCCAGAGGCTGATTTGAGCCACTGCATTGAAGACCCCCCCATGCTCTCTCCCACTCTTAAGTTGAACATTTCAGTGTTACTCCTGGTTATCACCATGGCAACTCACAGTGGGTGGCAGCCTGGAGCTGAGCTTGAACTTGGGACAAAAACTATGTGTGAGAATGTATGTGTGTGTGTGTATTTGAATGTGTGTGTGTGCGTGTGTGGGCGTGAGTGAGTATACGTGTGCTCAGGTTTGAGTTTGTGAAATGTTCCAAAAGCAAGTCACTCAGACATGGAGTTTAGCAATTAGCTATTACATTAATAAACATTGTCACTTTGTATATTCTGATCCTGGTTTCAGACAACATCAAATATTGTGCAGTTAATGTTTTACATTTTCTGATCTGCAGTGCCGTAATCTTCAATGTGTCCCATCCATTTACAGGAGTTTATATACCCATAGCAGCTATATATATTGTACATGAGGATTTTACAAATTTACCATTAATTTCAAGAAATTCAATGTCCTTCTCTGTTTCTTCTCTGCTTTAAGAGCCTAGCCCTTCATGGTTTAAGGCACTCATTATTAAATTCAAATGTATACATTTTTCTCTCATTGCGTTCCCTATCAGAAGCCCTTAACTGAGTGTGATGTCTAGCTGTACAGTATTAGACCAATAGAGCAGCTTTAGTGTGTGTGTTTGGTGTGTGGGTGTGCATGTGTTTGCGTGTGACTTTGTTTGGGGATATGACTGTGTGTTTGTGTGTGTTTGCGAGTGAGTTTGTGAGTGTGTGAGGTGTGTGTGTGTGTGTGTGAGACTGTGTGTGTTTGTGTGTATGTGTGAGTGTACACATATGACCTCGTATGACCTCGTATGCCTGCAGACAGGAGCTTGGTGCTTACTTACCAAAAGGTCTGCAGCTCATAAAACGAGCAGCACAGATGATAGGATTACTGACTACATCCCCCAGGATGCAATGGTGGATGACAGCTAATCTCTCATGATGCTGCTAGGTAACAGTTAAAACCTCTGGTCAACAGACAAGGATTGTTTGTTACATAGAAGCAGTCTGACCAGGATATGTGGATGTTTCTGTTTGTCTGTCTTTTAAAGATCGTCTGGTCTTCAGTCTTATGCTGGAATTTTATAGTGTCCTCCTAAAATGTGGTTGTCATGGAGCTACTAGCACAGTTCCACTTCCTGTATGTTGCATGAATGTCAGTGTCTGTGCTTTATGTTTGGTGTGTGTGTGTGGTCATCTGTGAGGGGATGTGTGTGTGTGTGTAAGTATAATGCCTAATGATTTGAGTATGAGAGCTTGTTTCCGGATGGAGACTCACGTGTCCAGTATGCAGTGATAAAATAGACTGAGAAACAGCTAAAGCACACTCTCTCTGCACAGCCACACCAGTCTAATGGACTCTCAATCAATACCCACTCTCACCAGCCACGCCAGGCTCACAAATTTGCGTGTGTATGAGTGTGTGTGTGTGTGTGTGTGTATGAGTGTGTTCACGCGTGTGTGTGTGTGTGTTTGTGCATGAGTATATACAAGAAGATTGCCTTTGTGCTGTTGGTTTTGTGTGTGTGTGTGTATGTGTGTGTTCATATGTGTGTGTGTTTGAATTTGAAATATTTTAGTTGTTTTCTAAACTCAAAAGCCATTACATAATTGATAATGTCTCATTCAAATTTAATCATGTATGCATTTATTATGCAAATTCACAAATTCTTACCTACCCAAGAAGTTCAGTTATGATCTCTGGCAAGTCTCTCCTATAATTTCAGCCTATCTTTCTGTGACTTGTGATGGTATTGTGTGTGTGTGTGTGTGTGTGTGTGTGTGTGTGTGTGTGTGTGTGTGTATGCACGTCTGTGTGTAATGTTAATGTGGGTGCGGGCTGTAATTTTGTGGCTGTGTTGGGGTGTTAAACACTCCTAACTCAGCATTTGATTCATTTCACAGGGTGCACGTTCATTCATCGCCATCTGTTAATCTGGTGGACTGAAATGACTGTGCCTGTGACCCTGTGGGTGAGGCCGTGCAGGAGGGGGCGTGGCATTTCAAACCCGCTGTGGCAGCCATATTTTGAATCTATTTTGGCTTAAAATAGCATTTGCGCTACCAACTCCTCGAACCTGCTCTTATCGCAGACCGGCATGAACTCGACAAACAGACACATTTTTATTATTATCATTGAATACTTTAAATTATGTAAATAATTAAAAGTTGATTTTGTAAACAACAACAACAACAATCATAGTAAACAACAGCAATAATAACGTTTTTAGTGGCTTATATTTTGGTGTGGCAACTCTGTACTTGTCATATAAATAGCAAACAATATTTCTGCCCAGACATATCTGTGCTGTTGTTTTGAGCCATATTTCTATAGCTTGTGTGTGTGTGTGTGTGTGTGAGTGTATTTCTCTCACCTGCATGCTTCTCTTGGTGATGTCCTGAGTGATGTGCACTTTGCCCGTGCTGGGGTCCACGCCAGCGAGCGGAACCATCGCCTCTCCGATCACATCATCCCGTGCAAACCGGTCAAAGCTCAGCACCAGGAAGTGGAGCGTGAGCTCGGGCAGCGAGCTGTACGACACGCCGTAGAAGGTGAACGTCTCGTCGAAGGCCGGCTCCAGCGTCCTGCGCAGGACGCGGGTCTTCACGCGGTGCTTCTTCTCCGGCAGGATGGTCATCTTCACATAGGGGTCGGAGCTGCCTGTCTGCTCGTCCACGGCCGGCAGGCCATGCAAGCTCACGACGGTCACCACCAGAGCCTTCTTGGGGAAGTTGTAGTCAACGGCGAGGCGGAGCGTGCCCAGAGGGAGCGGGGCGGGGCCGAAAGGGGCGGGGCCGAACGGGGTGGGCGTCTTGCTGGCTGTCTCACTGCTGCTGCTCGAGCTTCTCTCCAGGCAGCAGTAATCAGCTCGCACTGGCAGCGCCCTCTCCAGCCTGGGAGGTGCAGCGGGGAGCACCAGGTGGTTCATCTGCAGCTGGGCGTCACCGTCGGGATCGGCATCCACCAATAGCGTGCTGCTCCTGTTGGAGCAGTGGGACCACGCCCCCAGAGCAGAGCGCCGGCCCGCGCGGATGATTTTCTTGCTGTTGCTCAGTGCCTCAGGGTAGATGCTGATGCCCTTCAGCATGTGAATGAACCTGTAGGGCGGGTCGGTGGGCGGGTCGTAGGGGCCGCTCGTCAACTTGAAGTTGCCTGTCATACGGCGATAGTGACGCTGGCAGCAAGTCCACAGGAAGATGGCCACGGTTACCATGACAACCAGGACCCCTGCACCAAGGAATCCCGCCAAGACAGGGGAGACCTCTGTGTGTGTGTGTGATAGAGAGAGAAAGAGAGAGAGAGAGAGAGAGAGAGAGAGAGAGATTATCAATACATTATTAATTATCAACAGATAATCTTTCAGACTGGATTATTGTTTTTAGTCCAGATGTAAATAACAAATATTCAAATCCAAAAGAAAAATAAACCATATAATCTTCTGACACTATTGTTTAACAAAAAATGAATACAGTGCAGACAGTGGAGTGCTTTGTACCAGTATATGTACAATGTAGTATCTGTGGTGTGTTTTGTAGTGGTGTATGTATAGTGTCTGTGGTGTGTTCTGTAGCAGTGTATGTACAGTGTAGTGTCTGTACTGTGTTCTGTGGTATGTACAGTGTAGTGTCTGTACAGTGTTCTGTGGTATGTACGGTGTAGTGGTGTCAGATAGAGGGAGCAACTGGCATACCACACGAGCAAGAGTCTGACCCACTTTGATACTGCAGCATGGGGAGGCAGGGAAGAGTGTTTGGCATGTGTGTGTGTGTGTGTGTGTGTGTGTTCATTAGAGCGTGCCGCCTTACATCTGCGGCAATATGGATACCCAGAGACCTCTGAGAGCGTCCAAAAAAGGAACGTGGGCCGTCTGACGCAAACAAAACCAGGAAATCACGGAGACAGATGGGAGAGGGTCACCTTTCCACCAACACCTGCCAAGACAGCTGCATTAGCACTAACACCGCTTCGGACCGCGATGCCGAAAGCTTTAGGCTGTGTAAAGTAATAAGTGCCCCTGCTGCTCTCTGTCTCTCTTCCGATCCGTTTCCCGCCTGCTGGAGTGCAGATTGATCTGATGGAGTTTAATGGAGAGGATGGAGAGTGAAGCACTACACTTTCTGATCACTGAAGCGAAGGCTGAAAGGAAATCTACCGGTAACAGTCATCTGCGTCTCGCTTACAGAAAACGCTGCCCGGTTCATCCGCGCAGGGTATTTATAGCGGAGCTGCGACACCGCTCCGCCGGGGGGCTTCGTTAAAGGGAAGAAAGCGCAGGCGACTCCGCCCACAATCTTTGATTGGCCGATTTGCGGATGCATTTGGCTAGTAGAAACGAGGCTCGGGAGGTCATGGTGGCCTGAAAGAACCCAGCCCAGTGCCTGGACCTGCTCACGCCATGAGGATCTGGGGGTAACATAAGACACATCTGACCTCAGAGGTGAACCTCAACCCCAGATCATCTTCATCATCATCATCATTATCCTCATGATCAGCCCTGCCTGCTTTCATGACACATTCAGAGTTCCTCAATGGTTCCCACTGCAGTGGAGTCTGCCTGATGGACGTTTCTTTCTTGTCACATCTCCAGTCTCCCTTCATCTCTCCTTCTCTCATCTTTTCACCCTTTTTTCATCTCTCTTTCTCTGTCTGGAGTTTGTGTGCACAACCCCCTCCACCCTCGACCCCCGCCCATCGGTCTCCATGGCAACAGCAGGACCATTCCAATCATGGGTACAGAGAGCTGATTGGAATTCTGATCCAAGCTCTGTGAGCTAGTGGGAACAGGATGTGTCCTAGAGATCGGCACAGAGCGGCCGGCCAAGGGGAGGTGACCAAACAACAGAGAACGTGTCCTACACCCAGAAAGACTATCAGAGCTAGTGCTGGGCAGCATGAACAAAATTCTATATAACAGTATTTTTCAAATTATATCAGTGTGTTTGAGTTACACCCCCCTCCCCCATGCATGACGTATAAACTGCATTGATTGCAAGAAGAATGACTGCAGTAGAGTGGTTAAGAAAACTCTATTCCACTGTCATGAGAATTGTACAAAAAAAATTACACATTAGTATTACATGTAGAATTACAATACAGGTTTACATGGCCCCACAGTCATAGTGAAGTTTTCATAGGGTGGCACTAAATTAGTGAAGCATGAGAACTGCAGTGAACAACTTCAAAGATATAGGATCATTTTCAAATTATGTAAACCAGCTACATTCTGTTCGTGGTACAACTTGGGGATCGTTATTTCGTTAAAGTATTTCCGACTTGGGATGTCATATCTGGAATCAAGCGTCTTTATCATAGCCCTGAATCTCTTTCATTATCTTCTACTTCAATGTCTGGTTCAACTTCAGGTTCAGAACTTCCTGGCCATGTTCACCACACTCAACAACTCCACTAAAACTTGTGGACTCCATGCGTGTTTATTGGCGCAGCACTGAAAAACGTCCCCTGTGAAACAATTTATCACCACACTGCGTTCCGGACATGTTTAGGCTATTTATACCAGTGCGGCCGGTATATGAAAAATTAATATCATAACAAAAATAAAAAATGGTTTAAAGGTGATCAGTATATCATGCAGCACTGAACAGAGTACCAGCACATCTACACCCAGACAAAGCACACTAGCAGGGCCACAGAAATCATGCTTAAAACAACCAGACACCGACATAAACTGATACAGTCAGTAAGTTGACAGGGAGTACAGGTCAGCCTCACTGAACTTTCAGGTCCTAACAGTAGGACGAAAACAAATAGCAGATATTTGGTATACATATATTTCATAGCCATGTGAAAATGGCATTTATATAATCTCTACCAAAAAACAAATAACTGTGGTACTAAGTGGTACTATGTTAACTGATAGTAAATCCCAGTGGTAACCCAAAATGCTGTGCCATTTCTGAACTAAAAGCTGTTCTTGCATAAAGCATATCTGTAAGCAACCATATCCTGAATATCACTTCAGTGCAAGCTCAGCTAGTATTGTGGAAAGGGCTCATAGAAAGCCTCCCTCAGTTAGTTTGCTGAGGCTAATAATGGCCAGGAAGTCTTTACTAGGTCTCTCCCTATCTCTCTCTCTCTCTCTCTCTCTCTCTCTCTCTCACACACACACACACACACACACACACACACACACACATAGATACTACCATGCAGTTATCTCTCTGAGAGAGAAGGGTCAACCATTCATCCTGTCCCATTATAGCGGACACTGCGGCGAAATAGTCCAATAAATCAGTGTCAGCACACACACACACACACACACACACACACACAGACATGCTAACCATCTCCAACTCTTGCTCCCTAACCATCTTTTAGGTCAAGGCTACACAGTGGGCCACTGTTGTCTGTCCCTTCTCTCATGCTATGTTATTAATGTTTGTGCTTTTATGGTAAGTTTAATTAAAAAAATCATAACATTCCCTTATCAGGGAATATAGTAGCATGCACAATGTACATTCAGGAAGTGTGTGTGTTTGTGTGTGTGTGTGTGTGTGTGTGTGAGAGAGAGAGAGAGAGAGAGAGAGAGAGAGAGAGAGAGAGAGAGAGAGAGAGAAAGAGAGAGAGAGAGAATCATGCAGAAGGTGAGAGAAAAATGTGGAGGTGTGTAAATGCAGAGGTACAAGGGAAAATAAACCAATGTGTCCACTATGGTGACTGGGCCTTCCTGTACTAACCTCCCCATCACAATCTCCATCACGATCTCCACCTTGATCTCCATCAGCACACCTTCTCCATCATAATCTCCATCATGATCTCCATCAGCACACCTTCTCCATCACGATCTCCATCAGCACACCTTCTCCATCACGATCTCCATCATGATCTCCATCAGCACACCTTCTCCATCACGATCTCCATCTTTTCCAACACGATCTCCATCTGCACGTCTACTCCAGCACAATCAACACCAGCAACGCCTTTTTCACAACAATCACAATTGCACATTCTCTTTGATTCAATCCATTGCAGAAAGGCTTTTTTGTCATAAAAAAAATAGATATTTGAGATTTGTATATGTATATGACTGTTATAATTCTCAGTTTTTTCTCCTATGCTCTCTTGCATCATGCTCTATTGCTTTCCCCACCATGATCTCCAACACAATCTCCATCAGCACGCCTTCTCCATCACGATCTCCACCTTAATCTCCATCAGCACGCCTTCTCCATCACGATCTCCACCTTAATGTCCATCAGCACGCCTTCTCCAACACGATCTCCACCTTAATGTCCATCAGCACGCCTTTTCCCATCACAATCTCCACCACGATCTCCATCAAAATGACTTCTTCACCACAATCTCCATCAGAACTGCTTCTCTTTCATTCTGTTCTGTTTGATTCAGCTCAATTCAAAAAGGCATTAACACATTCACTATTCGGTTGTCAACGTGTCATAAAAAAAAAAAAGACCATTCTTGAGTTTTAATAAGTTTTGCTATATGTAGATTTACTGTTACAATTCTCACTTTTTTCTCGCATGCACTCTTGCGTGCGCACACACTCACACCTGCTGCCTAACCAACCCCATGTGTCACCAGCTGGATATAACTCCCCCCGAGGCATCTCCGCACAACGTTACAGAGATGGAGTGATAAAAACAGAGCAGAAGGGTCATGGGGATGGGGGGTGTGGGGGAGAGAGACGTGAAGAGAGAGCGGCCTGATAGAAGAGAGAAGCAAATTTTGCCGCCGGGGGTTTGCTCACGCAGGGTTGACTGTTTTCGTATTTTTTCGGTTTAGTGAACGTCTCTGTGGGAGACAGAGAACTGGACAACCACGTCGGCACGAGCAAAACAGCAGAGACGCGCCTCTGAGATGCAAATGCAAACCCGTGATTTTGCCTCATTTCATTTTTCAGTTTTCATTTCTCATTCCTCTCTTCAATTATCTTCGCACGCTCTTTGCCAGAGAAACTCGACTGGGTGATTTTCAGCTCAGTGACGCCTCCTCAAACAGAAGCTTCTTGAAAATTCCATATTTATCTCCACTGTCATTTCACCACCTTATTTCCACAGTAGTGACTCAAGACCTGATTTCATATAATCAATTACAAAATAGATTATGGCATTATGAGTGGTAATGTCAATTTTATTCCTGTATTTGGGAAGTGAAATCGCCAAATACAGTTATGAATAACATTCATAAAAAACAGCATGAAATAGGCAAAGGAAGAATATTGTAGGTTGTAGTGGTGGCTGGGAGTGATGTAAGAGGTGCATTAATAACCTGAGCTTATTGAAAGGGGAACTTCGTGGCATCTGTTTTAAACTCCATGCATGCTATTTCTTGTTCAGGTGTTACAAAAAAAGTTGTTACAGTGTAACAATCATGTTATAATCTTCAGACCAGTGTGTGTCTTGTTTATACACTGAATTTCTCCTATCGGCTTCCTGGACTGCTTGAGTCTCTCAAAATACACATGTTGTTCACAGTTGTCTTTTATATTTCATTTTGGTATATATGTACATTATACATCTAGGTAGCGTATATCTGTGTTATATAAGTCTAGGTTGTGTATGTCTATGTAATGTATTCAATAGCCAGTGTCAGTGGCATCTGGTCCCAAAAGAGGGGTGAAAGGTCATCAAATCTAGGGGGGGGGGGGGGGGGGGGGGGGTTGGGGGCTGGGGGGGGGGGGGGGGGGGGGGGGGGGGGGGGGGGTGGTGGGGGGGGGGGGGGGGGGCGGGGGGGGGGGGGGGGGGGGGGGGGGGGGGGGGGGGGGGGGGGGGGGGGGGGGGG
>JAOYMR010000004.1:19718791-19733535 GCA_025802075.1 Tenebrosternarchus preto | reverse complement strand
CCCCCCCCCCCCCCCCCCCCCCCCCCCCCCCCCCCCCCCCCCCCCCCCCCCCCCCCCCCCCCCCCCCCCCGGGGGCATATCACTGCAAAATGTCCTCTGTGGTTTGTGAGTTAATAAGGTGAGTTAATAAGGTCATACTTGGGCTGCTTTGATGCTCTACAATTTGTGCTTCAGTTTTATGTAAACAGATAAATAGGAGGGCAGGCAATGTTATCATCAACATCATTGTCGTCATCCTCATCGTCATGGTAATCCTGTGCTACCCTCACACTGGGTCACGTGACTTTACTGTCACACTCAGTGTTAGACACAAAGACTGTGTGGGTACTGATGATTAATAAGCATGAATTGATTAAACCTGTTTGTTAATCGCAGGAATGTGGAGGCTGAAGAGGAAGTGAAAAAGCAGCAATAGTCCATCGAATGCTACACACACTCACACACACACACACACACACACACACAAACACACACACACAGCACAGCATTCGTGACATTCCACCGACCAAGTAGGCTACTGCACAAGACTGCATTTCTGGCAGGCCTCAAAACAGTCCCCAGTGCTCCAGAGTGGATGCTGTTACTCCAGTCTGAGTATGATTCTGCTCCTGTTCTACAAAGGCCCAAAAGCCTGGTTAGCCGCCTTGCCAAATCCAGCCTCTGCTCAAACTTTCCATCCACTCTGCAGCACAGTGAGGTGCTACTGTGGATGTTCGGGCCTTTGGCAGACATGTTGCAGAGAGCCGCTGTCCAGTGAGGACACAGAGTGGCTTGTTACTGCGAGCCCACAGCACCACATGTCTCACCATTACAATTCTGCCTGTTGTTCCTCTAGTACAACTTCACAAACACACACACACACTCTCAAAAACACAGCATATGAGCGCAGAGCATCGCACATGCATAGATGCACATCGTGCACATACACGCACACACACTAGCGCTCACAAAAACACAACATTTGAGTGCAGAGCATCACACGTACATACATACACACACATGCATATACATGCTGACACAGCACCACACAAACAAACATAAAGCACAATAAAGATACACACACACAGATGACAGAACACCATGCACATTTACAGAGTACAATGTACTACACACACACACACACACACACACACACATACACAAAGGTCATCAGAGTTCAGGCTTATCTCAGAGTCAGGCTTATCTCACTAAACATATATATTTCCGCTGAACAAGTCTTGTACATTCTCAGATTGGACAGGACATTCTATTTATATTGGTATAGTTTGATTAAATTATACTGAGTCTGACAACTGAAGCATATCCAGTCTCTCAGTGTCATGTCATCTGATGTGTCCTGCTAGAGACACCACTGTATGAGTTACATTCAATTGGCAGAAACCTGTAATCAGGTTTGTGTTCAATGAATGCTTATATTGACAACAAGCAATAAAAGAGTTTTTGTTAACATGGTAAGAATGTAAGAAGCTAATAGTACTTCTTTGTCTGTAGGGTCAAAGTGGTTTAGCTCACACATCAGAACGATGGCAGTTCAGTGTAATAAAGGCCTCTAAAACTGAACCAGTCTGGGGTTGATCTCAGACCAGTTTAGAGTCAATCTCACACCAGTCCAATCGGACACAAGCCACTCCAGTCTAGAGTCTGTTTTAGTCAGTCCAAAAAACAGTATAGAGTCCAGAGTGGGTCTCTGACCAGTTGAGAATCAGTCTCAGGTCAGTCTATTGTCCCTCTCAGACCAATCTATAGTCAATTTCAGTCCAGTTCAGAGCAGGTCTCAGATCTAGAGCAGGTCTAGAGTTGAGCTCAAACCATTTCAGCATCAGTCTTAAACCGGTCTAGTGTCCCAGACCAGACACATCAATCTCAGACCAGTCCAGCTGGTCTCAGACCAATCTATTGTCATTCACAAACCAGCTGAGTCAGAATTGGTCTTAGACAAGCCTAAAGTCCAGCTGATCTCAGACCAGTTAGCTTCAGATTCACATCAGACAAGCCCAACTCCTACGAGTCTAGAGTCAGTCCCAGACCGGTCCAACTGGCCTTAGCTCCACTGTTTTTTCCTCCTGCTCAACATCATGTGAGCAACTCCTACGCTGTGGAGACCATCCAAAACACCAAGGAGATGTGCCTTAAATATTTGATCCTGGCTATATCATACATGACCAGCAAGAAACGCATCATCCAAACAGTTTGTCTCCCCACGCCTACTTAATTCAAACGCCAAGTTAATTCAAAGTAAGAAGGAACAAAGTTTTTTCTATGACCAAAACCGCAATAAAATTATTCATAAATAGATTCGGTAATTAATTATATTAAACAGTATAATAAAAAAAATATTAAACAGAATTTAGCATTTCTTTAGTCATAATTTGTGAATACATATTTGTTTTGTATTCATTTAATCAAGTAAAAACTTCAATAAATCTTTTGGTAGCTTCTATATTTAATTTTTACATTTTGTTTATCCAGGAAAAGGTCATATCTCCCTCGGCTAATGTATCTTTTTTTTTTTTTTTTTAAATAACAAGACAGATTTTTGTCAGATAAGTTCTAACCAAAAGGAACATGTTTTTTGAGGAGATGCATTACTAGTTATATAACTACAAGCAATTCAGTAATGGCCATTTCAAATATGCTCAGTTCTCTTAAAATGGATTTTAAAGTGAGAGATGAAGGTTTGTTTGGGAGGATTGTATACTTTTGCACAACTGAAAACCGAGTACAGTACTAAACACTGAATGCAGTACTTAACACTGAATCACTAATCCAAAATAAAATCAATAATAAATAAAATAAAGAATAAAAAATAAATAAACAAATATATAAGGATGAAATCTGTAGTGACTTTGTTTTGACAGTATGTTAATAAAACGTATGCAAAACATCTTACAAGCTTAGAAGGCATACGTCACAAAGTCTTAAATGTTGACACGTTTTAGATCAGTTAAAATTAATTATTATTATTATTATTATTAATAACAACAACAACAACAATAATAATAATAATACGTTTTTTGATGTAAAAATATAGTAATAAAGCTGCATAGCAGATACAACGCAGATAGAATCGCATTAAATATAACAAGCATAGAGCAGCCTCGTCCTGATCCTTCTTGTTGAGTTATGGGTCCCTAGTGAGTTTAACTAAACAGTGTGTGCCGAACAGGGACAGTTGATGCCTTGCACCGTGAATAGACATAACGTCATCCTCCTAAGCGCACAACCAGTTAGCTCCACCGAGGACGCAGAGGGAGGCACTGGAAGAGGCAGCGATGGCTCATCCCCCGATCTGTTATGCGCCCCCCAAAAATACATACAAGCTGGTAATAGTTCACGATTTGTCCGTGACTTCCAAACACACGCAGACATGCGGAATTAGTTTACTTAGGTCCTTTAACGTTTGTACATTGTGAGGAAGCAATAGCGGTCTAACATGTAAAGTCAACGACTAAACGCGACAAAACAAATTCGAAACAAGCGAAATTCACGACATTGTATCTACTTCTTTCCCCTGTCGTTCACACCCAGATGCTCTCATATTTCTGCGCAGATAACCCTAGTTTCAACATAAAACAGCATATTGGGGGGGACACATTTCATACTCTACTGCGGACAACTCTAAATTCTTATATGAATTTACACTTTAAAAACTTGCACTTCAGAGTCATCGAATAACCTTTTAAAAAACGAAACAGCCTAACTTAATTCCGTAACCCAATTCATTGTTGAATGTGACAAGATATTAATGGCATATGAAAGACTCTAAGTAAAGAGTATGTTGTATTTCTCTAATCAGGCCTAGTGGAAAAATTAGCCTCGTTGGGCCTGAAGGTTGTTTTCTGTTTAAACACACCTAGCGTTCTTGTTTTTAATAGGCACCTTAATGTTATATTAAATTCCATAGATATGGAGTGTTGCCAAGCCATGAGGCATGACAGAGCTACATCAGAGCCAAAGCTAGAGATTGCAACCTCTAAAGGCGCGATTTTAGAAAGCATCTGACCACAGCCTTAATAAAAATATACCATTTCACTTACCATAGGTGGGACGTAAATTGGTCATCTCTGCCATTTTAGAGTCCAACTAGGCTGTGTTCAGAAAACAAAAAAGAAATAAATAAAAAGGAAAAACAAAAATGATCAACTATTTTATTTCCATGAATGACGCCTTCATTCCGCTCTCAATCTATGGATCCGTGGTTCGCCTGCGTGCACTGCCGTGTCGTAGACTCTGTTCTTTCTCGCGTGCTGCTCAAGGATGTGCTCGGGAACGCGCCCACCTTCTCTCCTCCGCTCGAGGCCCAAATGATGCTCAGAGCGGATGTGGCACTACATCGGCACTCAAAGCGCATCAGCGCCCCCTAGAGGTGACGTTACAATGAGTTCAAATGTGCTGTTCTGCTCTGGTTCTGTGACAAGTACTTAATACAATGTAGTTTTTGAAATTAAACGAAAATAAATCTAAGAAAATATGACTTAAAATATTACGATTCCAAAAGATCCAACGATTCCAAAAGATCTGTATCAAAATGATTTTTACTTAACTTTGGTGTACAGTCAACATACAGGAGCAGAATGTCCTTTAACAATAAAATAATTATAATTACAACAATAATTGAATTAACAATATCAATAAAATAGTCATTTTTTTTCACACCAGATATCATACTGATAAATACTTGTAAGAATACATGGAATGCTTTAGATCTCATTTTCCAGTTGAATGATTGTCATTTTACTGACGCACGTGATTCAATCATGTTACATTATAAAGAACGTTGTAAGGGGGTAGACGGTTGGTTTTCGAAAATGGCTACCCTCCTGAGAAACCAGGCCTACTAAAGAAAATCTTCTATTTTGGGTACAATAAAACACCAAATATACTCTAGAATAACTAGTGCAGAAAGAACTAACTCTGAGGTGACCATCTACAGTATTAAAAAGAAACGTACTTTCACCTGATCACAACAGCTGCAGTAGGTCAGAATCTCACTTCACCTGGTTTTAAGGCAAAACAAACTGGACAAGAACTGATTGGCCTATTGTCTAATATCACTGATTATTGTGGCTGAACGGGTCTTGTTTTTCAGTTACAGCAATAAGCAAGCTATGTAGTACCGGAATTTAAGTCTAGTCTAGTTCTATTTTATAATAGTCTTCCATCTTAAAATCACTAAATTACATGTTAATACACTAATAATTTGTGTATTAAATGTTATGTACAGGTTAAAGCAGAGCTGAATGGATTTGTTGAAGCATACTTTGAGCTCAGAGAAAGAAAAATATTAATCACCAATTGCACATTAGGATGCAAGCACACACTGCCTTTGTAATCTGAATTTAAAGTACAGGTTTTAAACCAAGGTTTCATTTCCCCAGTGCAACACAGCACAAAGGCACTCACCAAACAAATGCGTATATCTGACACCTAAATTCAACAACATAGTATATAATGTTTGACAAAAAAAAAAAAAGACGAAATGCATAAATAGTGTGACTGTATTTAAAGGCTTGTAATCGTCTTTATGACCTGAGCCAGCAGATGACCCTCCCTGCAGAAGAAGCGGGGAGTCAGCATCGTTTTGCATCGTCCAATCACACACTGTTAGGAGGAAACCTTTAGAAACAAAACCTGAATACTCTCTAGGACCGGGAGAGGAGCGAAGCAGTTACACTCCAAACACACCTGGGGTTGCCCTTGTTGGTGTAATAAAACTATCAACACGCCAAAAACCAACTCGGTGAAAAGGACTTAAAACAAGATAAAATCTTGAAGTGTCTGTGATTTCTGAATTCTACAACACAAGAGAGAAAGGCACAAAGATTATTATGCAAAAAAAAAAAAAGGAAAAGCAAAAACCCAGCTGACGTTTAGGTCTCCCTGTAAATCAACATAATTACACTGTCATAGTCTGCTATTATTATGACAGTGTTTGACCATATACAATCTGTAAAAATAGCGTTATGCGTAATTCTAACCGCTATGCATTTCGATCAGTATTAAGAAACACTTAATACGCCGTTGTTGTAGGTCTCTCCCTCTCAGAGGCATCAATTCCCATATAAGCACTACGCTCCAACTTTCCCTGCAACCCCCTTCCCTCACAATTCACCCCTGGCCAAACAAACCCTGCCGCATATGCTTTTTTTTTTACCACAAACGCGCTTCAGCTCTTAAAGATCGGTTGGTTCGGGCACGGGGAGCTTGGCTTGGGAAGTACCACCTGCGAAAAAACAGGAGCACCAGGAACAGAGTGACAGACAGGAGCTCCAGAAACAGAGTGCGAGAACAAAGAACAAAGGATACGACTCAGGACATCCTTAAAGCAGGCAGGGCTTCAGATGACCAGCATCTCAGTGAATACTGGCTATAGCCTAAAGAGTGAGGAATTTCTGCCTTGCTAACTATCGTTAGCATGGGAAAGCGCTTCCCAACTCCACCGTGCAGGAAACACCGGCATAGAAAAATAAAACTCACAAAGACTTTCAAGCTAAAAAAAAAAAAAAAAAGTAATGGTTTGCATTAGTTAGTGGGTGTGACACTGTACTCCGTCCACTTCTCTTTACCTGAACCCCTCGATACTGATTTGGTCAAAGCATGAGGTGAGTTTATGAAAGCAAATAATGAAGGATACCAGACACATTTTGGCATATAAAATTCCACTGGGTTCATGCTAGATTATGATGAGGTATTCTGGCTTTGGTGAATCGTACACCACATGGCAAACGATTTGGTTACAGACACAAAACTGCTTCACCACGAATACTAACACCACCATTTTAAAGCTGAACAATGTTGTGTTCTTCGTTATCTTTTTTTTGTTTCTGTTTTTTTTTCCTTTTTTTGATATGAAAATAAACGAGACGACCGGAGGACGAGAGCATGGCGGAGGGTGAAAGAACCCTGTACAAAGAGGTGTTGCTGTGGAGACACCCAGGATTCCCTGACAGCGAGGTCCCATCCTGCTGTGCGCCCGGCGATCAGAACGTCCGAGAGACTTCCAGAACAGTCCGGCCCCCGTGGAGCAGGCTTTCCGTCACTCTCACGGAACGGCCGACGTCTGGACCGTCCCGACATCATCGCCATGACAACCTCCCGCTCGCCTGTGTGCCGCTCACCTCGCAACATGTCGTGCATGTATGTGCATGGGTCTGTGTGTATGTGTGTGCACGCGTGTGTGTGTTTGTGTGTGTGTATGTAGTAACACCTTCTCACTTGATCCTAGGGTCAAAGGTTAAAAGTGTTTCCTCCCAGTATTGCAAACCTGCAGCGGTTGGTGGTACATTATTACTGTAATTAGGTGATATGCAATGCAAGAGGTGTACGGACAGTAAAGCTATTTCCCTGAACTTAATCCGCAATCAACCCTGTGGAAACTTGCATTAATCCAAGTACATGCATCCACTCTGCAAAGGAGAGTCTCAAGTCCCTTCAAAAGGGAACAGTTCCGTAGAGATGAGGAGTCGGAGGCTGCATCTGGGTTATGATGGAAAACATAAAGAAAAACTGAGGCTGCATGTAGTGTGTAAAACACGCTCAGTGTGTGTGTGTGTGTGTGTGTATAAGAGTGCTTCTTTGCGAGTGTGTCTGAGTGAGTAAGCTTGTGTGTAGTGAGTGTGTGTGCGCGTGTGTGTGTAAGTCGATCTTTCTCCCCCCACTCTCAGTTGGAAGGGCCGGGGTCTGCTAGTGGCATGGTGTGTAGCACCTCGTCGAGCAGCTGCAGGGCACGGTGCAGGTGCACCTCCACCCAGCAGGGGGTGTGCTTGATGCTCTGGCGCGGGTAGTCGGGCCCCCAGCCCTTGACAAAGCTCAGACGCAGGATGCAGAGGCGGCGCAGGTCATCCACTCCGATCCCGGCCGCCGCCGACAGACCTGCAGGACGCGGGAGACGTGATCAGAGCTACACACTACACTGCAAACACCTCTGATAACTCTGATAACCATATGTCAAAAAGAAATTAATAGATAGATGAACAGACAAACAGACAGACCGACAGACCGACAGACAGACAGATAGATAGATAGATAGATAGATAGATAGATAGATAGATAGATAGATAGATAGATAGATAGATAGATAGATAGATTCATCAGTTGTGCAAGAAAAGTGCTTCTGAAGTTTAGAAATTGTTAGAAAAAGTAGATGTTCACTGCTGATGAAAGCCCTCTGTCTTTTTCTGGAAACTTTGTGTACTTCACTAGAATTTTCATTTTACATCTCTTACTACAATACACTGCATATACATACATAGAGAGAGAGAGAGAGAGAGAGAGAGAGAGAGAGAGTAGTATAGTACACAATGTACTGCTGCCCCCCTTGGTAACAGAACCTTGAAGTTTGCTACACAAAGTCAATGAACCATCCAGACTACGCTCTCAGTTACAGTGGATGTGGATGGATGTGGATGAAACAGAGCTGAAACAAAACAGTACTGAAAGAGCACATGGGAGAATGAATCATCACATAACACCAGTGCTCAGTGCTTAAAAGATCTCAGAGCAGAGCGCAACAATCTCCAAGCTCAGGAACCAGTCAGCATTCCAAAAGCAGATGTCTAAGAAAGCGTCAGGAACATGACGAACTGAACAGCACCTACCCCTGACATGATCCACACCTACAGGCCAAAGAAACTACCAACTCTGCATGTCCAGCTAGCAGAACAAATGAACCAGCGTCCATGAAGGACCTTGAGACCATCCAACTACACATCAGTAAACCTGGCTATCCACAACATGGAAGTTCCTGCCAGGAGTACTAGTCGCCAAGCTGATTGAGCTCATGTGTAAGCTCTTGAACAGTGCTCAGAAATGGATTGGTAACAACATCAGAGGTTTCACCAGAGAAGTACCACCTACTGACAGAACAGTCCACCAGGACTCCAGGACCTGACAGACCAACCTAAGTGTTCCCTGGTTCAACTACAAGGAAGTATACAGCTCAGTGCCACATACCTGGATACTTGGATGCCTTGTTCTGTTTAAAGACCATAAGTGCCCTAATCCAGAGCTCAGAGGAACGCTGGAAGACACTAGAACTCAAAGACAACTGCCCAGGTGGCCATTAAGGGCAGAAGGTACCAAGAAGTTTCACTGTAAACCAATGCTCTTCTCCATAGGCCTGAATCCTCTCAGCCAGATCTTCACTAAGTGTGGGTCCAGGTACAAATTCAGGAGCAGAACGTCCACCTCCTGGACATCAATGACATCAAGCCGTATGCTCAAAATGAAAGGGGGCATTGACTCACTGTACCACATTACCAGGATCTACAGCAACTATGAGTCAGTAACTAATAGGACAGCAACACTCAATGACCTCCCTGGTCCTCACTGTTCAATTTTCAATGCTTCATTGCCTTATTAGTCAATGCTTGCCTCAGAGGAATTAGTGCCGCTCAAATGCAAAGAACAAGTATTCACACATCTGACAGCTATTGTCTAAAAAAACCTAAATTACATTAAAACATCAAAAAACATTAAAAATATATTCATTAAACATTAAAAACATTTACAATTCATTAATATACAAAAAATATTGTTAAGACTGTGGTGAGAAGTTTGATGGCAGAACGGTAAATGCTGTTATGGAACCGAAATGTCCTACATAAGATGCTCTGTAACCTTTTACCAGAAGAGAGCAGTTTAAAAGGGTTTTATGCTCGGGGTGAACCATCTGCATGAATTTTTAATGCCTTCTTTTTCACTCTGCTGATGTATATAGAGGTAGGGGATGGGAGTTCTAAACATCTAATCGTCCTCTCTCATCTGCTGCTGTATTACCACACCATATACATACTGAAAGGGTCAGCACGCTTTCCATCACAGCTCTGGAAAAGCCTAGCGCCTTTGGCCGCGCCAAAATTCCTACACTGTATTCCAAAGAAAAACCTTTGATGAGCCTTTCACAGCAAGACAAGCAGTGATGTGGCCACAATTCAGTGCCACACTGAGGGCTGTGCCCAACCCTCTCCACCCCCTGGCCATTGTAGAACAGAAGATCCAAGTCCACCTTCCGTTTCCTGAAGACCTTGGTAGATGAAAGATGAGGTTTAAATGATTCATTCTCATCCACTGAAGCTTCAACCACGTGACTGCAATGCTGTTTCATCATCACTAATGTTTAGTCCCACAAAAGTTGGTGCATTTGTACTATTTGACTGAATCTGAATTTGATACAGAGGCAGCAAAACAGATGAGACAGAATACAGTCCCAGTGGGACTGAGAATTCTAGGAGTGGAAACCACATTATTCACTTTAACAATTAATTAATTCTTTCTATTTTACAAAAAAACAAACAAACAAGAATCCTTCCAAAAGAATTGAAGGTACAATTGTCCATTAGCTGATTGAATTCTAATTCAATTAAATGGAAATATTTAGAACATAAGTATTATTTTTAAATATTAATAATTATTTAAAAAATATTATTCCATCATGTGCATCAGCACCTGAGGACAGAGCCTTTGACCTCCTGTCAATCACTTCATGAGAAACACCTTAACAGCCCATAACTCCACCCACATCTACATCTGATTGGCTTATAAAACATGGTGAATCTACTTTTCCTCACTGTATATAATCATGTCAATGTGCAGTACGGGTGTATCCATGCGCAGTGTGGGTGTATCAGTGTGCAGTGCGTGTAAGATACTCACTGATAGCTGGTGCGATGCCACCTACACTGCCCGGGCCCGGAATGTTCCCTGCTACAGCGGCAGCCTGAGCAGCAGCAGCTGCCTGCGCAGTAGCTGCCTGCTGCTGCATCTGCCGGTGACACTGCCTGAGGTCGAACACCTGAACCACAAGACAACAAACCTGTGTGTGCTGAATGTAAACTACAGAATAACAAACATCACACCTGTATGAGCTGTATGTAAACAACAGAATAACAAACAGCACACTAGTATCAGCTGTATGTAAACTATGAAATAACAAACTCCGTTATATAGATGACAAATATTCGTTTAAAAATAGAACAGCAGCGCAGGATATGTTGGAGCGGTGAATCCTCACACACCGGGAATGTTCATTGTGCACTGCGTACGTATTTATGACTGGAGTCGGGAGCCCCAGCTGGGAGCTTCCATTCTAGGCTCTGCTCAGGGCTTCACAACAGACACACAGTGGCATCTAAATACAGTGCTACTGCAGGAAGCTGTTTGGCAGGTTTATATAAACCAGGCCATGACTGAAGCAAATCTAATGCAACGGTGAAAAAACACACACTGGTTAAGGGATTCACGGTGGACAAACCAGGATGTAATCTACCAGATTGTCCAGTTGCCATAGGTGACCCTAATCCTGATATTGACCTTTACCCTGAGCCTAACTTTAAACCTCAACTAAACCCACACCCAAGTCTTAACCTTAATAATGACCCTAAACCACCCTGAAGATGCCCTTAACCTTCATCCTGATCCCAACTCCAGCCCTATGATCTCTAGGTTGGGCCCTGATGTATGATCTCTAGTTTGGGCCCCTCTGACCTTGATGTAGGCTCCTGGGTAGATCTTGTGCACGGCGTCTCCAGGGGCCCTGCCCGCCTCCCGGTCCAGGTAGTAGCTCTGAACGAAGACGGCGTGGTCACTAAGGCAACGCATCCACACGTCACCCTCACCCCGACACTCCAGCTGCACTCCTTTACCTATGTGCAACCTGCCAGAGAGCAGCGGCATAGTACTAAGGATGAAGCACACACACACACACCAACACACACCTACCTGTGCACACACCCAGCACATGCACAATATGTATATGCACATATAACATAAACTGAATACAAACTGTGTAAACTGAATGTACAGTAAAAGATGTAAAAGTAGTCAAAATTCTGTGAAGTTACACAAGTTAAAACATGACAATTCAGACAGAGGTCCTTCATCAGCTGGATTTAGGATTTAGAAAGTTCAAGAGGTGAAAAGAGCTTGTGTTCAAAACGGATGATGTGTAAATTTAAACATTTATTCCGTGGGGTTACAAGTTACAAGAAGGTTGATCAGGTCTTTTTTTTTTTTAAGTTCCTTCACTTCACTGCTGCCATAGCAACAACTGGCAACTCAAACATATGTCATTAATACGACGTCCATTAGTATTAAAATGTCTTGCAACCGAACACAATAAAATTCTTAGTTGTGATTATCCGACGGGGATCAACTGCTGTTCATCTTGTAACTCCTGCGGTGATGGTATGAAGAAGAATGCTGGGTAACAGCTGTTCCTTTCGTGCTGATCATTTTAGTGGCTGTGTGGATGACTATTCATGCAGTACATCTAGAGCGTTTGCAGGCTACTGTTCCACGGTTATTATTTGACTGTCATTGATGGCACTCTTTGAAGAGCATGTCTTTGATGCTTTTGCCTCATCTATAGATTAGTTGAGGAGACTTAAAAAGGGGTGTGTGGTCTCTGCATCATTCTGCAGGACTCTGAAGTGTTTAACCATATTATCCACCGTTCGATTTGTAGAAACAAAACTGAGCACCAAAGGAATTCTTGTGGTAGATTCTTTAAAGGTCAGTAGGAACTTTAGAACCACACTGAATGAAGGTTCTTATTTAAACTTCTACCATTCTGAACAAATGTTTCACCTAGAACTTCAGAAGCATTTTAGTTGTAAAGCTTATAAAAAATATTTTCTATTTTTGTAAATATTTTATTATATCTTTTCATGGGACAGCACTGAAGATATGACACTTTGATACAATGTAGAGTAGTCAGTGTACAGCTTGTATAACTGTGTATATTTGCTGTGCTCTCAAAATAACTCAACACACAGACATTAATGTCTAAACCGCTGGCACTGAAAGTGAACTCTTAAGTGAAAATGGCCAATTTTTGCCCAAAGTGTCAATATTTTGTGTGGCCACCATTAATTTCCAGCACTGCTGTAACTCTCTTAGGCATGGGGTTCACTGGAGCTTCACGGGTTACCACTGGAATCCTCTTCCACTCCTCCATGACGACATCACGGATATTGTATATAAATATTGTACAGCAGATGAAGGACCTCCAAAATGTCCAAACTGTTTCTCTGGAAACGTGTACTTCCTCTACATCTTTGACTGCGGTACACTGTGATTACTCTGGAATCTAGGATCTTTGTACATACACACGAAAAGAGTTTTTAGGTCTCAGAATCATTCAGGTGCATTTTGTTGCAGTATTTTCCAACACAGGTCACCTTTTTGTCCTAAAACTGAAGAAAAAAAAAAGAAAAAAAGAAAAAAGCATGCTCACCCGAGGCTGATCTGGGATCGTTCACTGACCTGGGCTTGTTCACTGACCTGGGCCTGTTTTCACTGACCTGGGATCGTTCACTGACCTGGGATCGTTCACTGACCTTGGGATCGTTCACTGACCTGGGATCATTCACTGACCTGGCCCGTTCACTGGCGTCGGTGCGGTGCACGTTGCTCAGCTGACCTAGACAGAATCGGTCTCCACCCGATGGATCCACATAGCCGTCCACAGTCACCACCGGGCAGCTCGACTGCACCTTGAACATTTCACCGACCTGCACGTCCATCTCGAAGTAGGTGATGGAGCACCAGAACTCTGGCCCTGTGAAGCCAAATGTGTATGGATATGTGTGTGAGTGTGTGTGCGCACGCGTGTGTGTACTGCAAAATTTCTAGCGCTGAATTAATTCTTACTGTGTTCATTTAATCTATGCTCATGAACTCTTGAGTGCTTGAATGCCCACTATTTATGTATAATCCGACAGTGTAGGTTTTATATTTTTCCGTATTAACACACACACACACACACAATAGGGAAAAGAGACAGAGATAACAAAGAGGGAAGCTGAGAGGAGATGCATGTCAGCTTCTGTTTTATAGTACACCCAAACGATAGGTGAAGCTCATGGGTGGTGTGTGGTTGGAGTACCTGGGTGGTTGGAGACGGGCGTAGGGAAGGCGGGAGAGCTGTGATGCTGAGACCCTGATGAGCACAATAGAGTACATCATCGTCATCGTCATCATGATCATCAGGAGCCTGACGCTCACTGGGCATTGGCTGAGAAGGAGGCGGAGACTTACAGAAGTGAGGGTGGTGGAGAGGAGGCTGGTGGCCACGCCCACTCTGCTGGGGTCCTGCTGGAGTGTAGGAGGCCGTGCTGCTGCCTGTCCACGTGGCTGAAACAATTTACGGCCAATGAGGCATCAGATGTGGTGTGTGTGTGTGTGTGTGTGTGTATATATATATATATATATATCTGTGTGTGTGTGTGTGTGTGTTCACGCTGCACTCACTATGGAAGGAACCCTGGGTCTGGGGTGTGTGTTTGGAGCCGTTGTAGCTGCTCTGGCTGGGCGGAGCCTGCGGGGGTGCAGGCGCCTGGGAGGGGACGTGTGTGGGGGTGGAGGGAGGAGGCGTCGGGGTCATGACCTGACCCTGCGGAGAGGCAATCTGCAGGAGGCCATCGCCATGACTACCCTGCATGGATATCATTGAGCCTGTCGCCATAGATAGATAGAGAGAGAGAGAGAGAGAAAGAGAAAGAGAGAGAGAGAGAGAGAGAGAGAGAGAGAGAGAGAGATTAAGTGCAGAATATAGGGAAGGAGCAGAAACAGAGACAGGGAGACAGAGAGAGAGAAAGGAATAGACATGGGGAGGGGGGTATATACACAGAGAGATGGGGGGGTATATACACAGAGAGATAGAGAGGAGGGTATATACACAGAGAGATAGAGAGGGGGGTATATACACAGAGAGATAGAGAGGGGGGTATATACACAGAGAGATA
>JAOYMR010000004.1:19681262-19710822 GCA_025802075.1 Tenebrosternarchus preto | reverse complement strand
TCTTATATATATATATATATATATATATATATATATGTGTGTTTGTGTGTGTTTTTGTGTGTGTGTGTGTGTGTGTGTGTGTGTGTGTGTGTGTGTGTGTGTTGCCTCAGCTCCTCTAAAAACAAATGTATTACTATATTACTAAATGCAAATTGAACTTTTGTGTTATCAAACTTAATAATGGTCTCGATATTCTTTTTACCTACTACTGACCGATCATGGGGTAATAAAGTGAAACAGTCACTCGCAGTCCCTACCTCTACGTTCCTGGATGTTTTCCTTCAGCAGTATGTTATGCATCTGTCATTATTTGAATCACATTTAGGGAGACCTCCATGTGAACTTTACTTCCTCCCTAAAGACTTCCTTCTCCTGACCTTTAACCAGGTCAAAAATCCGTTCCTAACGCACACCCTTTCAGTCTAAAATGGGGTCATCTAAAACAGGCTTTCTGCTTCTTCTATTACAAAACATTCATTATTTACACAAGAGAGATACATAGCCAACATTTTGCTGCTGATTCAATTATACAGCAATCTACTGCTGAGACTTACTCAGGAAGTTCAGGGAGATGTTTTATTCCACCTTAAAATGCAGTTTTACACATTTTTTTTACAAGTTTTACAATTTTTGGCATCTTAACTCTGAAATATGCTCATTTTAAAACTACCATCAATATATAAATAATGCCTTTATACACTAAATACCGTTTCATCAAAAAAATTAGTTTTTCCCCACATACTCTTTAAATATTGATTTTAATTAGGTGGAAATTTTAGATCATTTGAGCTGTATACAGGCAAACGTGCCACAGCAAACAGAGAAAGTCAGTGCCAACAGTCAGCAATGCATTTTATTCCTATATTTTAATGCTTTAGGTATGTAAAGTTTAGTTAAATAATTCTAAACAACATTAAAGCCAGTAAAGACAGTGGGGAGAGGTATAATTAGGTAAAGTCAAAAATAAAAGGTACACATACTTCAAATGGTTTTTGCACATGTTATGAGTTGTGAAAGCACCCGTTGCTACAAAGACAAGGAATAACAATTTTTATATTTATATATATATTTTCATTTAACAGTGAACGACTACTCAGTTCAAAACTGCACATATTTTAGAGATCCTTTGGTCTTTCTTCACATATATGAATTACAGACACTAATGGTAGGTGCACTTTGAAATTAATGCTAAAACCATTAAGCTTGCTAAACTGCACACGGTACTGATAACACAGTAACACTTTACATCAAGGTCAACTTGCTTACGATTATTTATGGCACTAGTTAACAATAACAAACCATGATCAGCATTAACAAACCAAAAGTAATCTTAACAAAGAAATTCAATACATCATTTTCCAAACCCAAAAGTTTTCCAAATCCAAAGTTTTTTTTCTTATTTCATTAAAACCTTCCGCAATTTACTCATGCCTACATTGTCCTTCCCAAACATGTTTTTAATCAGTGCATTTACACTTGATTAGCAGTAAAGTGTATTAACACATTTTTGTCTTGCCACACTTGAAGCTCATTAATGCAGACGTTCATGCTTTGTTAATATTACCTACTCACAATTTTAAATTTTTTTATGTGCGTTTGTTAAACAGGAGCAGCTAATATAATACAAAGTGCTCCACATCGGCTGTTGCTATACACAGCCCAGTACGTGTCTACTGTGAGTGAGAACGAGAGGACATAATGGCTTAGCCCAGCTACGGTAGCACTGTGCAGCACTGGGCGCAGTGGATCGGCGTTTCAGTTCAGCAGAACGGCGTCCAGTCCGGACCATCATGGCTTGCTAGGGGGACGAGTGGAAAATGCTCCAGATGTTTCAAGCATAGTTTTCCGGCGAGCGGTCTCCTTTGCTACGTTATGGTTCAACCTGCGCAAGCGCTCCTGCGATGGAGAGAAATAGCAGCAAAAAATGAAAACTACAGCCATGTTACACTACATATATACTACGCTTTTTCAAATGAGTTACTGTTGCTGCACCAACACACCTGAAACAGCTCACGCAGGGCCTGATTTGGTGGGTGGTAAACAAAACCATAACGGTTTCAGTTTCTCTCACTCACACACACACACACACACACACACACGTTAATCTTGGTATGAGTCACTTACTTGAGCATTCTGCAGGATGTTGTTGACCAGAACCACTCTCCGCCTTGCATTAAGCAATTTCTTAACATAGGGATCTAAATCGAGGGCCACCTTCTGGTGCTCATTAATTCTGCATAACTCTGAAAATAAGTGTGCACAAAGAATAAACAATTACATCAATATATGAACACCATCAATATCCAGGTAAAAATATATTGCTAGCAAGTACAATTATACAGTTACCTGCTGCCAAGTTGTCAATATGTTCTCTAAGTTCCACTTGACTCTCTCTGTGTAGTAGATAATAAAAGCAATAATAATAAAAAAATAATCATCATCGTCTTGGATTTATACAGAGTCTTTTGTGCTATTGAACTTGGGATACAAGAAGAATTTTAATGGTTTATCAATTGTCAGTGCCCGGTTATCACACTTAAAAATGAATAATGAAACTCATGGGCCCATACAATTTTGTGTTACAAAAGAAGAGGCAAGTACAAAAGAAGATGAAGGTGTGATTGAAGAGTCATCATAAAAACAAGAGAATTATAAAATAGTGAAAACTAAGCAGATTAAAAAGTGATGTTCTTTGCCTAAAATTATTTTAGTTTATTACTTCAAGAAACCTAGATCATACTTCAACAGCTTGGACTTCATTAAAAAAGTTTATCCTGCTTATAGCTACGAATTAAAATACAAGACGAATTGTCTCCCTTATTGACTACTATTGCTGAAATGCATCCAAACATGAAATTCCTTGAAACTCTTTTGTTTAACACTTTTTGCTAGCTGCGACTACAGCCATCAATAGAAAAGTGAACTAATATTTTTTACATTCTGCGCTACAGATAGTTTGCCAGATAACAGATCTCTAGTTAGGTAATTCTCTCTTACAGAAACACCAACTATATGCTTCCTCAGATTTCAGAAATATGAGAGAAAATTATAGGCAGGTAATACTGGTCCGCTTAACGCGTCTTAGACAACATAACTAGCTAGGTAACTAACTAGCAAGCTTATAGACCTAGTTATTTCATTTTCCTTGTAAAGTTATTTCACATAGCTACCTTGTCATTACACATACGTTGCGTTACAAATGACTCTTAAATAAATGTTTTTGAACCACGTTTCTTGTCTTTTTTAAAACAACGAATTCTAAACAAGCCCATAAGGAAGAGAGCAGCTAACTATGCAAACGACATTACATTATCGTAGTAAAAAAATTTCCTAGCTGGGCCGAGTTACTATAGCTAAAGTATATTATAATCTGTATCAGAACAGTTACATGACGTTATGACGGATGCCGTCAACCCCTCTAACCCAGGTTAGCGCGAGGAGAGCTCAATGTAAACATATTGGTAAAATCACGAGACTGAGACGTGCTAACATGTTAGCTAGTTATCTAGCTACCTGGCTCGTTATCTTAGCTGCCATTAAATACCGAGAACCACAACAAGTCAAAACAATTGCATTTACTCACCTGACTGAATGCACATGTAGATCAAGCTGCTGCACCGCTGGTTTCAATAACTGCAGAAGACCTTCTGCAATTGCATCCTTCCCTGATGGGGTTTCTACAACTGCAAGCGCTGCCATGTTACTTCTCTTACGCAGATCGTCTCTGATTTCTCGCGATATGTGACAAAGACGTCAATTAGAAAGGGTGGAGTCAAATGCCTCCATTTTCCTCTTTGCAAGCTGTTGGCTAGCCCCATTTTGTGATGAATGAGAAGACTGATTGTTAGGGCAGTATCTTTGTGTATATAGTGGTAGAATCGCCAGGTTTCTGCCGTATATAATTTATTTTGTTTTAAAGACTAATATATAGCAAAAATAGGGGCTACATGAAGTCAATTTCAATAAGAATTAATTAAGTCGCGAATGTTAAGATCGAACAGTTGAGTCAGTTAGCTAGTCAGCTAGCTAACACGTTAGCTGCTTTGCGTCAACGACCGTGTTAAGTTAACTAGTGAGCCATTAGATCTGTGCTCAAAAGCATTAATCGACAGCTATTCGATCAAAGTAAGTAGATGTATTTGTTCATCTGCGCCATGATAGTTGCCTTGACGAGTATAATCTTTAGCTAGCTAAGTACCGACATAGCTAATTAAGTTGTATAACGTTACTTGCTATGCAGCTAGGGTATATTGCCGAAGTCATTTGTCACAAATTGGGCATGTAGTCCAAGAGGTAGCCAACGAAAAGCTTCGCTGGTAAAGGGCAGTCCTAGTAGCTAGCGATTTGTCTAGAAAGCGGTAACGTTATTTTTGAGCTAGATTTTGATTATGGTATGTGAAATTAATTTATATGACACGTTAGCCAGATAGCTAAGGAAAACTAACTATATAGCCAGATACCTAGACACCGTAACTAATTATTTGTTTGACAGCAATACGCGAATTATTTCAACAAAAACCTTTAGGCCTGGGTTTGTTTTATCACTAGTTTTTCTGTTGTGACCAATTCGTTTTTTTCTAATCTTAAAATGTACCCCGGCAGGACCAAGCCAGCAAGTCTGAAGAAAAATGAGTTCCCCCTCTACTCAAAAAGTCGTGCTGAAAAGCACCACCAAGGTGTCCCTGAATGAGCGGTGAGGATCCACGCATCCTGACAGCATTTTCTCGAGCCCGGGGGGAGCAAACATGCAGAGATACTTAAGGCATGAAGCAGAAAACCGTGTTCTGTGGAGGTCAATGAGGGGGAAAGACCAGACCAGGCACGGACGCTGTAATGCGCACCGAGTGTGTGTGCTGCTCACTCAACACGGCATCAGTGATGTACTCATGTAGTAGTGGTTTTGTGGAAGGTGGCTGCTAATAAACAGGACACAGAGCCTTGGGGCCTCGCTGGTCCTCTTGTGTAAGCAGTGCACACCCTGAGGTGAGAGTGTCGGTAATGGCGGTGAGGTAAGCGACCTGCGCTTGAATGCACTGCAGAAGAACCTCCCCCCGAATACGGGAGTGAAAAGATGAGGTTAAGACAGCGCATAGTTGGCATCTCCGAGCACACCATCCTCCATGTTTCTTGCCCTCTCACAAAAACTCTCTCTCTTAGATGGCCCTTTTTCTTGCTCTTCCTCTCAACATCTGTCTCTTCTTGCTCTTCCAAATAAGGCGCCCAGTCCATGCCTGGACGTGACCAGATCCCCTCTGTCCCCCTCCACTTTATAAACGCCATGCAGGAGCCGAGTGTGGGGTCACGGTCTGGGTTGTAAGTGGCTGGGTTGCCAGACACCCCTCTAGCCCTGGCCCACCTTCCCCTGTGTGGGCCAAGCCTGATGATGCCACACCAGGGTGATGGGGGTCCGTAAGTGGCAGTTGCTCTGAAAACACCCTACTTTCTCTCTCATCTTTTTTTCTACTCTATCAGCTCCGTCTTCTCTACTCTTTGTTTTTGTCTAGTTCTGCTTCAACTGCTGAAATGTTGGGGTGTCTCCTGACTTCACAAAGAGAGAGTATAAGAGAGGCAAAAAAAAAAAAAACAGGCATTCACTGAATTGCTGCAGGTTTCACTGTGGCTGCGACCATGGTGTGTGAAGTGATTTGATTTCGAAACCTCCTTTCCTCGTTATCCCCTTCTCCCTGTTTTCTTCCTCTCCCACCCCTTCTCTTGCTCTCTCTCTGTCTCTCTCTTTCTCTCCCACCCCTTCTCCCTGCTCCTCGGGTTCCGTTTCACAAGCTTCACTAACATGATGAAGAACAAGCAGCCGACGGCCGTTAGCATCCGGGCTACCATGCAGCAGCAGCACATGGCCAGTGCTCGCAACCGCCGCCTCGCCCAGCAGATGGAGAACAGGCCTTCAGTGCAGGCCGCCCTGCAGCACAAACAGGTGAGGGAGGGGAGACTCAGGGCTGAGCCCGTCTATGGAACTTGGCCGAGGCTGAATAGTAAAACACGTGAGTTAAATAATTCTGGCCTCAAAATGAATGCCAGCGTAACCGATTAAGGGGCTCAGTTGCTAAGTGTTGGGTGGGATGGGCTGCAGTTCAGTTTTTCTAATTTGTTTGTGGCATTCATCTTTGAATCAGATATTTTAGTGGAGCAGAAAAGCACGTCTGCACACTGCGTATTTGGTCCCGTGCACGTTCTAATTACCCCTTTATCTGACTTGGAATGTTCTCTCATCAGAGCCTGAAGCAGCGGCTTGGAAAGAGCAACATTCAGGCCAGGCTGGGTCGACCCATCGGACCGCTGATGCGGGGGGGTGCAGGAGGTCGTGGCTTTGCTTTAGGAGGAATACGTGGAGCCACACGGAGCCTGAGGGGCAGAGGAAGAAGTGGCACCATGAGAGGAGCACTGGCTCTCCGAGGTGGGCAGCTCCAAGTCTGGTTTGATCAGTAATACTGTCTCATGCTGTTCATATGCCCGCTATACCTTTTATACCATATGTCAGATGTTTAATTGAAGTGTCAACTTTGGCTGTATAAATATAATGGTGTAGCAGTCACACGTACATGGAGTACATGAACATCTAACAAAGAGATGATATTCTTTGTCAGTGTCTGGCACTCAGACACTAGTTGAAACACTACATTCCTAATGGCATAAGTGCAATTCCTCAGTGCAGTTTCCATGTTTTATTTCTTTTAACTACTTTTTTAAAACAAATTTTTTGTAAAGCACCTCACGCACCACTGCATAAAGAAAAATGTATTATCTAGACCTAATTACAGATTGTTGCTCCTTGGAATTGACTGAGTAGTTTTGTAGGTTTTTCTTCTTTTCATATGTATTGAAAACTGCAGACTGTTGTCACCTTCCTTACTTCACCTGGAAGTACTTTGTATTTGTTTGAACGTTAATGGTGGTGTTTTGACAGGCACGGGGCAGTTGAAGGGCAGAGGTGCCGCTGGGCGCATGGGGCTACGCCGGGGCATGCGTCAGAGGGGCGGAGTCACCGGGAGAGGAGCTGTTCTGGCTGGCCGAGCCGCTGGACGTGGAGCACCAGGAGCCCGAGGTGAGATCTCTCATAGCTTTTCCAAGGGATTGACTAGTACCAAAAATGTTTACAAAATGGCAATTAATAGTAGTTAATGCAGCCCTTTTGACTCACAACTGACAGCATTTTACTGTAGATCCTGACTACATTAGCTCATGTCTATTGAGGGATCTTAGCCTGTTCCTGCATGAAGAATTTGTTTCAGCTCATCAAAATTGCATGTTTTTTAGCATGGGCCTTAATCTTCTATTTAGGATTTAGATCTGGGGTTGAGGGCCACTGCAGGACCTTCATTTTTGGTGTCCTTCAAGAGGTCACTGGGGGATTGTATTGCTAGAAGACCCATTGGCAATCTAAAGTCAGAGTGGCAGTAAAAAAAAAGGTTTTTTTTGGATTTAAGTCCTCGCCCTTCTTTCACCCAACAAAAGCAACATCCATGTACCCAATCAGCTCCAGTTTTGTCACATCATGCTTCCAAAATTCATCTTCATGTTTCAAATGTTCCTGGGCAAACCTCAGTCTTGTTTTGATTTGCCGTTGTATAATTGAATCTTGCTTGGGCGACTCATTCATGAACCGCCCACACACAGGCATGCTTGAAGCTTCAAGTTTGGAAGACGCAACTGTCATTTTTGCAGAGACCCAGGGATTCTTGTTGACATACCTGATTTCTCTCCAAAGACCTAATACCTTTGTTACAAAGAACATATGTTCAGTGCCTCTCAATCTAGCCTTCGAGTACCACTCGCCCTGTTTGTTGGAGTCCATCTTATAGAATTCAATGCTAATTGATTGCACCAGAGGAACCAGTTGGGTTCTGGTGTGGTTTGAAAGCCACAAATTTCAACTTGTATATCCATATACTTACTAATAATGACCATAACCTTGAAGGTTTTTTTAAAAATCCAAAATGTATCAAATGGGGGTTTTTACACTGATGAATGTTTTCCTCTAAAGCTTTATGAAGTTTAACCTTGGACAAATTTTTAGGGAATCTGTTCTATCTCTCCATAGGAGCTCATCTTTTTGACTTTGCTTGTAACATATTGTGTATATTTTGGTAATATACATGTATCCACTCGAGCAATACACAGATGACCAACTCTTGTTTTTCTTATTCAGTCCAACTGAAAGTGAGCCTGTGTTTTCAGGGCGTGGAGGTCTGCGAGGACGCGGGAGCTTCCTGGGGCGTGGCCGTGGGCGGGGCAGAGGCAGAGGAACGGGCCGCCCTGCTGTGACGAGGGAGCAACTGGACAATCAGCTGGATGCCTACATGTCCAAGACCAAAGGCCACCTGGATGCTGAACTGGACGCATACATGGCCCAGGCAGACCCTGAGAGTATGGAGTGATCACGGCAGTGCTCTGTGACCTACAGGCACATGGACTGATATTTTATTGTCAGTCATCCTGAATGGACAGGCGTAACAGTTACAGGCATATTTTCCTGAATGTCCAACATTATCCCACTGACATTTGGGCTGAAAAGTTTCTACAAAGGTACTTAGTGAGAGATTTGTATACACAATCGTGTGTTAAACTCCGCTGCTTCTATTCCACCACAAAGAGCAGGTAAAATGGAGCCTAATACAGAAACAGCCTTAGAGCAAACCTTTGATAGAAGTGTTGTAGTAGGGGGGGGGGCTTTCTATAAAGTGGATATTGTTAAGCTTGTGTGTTCTGTAGTTGAGCTTATCCTGTCCTGTAAACAAGATGAGCTTTGCACAGCTTGCATCTTATGAACCCCTAAACGGAAACTGACCCAGTATACCACTATCTGAACTCCCCCCTTTGCACAACACAGTGTCAGTCATTAAATTGTTTTAAACATGACTTTGAGAAAAAGGATGATCTTGACCGCTTCGTCTTGGTACAGGCTGTCCCTGAATAAAACATCCTATGACATTTCCTTTTTATTATAATGGTATCTTGTGCAGTTAAATGCAAAATTTTCAATTGGGGTGATGTCAAAACATGTTTCTTTTATGTTAAAGAAAATGTCAAATGCAGAATATCCTGAAATCTACAAATATCCTGTACCCTTCCATTTTTACTATTTTGGCTTTTAATAAAATCTGAAGGACCATAAATGTTGTGCTTGCTCTTGATCTTAATTATAAATATCCAGCTAAAAATTAGTAGACTTGATATACAAGGTCTTTTTGTTTTATTGCCTGTTTTTGGTGTGGGGTATGTTTTAATGGCAAAACATGAAATCAGGGTAACTAGCTCCCAAATATCTAAAAATGTTTTGAAATGTATAGGTTATATAGTGGAGGAACTTATTTTAAATATGGAATAGATTTGTATAAATAAAACTTATTGTAAATAAGTTTGTTAATGACGAACCAATATTCATTTAAACTATGTTCTGCTGCCCGCAAGTCATTTCATTCCTGTCACTTCCTGATTTATTGATATTTAGCAAAATATTGTTGAACAGCGGAAGGTGATATTGCTTATGTGTAAACTTGGAGGAGAAAGAATGCGGCTTAAATTCAAGAATAGCAATTTATCACTGTTTACCATCAGCATATTAAATGTAAATATTGTTGGAATCAATTTAGCTATGGGGTGAAGATTTATCTTCGCCAGGTGGTGACAGCTACACACTATAGGTGACATTGAGAGACAATGAACGCCATAAGTGCACGTAAAAAAGCTTCGTAAAGCTGCAGCTGTGTATTGTGAATATTTCAAGAATATTTGACATTTATCCAGTCTAAATGTAATGTAATCAATATTTTAGATGACCTACTTTTCACACATAAGTTGGGGAGTGTATTCTTTCTCTTGCGGTATCGTCGATTTACGTAAATGACGTGGTAGTTTCTGGTGACGTTGATTGTATACCATGGCAACAGTCTCCGCTCTATAAACCGAGCTAACAGTGCAGCGATGCCTGGAGAATGGAAGTACCGTGATGTCTATTAGATGACTTCTGATATCAAGATACTACGTTCATGGACTTGCTAGTCAGCTGGTGCGATTGCTTGTTTATCTAGTTTAAATACTAAAATCGTAGGTAAACGCCAACTTTCACCTCGACCCTCTGAAGTAGCCTTCATTACAAAGAGAAAGCGGCAGTATTGGAGTCAATAAAAGTTACCGGTAAGTTATGTGTATTACGATCTGATGCGCCCATTTGATTTGTTCTGTAATTGGTTGCTTACACAAACCTGATTTCCACTTCTTATTATATAAACTTATTGTGCCTAATACCCGAAAAGAACGGTGAAGACCAGCCAATTGCAACTCACGGAGTTATTTAGTTATATGCAGCTGCAACATCATCAATCTAAATCCATATTTTATCAACATGATTATACAGGTAATTGCTTACCTTCTTGACCAGAACGGGTTAAAAGATTAGCAATGACATTTATTTGCAAATCCAGACATTGATTAATTGCTTGATTGTTGGATCTAGAAGAGATATCTGAGAAGGTTACAAAACCAAGCATCCAAGGGTAATGTCGAACAATTCGCTGTTTTCAACGTGCAGCACATAAGCCAACAGGGCACTTAGCAATAGCACTTTAATTAAACCTTGCATCTTAGTTTAAATCTTATTTTTGTTTCATTATTGCACATCATGATGCCTCCATTTATTTGCATAACTGGAATAATGAGTGTCACTAACGGATACTGGCTTGGTTCCTGCAGGGTGGCCTGGTTCTTTGTGGGGAATCAGGAGCCCCTGTGCTTCATGTTCCAGAGCTCCCAGTTCTGAAACTAGGGGCTGTTTCTGCAGCTTTCCACTCTGCCTTGTTTCCCTCTGTCTGAACTCATCAGGTTCGTTTTAATAGAACGGGACGTTGAGTTTTGAGGCAGATACTGATGGATGCAGGGCAAAGGTCACTGTATAAAATTTTCCAGGTAAATGTATCAGGACAGCTCCTATTTATATGCTGAAACTGCATTCTGTTCTGACCTGCTTTTGTTAATCTCTCTTATGGCCTCTCAGAGCTGGAATTTTTATTTTTACTTGCACAGACACAATCAGGTCTGTTAGGGTGGTGGATTAATGGAGTGAATGAACGTCTATAATAGACTTCAATGTATTCCTTTACTGCCCGGATCTGTTTCTTGGCTTTTGTTAACGCTAGTGCTACATGGGCAGGGATATTGTGTTTCCAGGGAAATAAAGACACAATACTAAAGCAAACAGCATAGCAAGAGAGAGACAAAAGTATTCACGGGCATTGTCTCTGGTATTAAGTAGCACGTTAGCTTATTGCAGCCCTTTGGCGAAATGCTCTTTAACAAGCCATGAAGCCTTGTTGTATCTGAATGCATGTTACTAGTCACATGGGAAGGGCTGTTAGGCGTGTATCTGCTCCAGGATTAATCATTCTGAGTGCACAAATAGCTCAAGTGCTTCTGGAAGGTAAAACATCTACCCTTTCTTAAATACACGCGCCACAGATAATGTTGATACTGATAATGCATGCAGCTCTGTTGTCGAGCTGTCCACTGAGTGCAAAATTTATGTCCAGAGCTCTTGCGCTGGCCCAAGATGGAGATGACCAGGCAGTGTGTGCTGAGTCCGCTGGAGAAGCCTGGCCACCGCCTGTGTTTGGAGCATTGGTCTTCAGGGATGCTTAAGGACCTGCTCTCGGCTGCTAGCGGAAGCTGCGCCGTAACTCTGCGGAATGAGCAAGAGGAACGGCAGACGTCCGAGAGCTCCACCTGCAGGCGGCCTGTAAGAGCGCGGCACCTCACATCCACGGGAGCCCCCCTCTTGCCATTCGGGCAAAGCAAGGGCTGCGGGGCCAGCAGGCGTTCTCTGTGCTCGTCCTGCTCCCACACCAGCAGTGACGCGTCGGGGAGAGGTATAGCACTTCTGGGGCGTCCTATTGGTCTGTGGCCTCGCCCCATCAGCACACCCAAGAGGGGTTCCCTGGATCGTTCATCTCGTGTCAAACTCCCCCAGCTGGCCAAAGGCGGCAGTGCACGAGACAGGAACTCGACAAGGAAGCTATGCATTCTCACCGCAATTAAACCCTCTAATGTGGAGAGCGAGAAGATCAAGTTCTTCAAGTCAGACTTTATGTATAATCCTCAGTTTCGGTACAGCAGCCCAGTGTCTCCACAGGTGCTGGAGAAACACAACACTGCCTCAGATCGTTTCCTCACCCAGGTAAGAAAGACATAAAGAGAAGAACTCCCTGCCTCCATGCTTTCACTCATACCCTAAGCTCTACCTCTAGTGAAGGACCAGGGCTCTGAACAATGCCAGCCTCTACCAAAAATCAAGGCAAAGACATAACTAATCTCTTTCACATCTATTCTTTTTTCTTTTCATCTATCTATCTATCTATCTATCTATCTATCTATCTATCTATCTATCTATCTATCTATCTGTATGTCTCCCATTTCTTACACACATGAGTTTCTTTTAGGAAACATTGTGCTTTTTGTATCCAGTGAGTTAAGGAGAAAATTCAGACAAGGTCTTCCTTACTCAAGCAAGGAGCCTCAAAAATATTTTGTTCCTTCAGGATATATTAAACCAGGAAATGATGGCTGAAGACAACCTTTTTTTAGTATATATATATTTAGAATATCTGGGCAGGAATCCAGTTGTCTCCTGAAGGTGAATAGGAGTGTGTTAAAAGTGCAGGTGTGATTAAGTCAAAAACAACAGCAGGAGAAAAAGCTTAGAGATGGCAGCAACACCACCATGGTTTTCCATGCACTAACCTTGACTCACAAGAGTCTCAATACTGGAGAAGTATACACACAAATGAGGTTAGCTGGTGTCAGCAACGACTGAAGCTGTTATAAATTTATAAGCTTCAGGATTTCAAACAGAACAAGCAGTTCATGTTAAAAGCATCATAAAGAGGACAGTTAATCCACTAATATGTGGGTTGTATTTGTAACACTTTCTCAAGCACTCAGAAGAGGTTGTCCATGTAAAATCTGAGGTTTGTTTACTCCAATCTGCCCACTTGGAGAGAACTACATTTGAGTGTGTGTGTGTGTGTGTGTGTGTGTGTGTGTGTGTGTGTGGAGTGTGGAGCAAGCAAAAGTAGTTTTTGGAATGATTTTCTCAACGATTTTCTCAGAGTTCTGACTGCACTAAGAACTTCTCTAGGATGGATCCAATATAAATCATAATGATTTTCAGTTTATTGTAGTGGGATGCTGTAAGGTATTTGTGGCAGAAGGAATGGAAAGAACCAATAATAATAATAATAATAATAATAATAATAATAATAATAATAATATCATCATCATTATATAGTATTATACACAATATGAAATGTATATATTAGTTTAATTTATTTTTAAGTGTATATAGCATTTGCGAATCTTATAGGATTTTACAGACCTGTGTACTGTACCAACCACAGTTGATTTACTTCCACTCTCCCTTTTTCTTTCTCTCCTTCCATCTATTTCTCCTCTCACTTAAATATTGCTCTATTTGCATATCTTTATACCATAATACAAATACCACAGATCTGAGAAGTGTTTCCTTTCACAAAATGTTCTCTCTCTGGGTTGGGTTAATGTTACTGTCACAGGCAGTGCGAATTATGGAACTGGCCCTTCTCAAGTATGGCACTTATGAGAACTTCGAGCAAGCTACTGGTGGTAACCTTCTATCCAAGAGCCGAATCTGGTCTCATGTCAAGAAGTACATGGAGAAGGAAGGCTGTGTTGGAGAGGTAAGATGTGTCCTGCTGGGAACAGCAGAGAATTGAAACTGACACACTGAAGTTTGGCTGAAGGCCTGTTCTGCTTATCTAAATGCTGGTTTAGATTAGATTAGATAGAACTTTATTTATCCCTTTGGGAGAGTTCCCTCAGGGAAATTAAGAAGTTTAGTGTAAAATTGTACAGTACAGTGGGCAGAAAGCGTATAGAACATCACACTGAGAAACACTGACTCCCCTGTTTCAGTACATAGCCACTTCAATGCAATGCTATCTTGTTTCCTAGTTTAAAATTATATCAAGTAATGCAGTTGGACACATCTTCAGAAATATTACCTGGGATCTCTGGGTGATTTGGGTCTTTTGAACATCAGACACCCCCAGGTGATTCATCTGCACGTGATCAATTCCAAGCTTGTGTCAATGCAGCATATACTCATAGATCACTTTTGATCTATAGCCATCTAAAGAACTTTTGATCTATAGCCATCCAAAGACCTTTTCTGCTGCCTCTGTGTTAGCTCTAGGCAGTATACAGAGATTAAGCTGCAAAGCCGCTACAGTTCTCTTCTATGGGCACACACTGCATTCTCTACCCTTTTCAGTAGAACTTGTACATAAACTCATTTCAGGGTGGCCTCTGTGATGTTCTCTGGGAATCAAATTGACCCTCACCTGCCAATCATGTGCTGTATCAAAGAGCCCTACTGCTGCCTTTGGCTGGGCTTTCTTCCCTACTCTGAGAAATGTCACTGCCGGCCTTGATGGTTGGAGACCCTCGGCTCCGACTTTGCAGATGGTGTCAGCAATAGCCTTCAGCACCTGCTCATGCCACCAGCAGTAGCAATCTTCATCTAATGCCTTGGCAGCAGCTAAGGATGTGCTCCAGTGATCCTTTCCTGAGGTATAAGGGATAAGAGTTGGTATTCCCTGAGCTGAAGAGGTTGGACAAGGAGATCTTTAGATTCAGCACCTGTTCCCATCTTGTTCATGCTTCCCTCTGGCTCATACCTGTATGCAGCACAGGCTATGTGGCAACTCCAGTGCTGATTGATTGAAGATCTACACCATTGACAAAGGCAATTCATCAATCTGTAATGACCACAAAATCCTGGAAAAGATGCCATGCTGATAGATACAGGCCTTGGACTTGTTAGTCTTGGCTTGTCAACTGCTATCAACCATGGCTCCAACTCCTGGCTTGTGGCCTTGATGGCTGCAGTATCCTTCAGATTGCTGTTAGTAGTCTTCCCGGGGCTTTTGACAGTCTTATTCATGACTGATAGTATCTTAGTACATTTGAGATAAAAGCAATATTTGCTCAGTCACCTTCTCCTTCTTCAGCACCAAGAACTTGAATTTGTATGGTTTGAAGCACATCCATGCCCAGATCATGAGATTCTTCAAGCACTAGACAATCCACCTGCATCCTGGCACTGAGGTTATTGTGATTGTTAGATCATCCATAAAGGCTCTGATGGGAGGCTGTGGTATTCCAGACTTTGTCATAGGGCCTCTGCATTCCACCACAGTTGCCCCTGAGGTAACTTTTAGATAGAAACCTTAATAACAGTCCAAAATGAGGTCTCTGACCTTACTTGGGACATGGTGCCATTCCAGTGCTGTCTTCACCAACTTGTGTGGCATGGATCCAAATGACTTGGTAAGGTCCAGCTGTAGCACTGTCACATCACTTCTTCATTACCATGCTTGCTTTTCTGATAATCTGTATCATGATTACTGTATGTTCAAGGAATCATTGCAAATTAGGGATCCCACCCTTCTGAATAGAAGTGTCAATGTATGCATCTTTAGGAGGTACTATGTTAAGTATCAGTCCAACACTGAATAATATCCAACACTAATCCCTCGATATTGTATATAATCTTGCTTGAGTTCTCCTTGGGAATCCACATACCTACACATCTCCTCTGTTTGGGTATCTCCACCCTCTTCCAGGTAACCCTCTGGATCTTATACACTTCGTATGCCACTTAACTGGGTCTTGGGGCTGAATTGGCTCTCACCATCTTGAGAACTTCCTATACTTACCCCCACCTGGGCTTGTTGTTAAAACTCAAAGGTGAGGCAGATTTATCCAGGCACTGCACTCTCTTAGAACCTCTTCCTTTGCTGCCTTGCTATAGGTGTTATGGATATGATGATCTTTCTCTTCTTTGGAGCAACTGCCTTGAGAAGCTATATTGATATGTTCTGGTCCACTCACTTGCCGATATCCTGTGCCTTTCAGCCCTATAGACAGATATGAACTCCTTCCTGAGGATCCTGTGGAGCTCCTATTTTGCTTATTCTTCCAGTCCTGCAGTTATTTACATAGAGGGTCTTGATGCCCTGATGATGGTTGTCATAGACTAAAGTCACATGTCAGTATACCCTTCCAGGTTACTTCCAGTATACTGACTACATTATCAACAAACCTGAGCCAGAATATTTCCTTGCTTATTAGTGGCCATTTATCTCCCCAGTGTTTTACCACTCTGATTGGGGTTGGAACACCTGGGGTTGGAACTTCCTTTCAAATGCTGTATATCTTTTTACTATCTCTCCAGCTCTGTTCTTGAACATCATTGGCTCTGCCAGGTCAGACCATTTACAAATACATCTAGTTATATACCGAGATGCCTGAGATCATTGGGTGTTTCAGGTTTTTGAAACATCAGAAGGTCTCTCCTCTGGCGACCTAGTTGGGAATGATAAGTAGCATATGGCCATGGCTCACTCCCTTTGATCCACAGACATTCAAAGGTCTTTTCTCTTGTGTGCACCTGTGTTGCCCAGGAAACAGTAGGCCTTACAGAACTCATCTCTATGAGTACACACTGTGTTCTCTTTCCTTTTCAGTTTTTTTTTTTTTTAAACACAGACATGTAAAAGAAAACACATAACAAATGCTATTTTCATTTTTTAGTGCGATGGAAATGTAGAATCTTGCAACTCAATGTGCTAAATAAATACACAAAATAAATATGTATTTGTGTGTGTAGACTCAAATTATAAAGTCTGTACACCTTTTCACCTTCTCCACATTTTATTACATTACAGATATAGCCTATAATAGACTGAGTTCATTTATTACATTACAGACATATCCTATAATAGACTGAGTTTATTTTATTATGTTACAGATATATCCTACAATAGATTGAGTTCATTTATTATGTTACAGATGTATCCTATAATAGATTGGATGTAGTTCATTTTTGACCTCAAATATCTACACACAATCACCAATAATTACAAAGTGAAAGCAGGTTTTTAGAAAATATGCAATTCTATTTTATTGACAAAAATAGGTTATTTAGGGGTTACATATTACACTCAGTTGATGCACCTTTGACAGCAATTATAGCTTCAGGGTGTCTTTCAAAAGAAGCTATGAACTTGGCACACTTGTTTTTGGACATTTTTGCCCATTCCTCTGACCATATCCTTGCAAGCTCCATCAGATTAATCTTTCCATCTATCAGTCACCTCAGTTCTGCTGATGAAAAACATCCCCACATCACAATGCTGCCACCAACATGCTTCACTGTAGGGATGGAATTAGCCAGGCACTGGTGCCTGATCTCCTCCATATGTGTCGCTTGTTATTCAAGCCAAAAAGTTAAATTTTTGTGTCCTCCTTCCACAGAATCTTTTTTCTCATGGTTTGAGAGTCCTCTAGGGCCATCATGTGCCTTTTACTAAAGAGTGGCTTCTATCTGGCCACTGCATCATAAAGGCCTGATGTGTGCAGTGCTGCCTGGATGGTTGATCTTCTGAAAGGTTCTCCCATTTCCAGAAGGTCACACTGAAGCTGTCATAGTGACCTTCGGGTTCCTGCATGTCTTCCCTGATCGCTCAGTTTGACCAGGCAGACAGGTCTAGGAAGATTCTTGGTGGTTCCAAACTTATTCCATTTACAAATGATGGTGGCCACTGTGCTCTTTGGGACCTGTAAAGCTGCACCAATGTTTCTGTACCCTTCTTCAGATCTATGCCTTGACACAGCCCTATTTCTAAAGTCTGCAGATAATTCCTTTGACCCCTTTGCTTGGAATTTGTTCTGACATACACAACTGTGGGACCTTATATAGGCAGGTGTTGGCAAACCCCAATCGTGTCCAATCAACTGAATTTACCACAGGTGGACTACAATTAAGTTGTAGAAACATCTCAAACAGCATCAGTAGAAAGCAAATTCACCTCAGATCAGTTTTGGGTGTAATATCAAAGGGTGTGTACACTTGGTTAAATATGATATTTTACATTTAGAAATGTATAAAAACCTGTTTTCACTTTTTAATTTTCTCTTGAATGTGTGTAGATGTTTGAGGCCAAAAATTCAAGCTATTGTACAATATGTCTGAAACATAATAAATAAACTCAATCTATTGTACGATATGTCTGTAACATATTAAAATGTGGACAAGGTGTAAGGGTGTGCAGACTCTCCAGTTTGACTCTAACTTTGACACAGGTGGTAACTGTGACGCTTATTCAAATTTGCTTGGTCAACTAAACTTGATGCTCAAACTTCAGCAAGAAAATTCAACAAGAGAATGTTGTTTATCACCAAAATGGCTTAGATTACTGTGAACATGCTGATCATCCAGATCCAGTGCCCTATAATTAAAGTAAAGGAAATTTCTCTTGGGGTGTGTATGTGTGTGTGTTTGTACCTCTGCAGATAGTAGTACATGTGACTGATGACCTGCTGTCCAGGGGCTCTATGACTGTAGTAAATGGCAGACCTACACTTACCATCAACATGTCCACCGCCAGGGAGCACTGGCTGGAGGGCTTGCTCAGACATGAGATTGGTGAGCAAATGTGTGTGTGTGTATCTTTGTGTATGCTTTTAGTAAACATCTAGCAGGCATGTATAAAGTAGGGCACATAGCTTTAATCGTGCAAAATAATCACTGGCATTCTGTATGGCAGCCAGAAACAAATACAGCCATATTATTAATGGGGTCAGTTTACGTCATAGTTCCAGTCTCTGAGTTTGGACTCTCATACTGAACAATAAATGAGTGAAATTAGAACTGGAAGTGGATTTAGACAAATGTTTCACAGTCTAGTCCTAGATAAATCAAACAGTCCACATGCCCCGGCTCCCAGCACAGCTGGTTGTACTGATGGGGCCACACACTGAATGAAGTTCATTTGAATGGTCAGAAAAGTTATTCATTCCAGATATAGAGACTGAAGTTTTAAGAGCCACAATTTTGCGCTGCTTTTTCCTGTTCTTACGCAACTCATTCACCACACTAAACTCACTGCACCGCCCAGCGTGATGTTGAGCTAAATCTCGGAAAGCATATTAAGCCAAGCGGGTCAAACCTGCACACAGAAGAGTTGTTGTGTTGTTTGTGCTCCGCAACCCAACTGAGCTCATTTGACTGGAACACATTAGCAGGAATGCTAATTAGCAAGTGAGCATGTGCAATCAGATGAGGGAAAATGTGAACTTGTGTTCTTTCACAGTGTGTGCAGTACAGACCTTTACAGACACGGGGGTTTAAGATCTCTAACACTTCTGCTTCTTCAATAAAACCTCACCTTCACTTTATTGAAATGTAAAATACTGAAATGTTTAAGTATTGTACTAAATACCAGTACTAAATCTGTACTGAATCATTCTAAATCATTGTACTAAATCATTCCTTTGTTCTTGACAGAGGTTAAGCTAAAGGCCTTTACAAAGAAGGGCACATTTCTAAATACTACTGACGAACTAAAAAGCCTTCATCACTCCAAAGTACTTTCAGGTACAGCTGTTTAACCTGCCCATGTATATAAGCAGCCTCTCGAGGAGTCTCAAATGGCTCAAGGAACATGGAGCCACAGTGGATTTCTACAAGTGACAATGGTTTTGTATGGATTCAGAGTGGATATCTTCGACTTCTACGTAACGACAGCGGTTATCCATGGTCTCACCTCCCTTCGCTCCCTCCTCAGGCACCCACTACTTCCGAGGCATCAACAACAGTCAGCAGTCATGGGGCGGCGGGGCGGGCCGACGGCGTCTCGGCCTGCGGCCGTTCAACCCCACCGAGGAGGGCCTGGCCAGCATCCACAGCCTGCTGTTCCGCCGCGACCCACTGATGTGGCGCGCAGCTCTGCTGTACTACACCGTGCACCAGGCCAGCCGCGCCTCCTTCTCGCAGCTCTTCCGCGACCTGGGCCGCTTCGTCCGAGACCCGGCCACGCGCTGGGACTACTGCGTGAGGGCCAAGCGCGGCCAGACCGACACGTCACAGCCAGGTGATTCGCTGGTGTCCCTAAGGGCACAGATGATGGATCGAATCATCATCGAATCATCATCGTGTCAGAATTGCAATTTGGAGTGATGTGATTTTAAGATTGCAAAAATAGGCTTTTTAATTATATTTTGTACAGCATAGTCAAGATTCTTAACAATATTTTTATTGGTAATAAATTGGTAAGTTCTGTTTATTATGCTTCCAGTCATTTTATAATAATGCAGACAAAATAAACAGCTGTAGAAATTGCATCATTTTGTCTTATTTTTTGATGTAGGAATAAAATGTCTGCAATTATATTTGACAGATCTTTTAAACAGTAAATGGAATCTCTTATAAAACATAGAACTTATAAAAGTAGATATAACTTAAAACACAGTCGCAACAAAAGGGAGAAAAATCACAATTCGACTCTTTCCCCAAGTAGTGCAGCTTAGCTGGGGGTGCCACAGACGCTGGAGCCCACAAGCATGGAGCAAAAGCTCGTAAAAAATTATAAAACCTCATAAAAACTCCTAAAACCTCAGATACAGCATGGACACGGTTACTGAACTGTGACATACATTTTATTGGGTTCATTATGCTACAGAGTTAAAGCATGTATTATGGCAGTGGTAATGCTTCATACTCACACCCAGAATCGAACAGACAGGGAGAGTCCTGGAGAACTACAGCACTGTACAGGGAAAGCACTGGAGAACTACAGCATTGTACAGCCAAGGGTCACTCACAGTTTAGTGGAGCTGTATGGTGCTGTGTGGTGCTGTATGGTGCTGTATGGTGTTGTGTGGTGCTGTTTGGCGCTGTGTGGTGCTGTATGGTGCTGTATGGTGCTGTGTCTGCTCCATGTTTATAGTGAGGATCACTGAGAAAGCTCACAGGGATTGGTCATAATACAGCCACAGCTAATTTACACACCACCTGGTCTTTACTACAGCCTTTATCCAGACCTCACATATCACACAATACAGCCGGTCAACATAAAACAACAACGAAACAAAATAAACAATACAAAACATGTCTCTCTGTACACAGTGATAGCACAGAACAAATTTGCTTGAGCTGTTATGATTGAAATAGTGTCAGTATTAAAACAGGGTCGGTCAGTTAATGTCTTGGTCTGAAAAGACATCAGTTGTGTCAGTTATATGTTCTCTCTTGGCCAGGCTGTTTTAGTAAGGACCAGGTATATCTGGATGGAATCTTGAAAATCCTCCGTCACAGAGAGAGGATTGACTTCCAGCTCCTCACTGCCCTTGGGAAGGTCAGTCTAGGCTTTCTAAACTGTGTTTTTAACATGTTCAACCACATTGTTTGAGAGAGTATCTTTGGTCAAATCTTAGGGAAGCTTTTGAAATGTGCAAGGGAACATGCCTTTGAAAACTGGTTTAGGTCTTATTTCATGGTGACATGGGTTTGTGTGTAAGATGAGTGTTTGGGGGAGTGGGTGGAAGTTTGTGTGTGAAAGACTGTGTGTGTGTGTAGAAAGGGGTGAGTGAAAGATTAAGTTTATGTGTGTGTGCAGTGTTGTGTGTGGATGGCTGTGTGTAAGGAGTGGCTTGCTTTACTGTGTGAACTTTTCTGTTTCAGTACACAAAAATATTTTTTATGTCTCAAAATGGAACATGGAAGAAAACATTCTTAATTGAATACAGTTTTCTGTCAGTGGGAATTTTATTGTGGACTAGTTCACTAGTTCTGTTGGACTACATATAACATGTGTGGCATAACAAGGAGACAAAAAGGTTTTCTTATGATAGAGATGACAAATATCATAATAAATATTTTGTACAATACCTAATTTGTTAATCTGTGTAATGTGCAAGTTTATAGAAAATTATGAAAATGTGTAATGTGTTTGTGTGTGTTCTGAAGATGTCCTGATGGAGATATGAAAATGTTGGTCGTGTAATGTGTTTGTGGAGGTGTTCTATGTCCTTTGAGATCATGAGGTGGTTGTTGATAATATAATGTGTGTGTGTGTGTGTGTCCTCCAGGTATCATATGAGGATGTGGACTGGCTGAAGGACCTGGCCGTCATGGAGCATGTACGAATTCCACACTTCCTGCAGGACCAGGCGCGCTACACTGAGCAGCTCCACAAGATCATGGAGGTCAACCACCTAACAGACGAAGATCTGTGTGCACTCATCTGAGCATGCCCAGATACCCTCAGCCCTCATCTGAACATGCCCAGGTACTTCAGTACTCATCTGAGCATGCCCAGATCCCTCAGCACTCTTCAGAGCATACCCAGATCTTTCAGCCCTCATCTGAGCATGCCCAGATCCCTCAGCACTGTTCATAGCATACCCAGAACCCCCAGCCCTCATCTGAGCATGCCCAGACCCCCAGCACACTTCAGAGCATGCCCAGATCCCCTTTGTACCAGCCCTTCCCAAAACACAGAGCACCTCAGATCTTGATAGCTATCCTATTTTGCTGAATTTCTTTGCTGAATCACTCAACCAACGTGGAACCTACTGATGTTCCTGAGTTTTACTTGCACTTTTTCATTGCAATTGAATGTCTCACAAATGCATGTACTTTTCCCAAGGTCATTTTCCTGGCATTTTCACTGTACACTGTCCTTTCTGTTGTGTTGTTCAGAGAGATGAAAACAGTGCCAGTTTACCATCCAATGCGCAAACCTGTTTGGCTAGGGTTAGGGTTATGTGAAAAATCTGCCTGCATTGCACACCTGTGTCGATCACCTTCTTCTGAAGCCACGTAGACTTTAGTTTTGGCAAAATTCATCATTGATTTTAGAAGGTTGATTAATCTTTTGCCTCTGAAAGTTAGCTGTGTGTTCCAGTTTAGTGGGCTGAGCAAGTTTAGTGGGCGGAGCAAGTTTGGTGGACAGAGCAAGTTTAGTGGGCGGAGCAAGTTTTAGTGGTGCTTTTGGACAGTATTGTGGGAGCAGAAAAGGGGAGTGCTGGAGTGCGGGTGTGCTGGCTCTTCTGAATGACTGGCAGAATGTGTAGTTGAGTAAATGCACACTTACGACTTGGGTTCCTATCAGCATGCTTTGCTTTGATTTTCCTTTGCCTTTCTGAGATTTAAGACCCTGTCACCCTTAAACTACTCTCTTCTTTGTTGATGGAAATTTACAGAAGCTGCAGAAAGTAAAATGTGTTTTTTACATGCAAGATATGGTGCTCCTTTCATTTGGTGTTAACAACAGATGTTACAGGTCTTTTATGAGCATGTTGTATGCATTGGGTCTATGAACACCACAAAGGGGAACTTCTGTGCCATATTTTGACAAAAAATTTGCGGTTTGTCCTTCACTACCAGAAGCTGTTTCACTGGAAATTTTTCTGCTGAGTGAACTGTGGTGAGTTTAAAACGACAAACTGTTCCACCCATTGATCTGCTGTACTCTGCTTAAAAATGGAGTCAAACCCTAATAAACGCACCCAGTGTTCACCAGTGCTCATTTCCTTGCCTCAGTGTGTAGAGATCAGCCTGGTTGTTAAAACTGAAATGATGTCACCTTTTTTGTGTTCTTCCCCGAGCTTGGCACTGGTAGTAGTTGGTGGAGTGGAGTGACCCGCCTTGGCTGTGGGGAAACTGTCCGAGCAGCACTGAGCACAGTATGCAGGCTTGTGTGTCACCTCACTCCATAGGGAAATCATCATGGGTAAATATACACACTGTACACACACCCACTTTCCCTTTCTCAGCTGCATGAGACATGGAGAAATCAGTTAACTCCACCCTCTCTGTAACTGGAGCGTGTTACTGATAATGATTGGTGGTAGTGAAAGTTTCTGCCAGGCTGGACTGGTTTCCTGTCGTCAGGAATCTCCACTGCAATAATGAGGTGTTTGCATGTGGGCTCCTTAGTTCCAACAAAGGGGCATTTTACCTAAACATTTTAATTTCAGTCCCCTTCCCTCCTCTTCAGTCATCACAAAAAGGACGATTTCTATAGTTTTATAATGCTATGACCCGTTAGTTACAGTTCTGGTGGGGTGGTGGTAAGATTAACAGTAACAGAACGCTGATATCTAATGATCAACATGCTGCTGCAATACAACTCTACAACCACTGGAGGGCAGTGCCACTCAACGTGTTTGCATTCTTGCACCAAGGAAGAGTCAAGCATATTGGGTTTACGGAGAGCTCCATCCAACTTATCCAAACATTAATAAGTTAAATATTAATAAGCACTGTAAGTCACAAAAGTTTATATATGTAAAGTTTTGTATCAACAGTCAAAGTTTAGCCATTTTTATGTAGTAAAAAGTACTTTACATTAGATTAGATTAGATAGAAATGTATTGAACTAATCTAATGTAAAGTACTTTTTACATGTGACAGAATGTGAAAGAATTTCACTGAAATTACATGCCAAAGGTCATTTCAGCCCTCATTCACTCTCCTCTCCTCTAGCTTTGGCCAGTCTAATCTATGGTCAGTTAAATTTTTACAATGGAAAACACAGTATAATATTTGGCAACACAGTCACGAGAAACTAATTAACTACAAGTACACATTTCTCAAAATGGCATTTGAAAAGATTCTACATAAACTGGTCACATGTGCAACAACGATTCAAGAATGGAAGAGCAATAAAGACATTAAATAAACACTAAATTACAGCCTGTCGCAAGGTGCATGACACCCTGGAAGTCCTAGCCACATGCTCCCCGCCCCCTTTCTCTCTGATTGGCCAGTGTGGAACAGCCTCCGTGACTGGTTACAATACTGGCATCAGGTGGCCAGGTGGCAGCCTACTTCCATCTTCCAGTACTTTCGGTACCCTCTCCAGCACCACCAGCATACCACCGTCAGCTGCTCTGTGGTTGGCTGTTATTCCAGCATTAAAGCAGTAGAGTTGTGTTCTCCTGCACTTCCTCCTCGAACGCTGGTCATGGCTGCCGAACCATCACTTTGGCTGTCAGCACGCTTTGGCTATCAGCAGCAAATCGTGGTCCCCTGCCAAGTCTCTCCATGCTGATCTCTCCTCCGTCCTCGCTCTCGCTATACCACTCTCCGCCCCCTTCCCCCAAGCTGCAGCTTCGTTACCATCCGCTCGAGTTCATCGATGCGTCTCTGGACCCAATTCCAGCCCAGCGGAACAGTCCCACTCCTGACACCAGTGTGCCGTCGGTGGAACACATTTTGAGACTCCAACAACTCTTTTTTGAGATAGACTGCCTTAAAAAGGATCCACATACAAGAAAGCAGGAATAACGGGCCTCAAACTAATTTATTACACTCTAATAAACTATAAAAAGGTGAGGCTAGATAATCTTGTCACTAATAACAACTACACGAGGGGAAGAACAAAAGCATCTTTAAATTATAAACTAAACTACAATCTGCGGGGAGGCGCACGGCACCCTGGGAACCAATCAAACACAAAGAATTTGTTTAGTGTTACATAAAATAAATGCATGGAGCACTTCAATTTAATCTGCAATACAACCGTTTCTCTCTTTACTTCTGTAGAAGACCTTAACAGGCCTCGAGTGACCCAGCAGCAGGGCTAAATTGACCCAGCAGCAGGGCTAAATTGACCCAGCAGCAGGGCTAAACTGACCCAGCAGCAGGTCTCAACTGGCCCAGCAGCAGGTCTCAACTGGCCCAGCAGCAGGTCTAAACTGGCCCAGCAGCAGGTCTAAACTGACTAGGACATTTCCATCACTGAAAAACAACACTGTCTAGTCTTCTACAGAGAAGTGAAATAAACAGTTCACTGTAGTGACTTCACAATTCCCCTTAAAGTGGAAAATGAGGACATTTCTCAATCTCAGAAACCATTTCAAAATAAGATTTATATTGGCTACTTTCCTGATCTTTGTACACTTGGTTTAGCTCTTAGTGGAAAAGTCAAAGCAGGATATTATAAAAACGATAAACTAAAATGACCACTTTTAATCAATGTGCATTTCTCAGTATTGCTTTATTGCATATATTGCATTTATGTATTTATTTGGCATAGGTGTAATTTGACACCATTCACACATTTAAATATCTGCTTTAATATGTCTTAAAATGTATTAGTACTATACAATTCCTATAATTCCTATACCACAGCGGAAAAAGTCTTGGTACCTCTCTTTCATTTTCTTTCTCTCTCTGTCTCTCACTTTCGATAAAGGATTAGTCCTCCGTATCTCCGGTTGCAGGTCATCCCGTCACCAGATCGTCCTCAGTCATATCACCATGACCACCTCCGCAGCAAACACAGATGTAGTCAAAGGTCACCGCTCGTGTTTAGGGAAGACATGTCCACTCTCCACAGTTGCTACGCTGCTCCCGTTGTGCAGCAGTTCCTTCTCCATGGCAACCATGTAGAGCTCGGCAACCACGGGGCAGTGTTCAGAGGCCACCCCACCCCATGACCAGTTATCTGGGATCCAGGGGTTCGTCAGGCCCTCCCTCACCACACAACATTGACCTGCAGGGGGCAGTACGCACGCACACACACACGTCATTTAACTGTCAATTTGTCAAACTGTCAACACTGTCAATTAACTAAGCAGCAAATCTGATTCATCCGTTAACTAATTAGCATTAATTAGGTTAAGAACCCGACCCACCCGTGTAGATCTTCCTGACAGCGCGACTGGCCCAGATGTTGTCCAGGCATTGTGAGCCCTGTGGTGCCCTGGTGCTTATGTTGGTGTAGACAGATGGGGGCAGTAGGGCACTCAGTTTCTCCCTCCTCAGAGGCTCCAGTTCAGCGCTGTCGGGAGGCAGGTCGAATCCCCCCAGCACCAGCACCGCCTTCTCCCCTGTGGGGCACAGAATGGCATCACCAACACACACACACACTGACTGCCGCCAAGAAGGACCGGCCTGGACTTGAGGGAGCGGAGACATGTTATCCCCCATGCTCAGTTGCTAAAACTGACCTTTCAAAATCTCCTGCACTCTGGGGCTCAGCCTATGGGCTTTTAGCTCATCGCAGCTGTGGTTCCGCCCGTTCTGTTCCCTTGGCAACGGCAGCGTTTTCATGTGGACGTTCACCATAGCAAGTTCAGATGACCCGACCTGGTTGCGCAGGCAGACAGGAGACGGTTAATAGTAGTAAACATGTGAGCTGTGTTGAGCCAAATACTAGTGTGGGTATCCAACCAATCAGCTATGAAGAGTTTCTATTTTATATGACTACACCTGTGTCAGTTATTGATGGTTGTAAAATGTGATTGTTGCTTTATTTTTATTTATTTTGTTGTTTTTCTTGATAAGCTGCTGTGCTTATAAGTATATCCAATATATCGACAATCAGCATCAGCCGATAAAACATGCTTCCTATAATAAACTTTAAAGGAGACATATTGTGAAAAATGCTTGCTCACGTACATATGGGTCAAGGAAGTATCGACCCACAAACAGTGAAAAAGAAACATCTCAGTATTCTTATGTTAGAATATTAGAATTATTCCGCCACCATCTGAGTATCTCCACCTATGGCTTGAGAACTACATTTTTGCAAAGGTGCGCCATTTCTCCTAGGTAAGTGGCAGAACCGTTAGCGCCGCGCCAAAGCTAAGCAGCGAACACGGCTACAGCACCGCTGTTGGGCTTCAGGAGGATGGATAGACTGTATTTTTGATGGCAACGTTCCAGCCACAGTTGTTAATCTGCGTGATAAGCAGTTGTACTGACTGCTTTTATAACCTTGGTCAGTACAAACAGTAACAAAACTAAAATAGGGATAAATACCAGCTGATTGTTGCAAAATTGCAGATGTGGGAAATCAATGTATTTTTTAAAAAATGCTAGGATATATGTTTCTTTGTTTTTTAGCACTACCTTACGCTAACGACCAAGGTAATGTGTTAGATATCATTTACTAGCAAGTTATCAGAGTTGCTTGCTGCAGGATGCACAATGATGTTAATGATGCTATTAGTTTGTCAGACAAACTTCATGTAAGACAAATGTCTGAATGTTGTGTTCCAGTCATGATATCAGGGGTTAGCAACGGTACTATGCTGACCTGTCATTTGTCTAGCTGGCATGTGTTTTAGTGAGTAGGTGTGTATGTCAGGACTGGCAATGAAACTTTTATATACTATAAAGGGGTCAACACCAACTATCTACGTTCATTTTGCTAGTTAACGTAGGTGTTCCCTTAGCAGTTTAGCACTAGCTAAACTAATATAGCTATGATGTCATATAGCCATATATATAACTATGAGGGAATTTTCTAGAAAGCTCTTGCCATTACTTGCTGCAGGATCTACGATATGTTTAACACATTTAGGCTGTTAGTTGAATATCTGTAGCTAAAATAAACATCAACATGTGACGTGACAATGTGTGATTGGTGGCTCTTTAGCATTTAAAGGGACAGAGGCCTTCAAACCAGCAATTCTGAGCAGAGTCAAAGGCATGCTGTGGTACTTGATACTTGTGGTATTTTGACCAAAGCATGTTAACTTGTCTATATGGAATATAACTGGTGCCCTTTAAGTTGAAGAAACGTGGGGGAAGGTGTTATAAAAAACAAAAGGGAAAGTAAAAAAAAACACATTTATTGAACTCTGAACAAGTTGCCATGGTTTCCAGCATTGCTGGTACTCACGAAGAAGTGGGCTAAGTAGGATTTTGGCTGGGTGTGGCTGCCATTGCCGTGATCAGCAGCACTGTGGAGCACCATGGAGTCCTTCAGCTGAACGGCAGCAGAGGTGTCCCAGAGAAATCCAGAGTACTCTTGACCCTACACAAAAAAACAAGCAGAGAGATTACCATTAGCACCAGGAAGTCAACAACATGAGTGTCAATTCAGCAACACCAAAACAAAAATATTTCTCTATGTGTCCATTCCTAAAACAAAACACACACGTGAGGTAACTCTGGATTAAGTATAAAGTAAATGGGTTAAATGTGGGTACAGGTATGAGATAACTGGGTTAGTTCTGGGGTAAATGTGAATAAGGTATGAGGGTCTTCCCAGTGATTATGCAGACACTGCTGTACTCTGATCTACAGGGACAGGCTGTGCTCTACAGCACCAGATCTTACTGCCCAAAACCCAATGCACTTGCACTGAACCATCGTTAAACCAGTGACTCAGTATGGTAACGGTGCTTGGCGGCTGGAGCAGCACCCCTCACCCCTGTCGGACAGGTGAGGTTAGTGGGCTGTCATGTGCAGGACAATACGCAGGGCAGGGCAGGGCAGGGCAGGACAATACACAGGGCAGGGCAGGACAATACAAAGCCCTCGAGCCCTGATGCTCTGGTTCCTCACGAAGGGAGTCGGAGATAAAGGCTGGAGAAACGCACGCACAGTTCAGCTTCAGCTCAACAGGAATCGAGTCCCGTGCTTGACGGGACGTCTCTGTTAGTTACATAGTTGAGTTAATACGCGCATAAAACTAAAGAACACAGAGGAAACAGGGAGGAGATGCATGTGCAAACCAACACACACCAAAACACACACAGGAATGTCTGCTGTCAGTCTAGAACAGCAATAAAACACACACGCACTGGATGAATAACCTCACAAATCACACGAATGTGGTGCATGTGACTAGTGTACACACACACACACACACACACACACACACACACACACACACACAGACAAACACACACACACACACACACACACACA
>JAOYMR010000004.1:19663673-19674861 GCA_025802075.1 Tenebrosternarchus preto | reverse complement strand
CCCCCCCCCCCCCCCCCACCCCCACACCCCCACACCCCCCCCCCCCCACACCCACCTTCTGCGCCCCGCGCCCCCCCCCCCACCCCCCCCCCTCCCCCGCGGGGGGGGGGCCCCCCACATGCCTGATTCTGATGACTGAACTTCCATTACAAACACTGCAGTTAAACACTAAAACCTTGCACTGAGGCACATACTTCCATGTTAATAAACCCTGAACAAAACCCACTAACCATTATCTGCTAAAAGGCAATGTCTCAGCTAACATGGTCTTTCTCATACCATTCTCAGGTGAGGTTTGATTAGTATTCTCTCATATTTACTACAACATGCATGTCAAGAAAAAGGTCAAACAAGGCAAGAGCAGGAACACTATGCAGGCCATTTCCTTCGTTAATCTGCACCAGACTGGCTAAACATATTCGTCCATAATTTCCAAATACTTACTCATTCTCTAATATCGTCATACAGACGACCTCTCTGACGCCCGGGTTGTTGGCCTTCTCGCAGGAACAGCGTTGGAGGTTCCAGGTAGCCACTCGGACCACGGGTTTACCGTCGCGCGTGCCCGCCGGAGGCTCCACGTTCGGCCGCACGGACATGATCTGTATCGGCCCACCGAGAGGGAGATCTAGTTCATCACTGCGTAGACTGAAGGACGTTGGGCTCGGTTGTGACTTCGTGGTGTACGTCAGCCCACCGTTCGTGTTTGTTGAAGGTGTCCTAGAGCGCTGAACAAAGATTTGGAAACGAATTCTGTCCAGTAGAGATGAATTGATCTGTGGAACTTTAACTAGGTCCTCGATGTTTTTGAAAGGACCGTGCACTGTGCGATAGTCAACAATGTTCTTGGCTAGTTTCTCGGTGATACCACGGATGCTCATGAGTTGAGCCGGCGTGGCTGTGTTTATGTTCAGACCGGTACACGCGCTGTGCTCGTGATCTTTCCGTAATGAGGACGGCGAGTGCTGGGATGACCCATTTTTGCTCGAGACGCATATTTCCAGTTTGAAAGCCTCTAATTTGGTAGCGCCGACCCCACTGACCAGCGCGAGGTCTTCCACTTTCCTGAATCCCTCGATGCACTCCCGGTATTCCACTATATTCCGCGCGACCATGCGATTCACACCCGGCAGAGTCATGAGTTCTTCCTCGGTCGCTATGTTGATATTCAGGCGCTCCTGGTTGACAAGAATATTGCTGAAGTTGCACGCCGCGCTGAATTTGCGCTTGCCGTTACAAAAATCCGTGGGATCTCTCGGGATGGCTCGGTGACATCCTAAATTTCCCCCCATGTCGGTCTGTGACCTGTGACCAATAGCTTGCCAATCTTCCTTCGCTCGAAAGCTGCCCACGCTAAGCGTATAGAACTAAAACACCTCCCGTACTGTGCGCAGAAAAGCAGTGTCCGCTTGAGATTTCATGACCAGTGTTCTTGAAAAGTAAAACGCAAGCTATAGTTGCCGACAAACCACGTTAGAACTCACGTGAGGAATTGTGAAACGCTGACACGATTTAAGGAGGCTGCGCTGACAGAACAGCGGTTGCCTCGGTCCGCTAAAAGTCCGTTTTCTACGCACTGCTCTGCCGCGACTGAAATTTGCTGGGACATTTAGTCCGGTGTGGAGCAGTGCGCTGGCATGGCGTTGTTCGCACTCAGACCAGGATGGACTGATGAGCGCTGTTCCTGTTAGCTAGTTAGCAGGCTACTTGCAGCAAACGTCAGGCACTTCGCGCATCGTGCGAAGTGGGCGTGGCTGCCCTGACGGATCGATGAACTTGTGGTCTGCATTATTGATTCTAAGAATGTCCCAAACTGATTAAACTAAGGCTGAAATATTAGATGAATTACTGGCTTTGGTCGATTAATATACTTTCCCTTTACGCACACGAGATTTAAGACGGTCAAAATAATTTAAATAATAAAAAACAGAGGATCTGGACAAGCATTTGATACTATAGTTTATTTCATATAGGGTTTATTTCGTATACATTTAGCGATGCTCTTGTTATCTCATACCCTCAGTAGACCTGTTCAATCCTGTTAAAAACTAGAAATAAGTCTTCAAATAGACATTATTATAATCACTGACTCTGTGTGATGAGGGGTGTGATACTAAACAAAAGCGTGCTTTTAAAATCATATGAATCATCAAGTTGTACCAGTGCTTAGCATTTACCTTTGGCACAGCGAGAGGAAAAACAACACCCAGAAACTGCAGAGGGAATTCATACTGTGGCACCACCCTGCCGAATACCAGGGCCATGCCAGCTGCACCTTCAGTCAGACTACTAGCCTTTGAAACCTAGGGTGGCCAGAACCTCACCAAACATCCGACACTGACAGGACGGAGGCCTTGGAAGGCTGGTCATATTACACACGGCAGAAACACACAAATATCACTGAAAAACAAAACTGACAGCGCAATCATACAAGAACGATCTCATTTAAACTGTCACATTCACAACTAGAGATGCTCCAAATATTTAATAGAATATAGCATTCTCAGGCAAACCAGCTTTGTGCTTACCTTATCGGACTGTACAAGGTTAATGTTTAACAGAGCATTAAAATAGGACTAATGACTAATGACTAAGGAACTTCCTACACAGAACACATAATGCATTTAAAACATTGTTCTTTAGTTCCTCTTCTTTACCATTAGACATTAATGTTATGTTTGATGTTTGTTGTGCAGGATGATTTCAGGGTGGGTATAAGTGCCATATTAAAGTTATGTCATATTACCCAAATGGGATCCATCTTTCATGAGTATTGTGGTGATATCGGGGTAAACCACTTCAGACTCACAGTGGAATCAAAGAACTCAATCCTGATTGGCTGCTCAGGTCACACACGCAGGATCTCCTGCCTTGTCATGTTTCATTGACTACTTAGAATAAACTCTTGATCCTGAAGGTTAATTACATGACGGTGCAGAACAATGCTGGCACAAAACGGGTCGGGTTTTACCAAGGTGTAACCTGGGAAATGCACATCCCTGACACTGCCTGAGACAGGCGGTATTTACGTGGTACAGTTGTTTATACGGTACAGCTGTTATCAACACAGTCTGCCTATTTATTAACATCTGGTCCGAGTTCTACCCTGCACCCCAAACTGAATTAAGCAGTTTAGAAGATGAATGAATGAACGAATGAACGAACGAATGAATGAATGAATGAATGAATGAATGGTCAAAATTATATAGTGGGTTATAATTACTGAACTCTGCTTGGGTTTGCCCACTGAGGAGCAGATTACCGCAGTCTCCCAGGTGCATGGGCTCTGCTGGATCTGCTAGTCACTCAACATAGGAAGGTATCTAAACTGAAGCCCTACACATCTCTCTGATCTACGTGTCTCTGATCTGCACGTCTCTATGATCTACACATCTCTCTGATCTGGATGTCTCTCTGCCCTACATGTCTCTCTGACCTACATGTCTCTCTGACCTACATGTCTCTCTGATCTGCACGTCTCTATGATCTACATCTCTTTGATCTGCATGAACGCAGTATTATCCAAGACCCAAATGCATTACAACCCCATTCTCAACCAAGCAAACCCCTCTCATAAGGGTTAACAGCTCACAGGAAGTGAAGATGGAAGAGAGGATGGGAAAGTGATGAGCAGACCGACCCACAGCATCTCTTTCATTCTGATCCTCTAAAAGCTCTGCACTGAGCTGCACCATTTAACACCCCCCCCCCACACACACAGTACATCCAGTTAATGCATGATGCACCCACTGGCAGACATCACTACCGGGTCAGACTTGACACAGTGTGTAATATTAGTGTGTTCAGGACAAGCCATTACCCAATGGCTCACACTGGCATTTTTCAAACAACTTTCTCTTCCTCTCTTTTACAGGCAGGTGCACAAACACACACAGTCCTCATAGCACTGGTGACTTGTAACACCAGTTAAAGGTATGAGTGTGTGTGTTCTGGTTGGGTAGGGGATTCACGCCTATTCAGCCACACAGACGGTCTGTGGTGTATGTAGGCTTGGAGAGAAGAGGCCTGAGCACAATACCCACAACAGCTGATTTCCACACCTGTCAGGCACATTGCCTCTTGGCACACAGAATGAGATCATTGCCAAGCAGGCAGTTAAACAGCCTGAGAATCCAGGAAAACTAAAGGAGCAGAATCTGGCAGAAAGACACTGTTCCTCCCTGTCAGTAAGCAATTATAGCCTGGGTGTTTATTTGGCAGGAACTGTGTGAGTGCCAGAGAGGCCCTGGTGTGGAGGGAGGGGAAATTAAAATATTTTGTGGATTATATAAGAAAGTCCAGTCTACATTTCCAGAGGGGCTAGAAACAGATACACAGGTGTATAAAGTAGTAAGATATTCCTGCAAAACAACCTGCCTCTCCACTTTAGAATCCTTGAGAAGCTGTTTCAAACCTCAAACATGGACAGCTGATATAAGACTTTTATTCTTGAATAAGTATGAACTATGCCAACATGATTTAGTTTTTATTTATTTTATTGGAGCACCTATTACATATTTTTCACACATGGACAGGTGAGTCTGGACAATCAGATGAGGGGCAGTGTGACACAGCAGTTTTAATTTCATGAAACGACCTTTGTCTTTGGTTTGGGCTGGACAAGGTACGGTGGCCTATTTTCTGTTTTAGTCAAAATTGCATGTATTCTGTGCATCACATTTTCACCACAATGCATTTTACTCTCCACACTTCAGATTATTACAGATGTTCACAGTTATATTTACACCTACATTTTTAATAGTTGCCTACAAAGAACATTTAAATAAGACTTTTCTAGAGGTATTGGGAAATAAGTCACTTAATTCTAAGAATGTAGTGGGTTGTTGACACAAAATATCTAGAATGCTCAAAGATCAAACCTACACTTTGGCCTGATAAGTCAAATACTCAAGCAAGGTCAACACTGATTGGTCATGACCATGTCTACTTGATGCCCAGGGAAAGCAGGAGGCCAATCAGAGAGCAGAGTGAGCAGTCACATCACATGGTGACTGTGTGTGAGGTGGTCAGTAGAGGTCAGAGTCTGGGCCTGTTTTTGTGTTTGCATGCATGTGCCTATTGGTCTCACTTCCAGAGTCCAGGATAACAGTAATCAGTTGTTTTCCATGACTGAACATCACTATACATGTACAGTGAACGTTCACATACACAGTAAAATAAATATCCCAAAACTACTCATTAGAAGCTGATTATCTATAGTGCTTTACTTTCATATACTTTAGTTTCAATCATAATGAGGTCTGAAACAAGTTTGAGACCATTTTGTTGAACATGCTGTTCCCAGTAGTGTCATCAGATTACTGATTGAGCTCTTTTTTTAAACCAACCACTCAACATCTTTGACTTTTCAGTAGACCACGTTTTCAGTCTCCATCGAAGAATTGTTGAATTTACCTCTGTCTGATTGTGCCATCTCTAATAAGCGATAGATGTATATTATGCTAAAACAATCCAGTAGAGGTCACTGTTTCGTTCAATACTGTGCGTTTTCAGTTCTCATTAATAGCGGAAGACACTCCACACATGTAGATTATTCTTGGTGGAGATTCAAAAGATTAACATATTGTTTTGCCATCTTTTATAGTTTGAGAGGTTTTGATGGACAGAATTATGTAACTTTGTGCAACAAAATTAAGTCTAATATGGGTCAAATTTGTTTTGAAAAACGTGTTAAAACAGTTGACCTGACTTTTTACAGTAAAGGTAATGTAAAAGTCGATGTTAAAGCCAATAGAATTAGCCAAGGTCAAGTGAGCAGGACCAGTTGTGTCTAGGAGGCAAACTGGTATCTGTGCACCAAGGACCATCAGTTCTCTTCTGTGAAAACCAGTGTCAGTATGATTCAGCATGCATGCAAACACCTGCATGCAAACTCGAGTATCAAGTGCACTGGCACTGTCCAATAAAACCTCCCCAGTGGAATATCCTCAATCACAGTCCAACAACTGGGGAAAGGACATGGAGCTTCTGATTACAGGTCTTCTGATGGGATAATCACAGTGAAATGGTTTGACAACAAATGTATCAACCTTCTGAGCAAAACCTGTGGGATCACACACACCTTTCAACTGTCAAACAGTGGAGCAAAGCTCACCTTGCCAAGATTGCTGTCCCTTTGCCCAGCATTTATTCATGCCTACAATTAGCATGTGGGAGGCACTGATTCAGGTCTTGCCTGATCTTTCTGACATGCGTTTTGGATACATCCTTGACCTGTGGTCAGGCTCAAATTCCTGTCTGGTCTACAAGAGAAACTTTGACCTACTGAATGAGAAACCAACTCCTCTCAAAAGGTTCTGCCTGGCAGTTGCCCTCACTTGGAAATAAGTAACCAAAACAGCTTCCAAGGCTGGCTGACTTGATGTCTCTACTAGATGTCTCAGAAGAAATACCCCACACCCCTCAGGAAGACAACCAGATGTGCTATGACATCTGTGAACATGTCACTTCACAGTGAATAGTAGGGGAGGTGCAGCCTCTGCCCATCTCGGCGTGTTGAGATGGAAATGTGAGAAATGCAATGTTTTCTTCGGTCTGAACGGAAACCAACAAAAGCTTCATACCATACCATAAGGAATAAACCAAACACTTCATACCATAAATAATAAACTATATAAAAAGCTACTGGTGATGTTGCAGCACCACACAAATTAGTATTTGTTTAAAATGTGAACCAAGTTAGTATGTATTGCACTTAATTTTTTTAAATAAATGTGGAGTCCTTAAAAGCTGTGGGGTCTTTTAAAATAGCTGACTAAGGTATGTGAGGTCATAGAAGGGGATGTAACAGTACCGATTTAAACGGTGTTCACTGTAGTGGCCAGCAGGGGTCAGTGTTTATACTGTGATCTACTCTGATACCACCGATAGACCTTCCCAGTAATTATTGCAACCGGGTATTGTGGATCATATTCGGGACACATACCAGCACTCACTGTGGCCCTGAGAAATGACGTAAGCATTTATAATAAGAAAGTAAAAAACTTAATGCTCTCTGCTGTTCAGTCACAGTGCAACTGAACCATCAACTGCCAGATATTCTCAGTTTGCATTTTTCTTGCTGTAAATGTTTAAATCTTGGGAAAGGAGGAAAATGGCATGCATAAATATAACAGACATACAATCATGTACACATGAAGTGGTATATCACAGTTTTATTAAGTGACTTTGTACAATAAAAAATAAAAAAAGGAAAAAAAAGATGCAGTACATAACCAAAGCTAAATGTGTTTTCATGGCCAGTAATGTGGGAACTCTCTACTCACTGCTCCAAAACAGGCAATCAGGAACAGCCAAGGGAGCAGCGCCACCTACCAAGAACTGGTTTTTTGTTGTTGTTGTTTTTTTTGGGGGTTTTTTTTTTGAGAAAAAAAAAAGAAAGCAAAAACCCAAAAGTATTTTAGTGGGTTTGTAGGTCTTACTCAACAGGCCGTGGAGTTCGAGTACCGAGGCCCTTGCAGCTCAGCAACCGTTCAACAGAGGAGGAGAGGCTGGAGTAAACAAAATAACACAGGTACAGCGTGTTTCTGAAGGAATTAGAAACTACAAAACAAACAAACCTTATGCACGCGGTTCCTTTTCTCCTCTTTCCGCTCGTTTTTGAATAGACAAGTAATGAATGCATGAATTTGTCACTTGCACTTTAGTGAACAGGTCTTGTCCAATGTCATACCAGCAAAACTAAATGTTAAATGCATTTTATGGAAGAAGAAAAAAAAAAAAAAAAAAAAAGATTTTGCTTGTTCTAAAAATCCAACAATAACAAAACAAAACAAAAATAAAAGCAGAAGAACATTGGAAGATTCTAGACCATATTATGACACATTTATAATGTTTTGTATGGTTGTATGGCTATGGTACCACTTAAAGAGCGTCTCCATTACCAATAAACATTAGCATCAGGGTCGATATATAAGACAAAGAGAAAACAAAAGTAAAGGAACGTTACATAAACAAAGGAATACAATGCTGTCCAAAGCTAGATAATTTAAATTAGACAAAATGGAAGAGTATAACATTTCTTAGTAAGAAAAACATTTTTTTAAACTAAAAAACAAAATCAAACAAACAAAAAGAACAAGCGAATCGCCTGAGGTGTTCTTCAGCCTATACGTTTTTAGAATGGAGTCTGTCAATGTGTTGGAGGAGAGGGGAGGGTGGCAGCCCTCGGCACTATATAACAATACAGTATGTCATGTATGTGTGTGTGTGTGTGTGTGTGTGTGTGTGTGTGTGTGTGTGTACGTGTTAGCAGCCTTCTGGACTATGTAATTGGGTAAAGGTGGAGTGACTGGGGCAGGAGACTGGGTAAAGGTGGGGTGACTGGGGCAGGAGACTGGGTAAAGGTGGGGTGACTGGGGCAGGAGACTGGGTAAAGGTGGGGTGAGACTGGGTAATGGTGGGCTGACTGGAGCAGGTGACTGGGTAATGGTGGGCTAACAAGTGATGCATTTCTGGTTCAGGCCCAGTATGGCATGTAGACATCAAGAGGACGCCCCTCCCCCTCTCTCTGTCTTCACATCAATGCCATTCTCCCACTGTATAGACAGACAGCAGATAAAAATGCAGGGGTGGTCGTTATTTCTTTTTGGTCAACCGACAGACAGTCCAGGCTGGCGTTATTGGCAACTAGTACATTGTGGTGCTCCAAAATCTTTAAAATATCTTCTTCTTTTTGTTTTTTTCCAAGGTCCTGAGGGAGATAAAAGCAGAGACTGTGACTCTGAGCAAAGGGTCAATCTAAACATTCAGCAGCAAGTCTGGATGTCTCAGAGATAAATTAAGATACAAGTGTCAAACTGAACAAATGATCTATTGATCGCAATGTTCGTGTGTGTTACACTGGGTATACTGGAGTGGATTAACCTTTTAGTTTTTTACTTTAAATATAATTTTTTTTAATTGTTTGTGTGAGTGTGTGTGTGCGTGCATGTGTTGGTGTGAGTGCGCATGTTGGTGTGAGTGTGTGTGCGTGTGTTTGTGGGAGGGTGTGCGTGTGTGTGTGTGTGAGGGTGTGCGTGTGTTTGTGGGAGGGTGTGCGTGTGTTTGTGGGAGGGTGTGCGTGTGTGTGTGTGTGAGTGTGTGCGTGTGTGTGTGTGTGAGTATGTGCGTGTGTGTGTATGTGTGTGTGTGAGTATGTGCGTGTGTGTGTGTGTGTGTGTGAGTATGTGCGTGTGTGTGTGTGTGTGTGTGAGTATGTGCGTGTGTGTGTGTGTGTGTGTGTGTGCACGTGTCTACCTGGAAGCGTCCAGTTTCTGCTGCTCCACCAGGCGCTGCTGGGCCTCCCAGTTCACCTTCTCCTCCTCAAACTGCCTCCTCTTCTCCTCCAGCTCCTTGTGCTGCGCCTCCAGGTTCTTCTTCATCTGTTCATGCCGTCTTTGCAGCTGAGGGAGCACACACACACGCACACACACGCAGCACGCACACACACACGCAACACACACAAACACAGTATACACACACACACACAGCACACGCAACATTGGAACAAGCCCAAGCTGGCGACTGGGGCTGTTGGAGATGGCGGATGCCTCAGACGGGGACTCTGGGACATTGAGGTGGGGTTGGTGGTGTTGGTGGTGTTGTGGATGGGTGGTGCTAACCTCTGCCTCAGAGTCTCGGAGTTTCTGCAGCTTCTCTTTGACCTTCATCTCAAACACCTGCTCCATCTCACTCTCCATCTTCTTCATCTTTGCCACATGCTCTCTCCTCTCCTCTTCCATCTGAGCCAGAGGACTTCTGCTTCCACACACACACACACACACACACACACACACACACACACAGACACACACACGTACACGTAAGCTTGCCGAAAACACACAGGCAGACACACAATATGCACACAATTATCAGTACTGGTGCAGCAATAAAAGAAACCTGAGCCCAAAAGCCGAGAGCCAGTGAGGTGAGTTGTGTGGGGAAAAAAAGACGAGAGCCTTGAAAGGACAGGCTTTAAGACCCAGAGCTTCCTCGTTGGCTGCATTAGTTAGTCAAGCTGCAGCAGGGCTAAAGGCGAGGCACTGAGCTCTACACAACAGCAACAGAACCGGCAAGCATAGAAACAGCATTCATTCTCACATCCATCGAACAGGAAGTGGTTCGTCCTGTTCTATTGTCTGGGTATTTGTTATGATGTATGCTAACTGGGTCCATGGCTTTGTTTTATTTTCCCAGAACAGCACAAGCAGGTTAACACCTAATAAACGCGCTGACCTTAAGTGAACTCAGGGGGAGGAAAAACTGAAATGCACAGAGCAGATGGAACGTTTCCTCAGCAGAACCCAAGAACTACTGGCTGAGTTCAACCTTCTGAGCTCCTGAGGTGAACACTGTGTGGCACCAAATACATGCAAACTTGGATTCACTCCATCACCTGCTATCTTGCTACATTACTGAATATTCATTTAGGGCACTAATCTAAATCATTACTGACAAAATTACAGAGAACTCAGGCCGCGCTGCCCTACAGGGAGAAAGAGAGAGAGGGCAACCAAATAGCTCCTACCTAGAGAGTGAGAGAGAGAACCTAACTACCCCACCCTTCAGAGAGGACCCAACTACCCCACCCTTCAGAGAGGACCCAACTACCCCACCCTTCAGAGAGGACCCAACTACCCTGTCCCAATCAGCCCCACCTTGCTGGAAACAGGACACCTGCTGTAGAGATGGGCAGCTAGCAGGAGAGGGGCAGGACGAGAGGAAAGGGGCAGGATGGGGCAGAACAACGGCAGGTCAGAAATAGAACTTGGGCAGAACAGGACGAGGCAGGTGAGAGATAGAACAGGGGGCAGTAGAGAGTCTAATGGTGCACATGTAGCGAGCCACTTACATGCCTTCAACTGTGTCAAATCTAAAACAAGAACAAAACACACATACACACACGCACGCACACACGCACACACACACACACACACACACACTTTAGCATGCGGCTGGCATGCAGCAGAAGGCTGTGTGAGGGCCAGGTTAGCAGTGGGCTGCCGACACTGGAGGGCTGTGGAGTGTTAGCACTGGGGGCTGTGGATCTGTTAGCACTGGGGGCTGTGGATCTGTTAGCACTGGAGGGCTGTGGATCTGTTAGCACTGGAGGGCTGTGGATCTGTTAGCACTGGAGGGCTGTGGATCTGTTAGCACTGGAGGGCTGTGGATCTGTTAGCACTGGAGG
>JAOYMR010000004.1:19619592-19644376 GCA_025802075.1 Tenebrosternarchus preto | reverse complement strand
CAACAAACCAAAACAACCACCCACCCCCCCCCCCCCCCCCCCCCCCCCCCCCCCCCCCCCGCCGCGCCCCCCCCCCGCCGCTTAAAAAAGCCAGCTGTGACAGCAGGACATACTGTGTACTTGCTGTATACAGAACATGTTATATACTTCCCAATATTTAACCACAGTTGGCAGCCTGGGAGCTCCTGGGTAGCTCAGTCGGTTGATGTGTTGCGGTTCATGAGAGAGCGTGGCTCTCCAACAATGCCAGGTTGCGTTGATGGTTGAATTGGCTCCCTACACCCTATATATGCTAAGTGCACTATATATAGCAAAGGAATAATGGCTCTGGTCTAGGTAGTGCGCTGTATGTCAAGTAGGAAGTCATTTGGCATTCAGGCAGCCAGTACTGCATGAGAAGTGTCTAGCCTCCAACCAGCTGGATGGTGACAATTTTATGCTAATAAATTCAAATACCGTTTAAATCGCAGCAAGTTATTTCCTTCGTTTTGAGCACAGGTTCTTCGCATATTCAAAGTTACACCACTACACGTTCATTAAGGAGACCTTAATGAGTGGTTTGAACTCTCTGCAGTACTTTTTTGCCCCTTGCGTTTCTTCAGGTGGAAAACGTTTAACTCCACCTAAGCACGTCACATTACATCATAGGAACAGAATCTGGAGACATAAAGGCATTCAGTGCTGTCTGCGGCCCTGGCGAATTGCAAAATGCCACCACATGACGCTTGGGGCACAGAAACACAAGCCAGGATTCTTCCCCAGCAAGGCATTAACACTTGAGCTAAGCAGAGGAACGGCCCCGGGCCCAAATCAGACTTCACTGGTACCCTACTTAATATCTAGTAATGAAGAGCCAAGGCAATTAAAAAGTGGTTTAAGCAGTGGCTTAAGTGTGATCAGACACGTGATCAGATGTTGTCTTCCTACCCAGTACTTATGTTTGTAATATTCCAGCTCCCAGCACAAATCTGTCCTTTCTCTGGAGGTCTGTGACGACTGGGTGAGTTCTAAACAGAACTGAGGATCATTGTTTTATGGTGTCAGTGGTCTTCAGATTGTGGTAGGGCTGGAACTTGAGAAAGTATTTTACTAAAAAAAAAAATCACTGAAACTAATTCTCGGCTTTAAAGCTTCTTTTAATCCTATAACTATATCCACAATATTCCTACGCCCCATTGTGCCTTGTGTGAAACATGTGGAAAAACATCCGGCAAAGCCAAAAACAGATTCAACAGCTAAATACTAGGCTCGCAAAAAACAAAAAGGGAAGAGCTCACCAAAACAACGTTCAAGTAAGATGATATTGCATCACTTCTACTATGGAAGGGCATCTTCATATGAAGAAGCCAAAAATGCCTTTTTAAAAATGCTTTTCCATATTTCCTTAGCATTACCAAGTAAAAGAGAGGCTACGAAAAAGATCTTGAAAGCCAGAATCTTCCTAGCAGTAAAGTCAGTAAAGAAGAAGATGGAGGAACACGTTTACTTAAAAGTAGATCTCGAGCCTAGACAGAGTCTGAACACTGCATACCATCATGCTTAGGACAGCGCTGCAGAGACGGAAGAGGTTCACACAGTGGTGGTTCTTGTACACGATTTGGAAGGTAATGCAGTCATGCTGCTGTCACTGTATGGAAGGATACCTGGCGGAGTAGATAGTTCACCAGTTACATGACACTGTGATTTGTGCCAGAGCGATGTCTTGTCAAGTTTATTGGCAGAGATGTCACATTTGACATTTTTGGATCTATACAGTAGGCATTCAGTAAATGTACTGGAATAAATCTTACATATTTTATATTTTTTATATTTTTGAGGTGTCTAAAACAAACTCTTTTTGTGTGTTTTGCCCTTCATATTACCTGAATAATCTACAGTCTTTTGTAATCAACACCCACTCAGCATCACCAGCTTAGTCAAAATAATGATTAACGACTCTTTCTTTCGCAAACATATTCGGCACATATATTCAAATACATGTGAATATATTTCTAATTACTTATAAGAGGTTAATGTCTTTCCATTTCAGAAAATCTTTAATACCCAGAATGTAAAATGACACTTAAATGCACTAAATTGGGATTAGTTTTTACAGATTTTGTAGACAATTTAGGCAACAAAAATAAGAAAAAAAGAAAGAAACCAATTAGTTGTTTATTTTAAGAGATCTGTCTTATATTGTCTTTTGTATGTTTACTATAGTTCATTATCAAAGCAAAAGGATGTCTAGCCTAATTACTCGATTAATGATTGGAGTAATCAGTGGAATCAGTGGAATACTCTTTCACTAAAATAAAGATATAATGCCAAAACTCGACTTTACCCCACTGTGTCTTGCAGTAATTTATCTCCAGGAGAAAAATGTTATTCTTTTGCAATGTTCCATGCTGCATTCCACACAACGATAAACGAAAGGTCACTGGAGTCTGATATCACTAGTCACAGAACTCTGAATTTAGAGGATATACATCCACTGCACAGCGAAATTGTGCTCCGAGTTACAGGTCGATCACAGACACAAAAGTACTGCTACCACTTGTGTGTGTGCCAATTCACCTTCTGTGAAAAGTGGGACCTATTTGTATTTCCTCTTTTCCACACTGCCACAGATAAACCTGTCTTACCACATGATTTCTTCCTTGATATTACACACACACACATATATATATATGATTAACCACTCTAATGCTTCTCCTGGAACTGTAATGTGGTTAACTCTTGTTCGAAAGGACTCGCACCAATGCACTTCACGCTCATTTCTTGCTCCGAGAAACACGACTCGACTGGAGGGACCAAGCTCGATCTGAGGTGTACGTGAATAAAGCCATGGCTCGGTAGAGCTGCGTCAGCAGTGGCAAACAAGCTGTGGAAACCAGATGTCACCATTCTGAGTTTAACAGCTGTTGTAATATGTTCATTATCTGAATTAGGGTAAGAGCTTTAAAGATTTCAGTCATCGTAACATTGCTCAATTTAAAAAATAACGTAGTTGAATGGGATACAGTAAACCTCTACGGGTTCCGCATATTACAGTGTAATAGGCGAAGAGTACTCTAACAGAGTACTTCTAGCCAGAGCTCACAAACAAGAACACACCTCTGCCCAATAAATGTACTGTTCAGTTTCTGGTTTTCCAACACATACAACATTTTCGTGTGGCATAGCTGGGTAAAAACTGAGAGAAAGCAGTAACAGATCAGATTCCCGCAATTTAGCTAGTTAGCCAACAATAAAAAGCAGTACGAAAAGATAACATAGCCAGTGTATAAAACGGTAGTAACTGAAAACGTAATAAAACTGTATGAGACACACGAATATGCCAGAGGTCAAATTTATATTTGATAATCTGGGTTAAGAAAACAGATGACTTTGGTAAACTGTTGCAACCAATACAAAAAAATAAACACAAACTCTGTTATCTAATAAAAATTGGTTATCTACACAGATTTGTTAACCAGCGAAAGCTATAAAAATGACTCAACTCGTTGCTTTGTTAGCTAGCTAAGAGGCACGTTAGAGACCTTACATGGCTAAATAGCACGTCATCTTGCTCGCTGGCTAGGTTACACTGATGGTAGATAGACAGATAGTACAACTCGTTGATGAGTGTTTGAGTAACTTTGGTTGTATAAAAGCAGTTTAACTAGCCAACGATAGCGTGTTTGAATTTACACATGCCAAAGATGTTTAACTCGAAAATATACGCGTATGCCCAATATTATATTGTAATTACCTAGCCAGTTAAATTAGATAGCAATGCGGGTTAAATGAAATAATGTATGCAAATAGTTAACTAGCTAAATAGCCAACTAGCTGCCCAATAAAAATAGGAAAATTAATTCACTGAATTAACCTAGGCAGCTAGCTAGATAGCTAGCGTGCTAGATAGATAGCCTGCTGGCTAGCAAGCTTGAAAGAAAAAAAACCTCACAGGAAACCCAAATCTTGCGCTCAGTTTTATGCTATACTTTTCCAAATTGAAATAATGAAAACAAATACTATAGCCTCTGCTTGATTATAAATTCTTGACAGCACGACAATTCGTTTTACATGACGGATAATCTATACTTCAACTCACCCATTATTTTGACGTTCCCAGCTACCTCAGTAACCGATCTTTCACAGACCGACATTCCCTTTCACCGACTCACGGCAACTCCTCAATTCTCCACGATAGTACGTAAACTATTTTACGTAGACTAAAACATCATTAACGTGGATGTAAGCAAACACAATGCGTAGTATAACTTTCGTGAATGGCGCCAGCATAAAATATCGCGAGATATATTGCTGAACTAAACCAAAAATATTTTTTCAAACCAACGTTTTCCACTAAGTGCTTACAGTTTACATAATTATTATAACTAATGAATAAATAGATTGTAACTTATTAGAACTGACTCAATGCTTGGTTGCTTGGTTAAATAATTGGTTAAATAAAGCCTACACAGTAGCAGATAATCTGTTTAATCTGTTATTTTCAAGGCAAGTCTGGATTTGCTGGAGTCATTGCTTGTAATTGTAAGAAAAAATAAAAATCCACCACTGATGTGCAGTAAATTTAGCGATTCTAACTACAGAAACAAAGTCAAATCACTTGTCGACTGCAAATGAAGTCACATGCAATGCAACAGACTGTAGTTGCACTCGTCAGATGTTTAATTACTCACAAAACGAATCTAAGATAGACTCAATCATATTGTTTAATAAATATTGTTTAGTTGTTACTAAACACTGATATCCAATACATATATTTTACTGCTGTCCGAAATCGCGCTGCTCAAGGACGATTATACACTACAGTACTGCTATCTACTGGTCAAAATGATGACAGTGCACTGTAATTACTTTTCACAAAGAAGTCCAATCATTGTTCCACCGTTATATCCTCGTGAGGGCTGTGGGAAAGATATGCTTCTCTGTTTCTCTATTTTGATACCAGTTGCTATTTGTGAAGCAAAGTATGAATCATATATGTATTTATTTTGGTCATTTTATCCAAAAATCATATAAACAACAACTTTTCTTTTCCATTTGAATACGTATTCTTTGCTGTTTTAGCTATAAAGGAGATAAAATATAATGGAAGATATAACAGCTTTTCGTTTAATATAATTTTTACTTGCCAAAGTTTAAAAGTTTTCATAAATGTAAATTTGGTCATTTATATCTTCGCATGTTTTTTTTTTCTGAATGACACCAGAAAATACATGACAAAGATGTAAAGTCTTATGTTTAATGCATTTGTGACCATCAGTACGTAATATGTGTGACTCTACATGTTTGGATGCTTGTGTGTGTCCTCTTCTGATTAGTATTTTATGTTTTCTCCCGTATTTCTGCTTTATTTTGTTAAAATAAATAAAAAATAGACCATGAATAAAACAGTCTAGGAAATATAAAACATTTTTTAAAAAACCGTTATAGACAAATGTAGGTACATATCTCGTAAAAGTTAATTATGGTTTTGGGGGGCAAAAAAAAAAAAGATTGTACTGATGGAAGCGAAAAGCGTGGAGCATCTCGGAGATGTCAGGGCTGAAACAACGCTGGATATTGCATAAACACACTCGGCAGCAAAACGTGCTATAATGATAATATAATTTACTATGCTATAACTTGTTTTAACAACAGGTAAAGTACACCACTGCTTCCTTCATGGAGAATGGGTAAGGTAGGAGTGGCCTTACACAGAAGTTTGAGAAAGAGAGAGAGAGAGAGAGAGAGAGAGAGAGAAAGAGAAAGAGAGCGGACGAAACCGGTTTGTCTGAAGTTTAGAAACAGGGTATGTGGAGTCTGGTTGAGCAGTACAGTAGCTACCGTCCTCAATGATGAAACGGATTGTGTATATAATTAGTTTTTGACTTTTAATCATGCCTGTACAGATTGTACGCAAGCATGCTGTTAAACTAACTCTACCTAGCTAGCTCGGTAGCTAGATACTTGTGGACGTTTGGGGTAAACACGTCAGCTACCGTTAGAATGTAGCATAAAGTATAGTTAGGTTTTGTGCGGCGAGGTCAATCTGATATGGCATGTTTGACTTTTCCTAAATATTCATGGCTGGATTTTCTCTTCACTTTAATGGGAGTGTGCACGTTTCTGTTTGATGTAGGCTCGGATTTATGGTTAGCTGCGGAGTTTTACCAACATGGGGATTTCTTTTGGTTCGGGCTGCTCGTCAGCTTTATGCTAACGTCATCTGTAATTGTTCAGCTGTTTAGCTGGTTCTGGCTTAAATATGATTACAAACTTGAAAACTTCGAATCCGAAACTTCTGAGAATAGTGTTATGATTGGCGGAACTAGAAATGTAAAAATGACATGCTTCCTGCATGTATGTCAACTTGGATTCTTCTTCAGGTAAATTATACTTAACGGTTTTGTGACGTATCTACTGTGTATTAAACATTCATCAACATAGACTACAGTCCATAGTCATCAAAGACAGAGCTGTTCGTAATCTCGAAACATGGATCTGTAGTGTTTTAAGTGACGGCATGTACTTTTTTCTGTAGGCATACGTCATTACGAGAGGCGTTTTATCGGTGGGAAGTTAAACGTGCTCATACTCCGTTCCTCATTTACAGATACATCTCGGCCGTCCGGCAGGGTTTCCGCGTGTGGTGGCGAGGACAGGCGGGCTCGCACTACGCGGTCTATCTGACCCATGACCTCAGCATGCTGCGACTGATCGAGACGTTCTGCGAGAGCGTTCCGCAGCTCACTCTCATGATGTACATAGTACTCCGCAACAGTCACGCCAGGACCATACAATGTGGGTAACCATCGTTATGCGAATTGCGCACGTCTTTTCAGTTGAATGTGGTGATGTTCCTCGTGATGTGGAGTCTCCTATTTGAGACATTTTAGATGTTGAAATTCAGGGATCCAGAGATATTGCTGTGTGTGAACGTTGACTTTTTGCATTGAGTAAATCCCCTTTAGGCAGCAGTATGTTAGATAACTTTTTTTGTCTTGTTCATTGAACAGTCTAGAAGTAGTTAATAAAGACCGCTGGACATCTGTCTTGGCACTCTAAAAGTTGTGTTAAAGACATTTTTCATTTTTAAACCTGACCAGTACTTGTTCAGTCACCTTGATTTATTAGAAGTAGACAATAAGTTTTGTAATTTAAAAATGATTAAAATACTTCTTTGTGGAAAATTTTAACCTGTGAATCTTAACCAATATAATCATTTCAGTTAACTGTTTGAGGAACTTGATACACTGAACAGTTTGTAGTTTGTGAAGCATGACAATATATTATAGTATATTGGATGTGTAGAACATAACCAGGACACTGCCCCATGTCCCTTTCAGGTGTGAGTGTGGTCGCCTCCACCATGTCTGTGGCCTGGATGCTAGTTGACTACCATCGCTCACTGCGCTTCTTCCTGCCTGAGAAGGCCAAACAGAACTGGTTCTCTTCCATAGTCTACTTCCTGTGGAACCTATTCCTGATCGCCCCTCGAGTCATCACAGTGGCCCTGTTCACCTCTGTCTTGCCCCAGTACGTTGCTGCCCACTTCTTGTCTCTGTGGCCTGCGTTTGTCCTGTGGGCATGGCTCCAGGGCACATGTTTCATGGACAGCAGCACTGGCGAATGGCTCTACCGGGCCACCATAGGCATCATCTGGTACTTCAGTTGGTTCAATGTGACGGACGGTCGCACCAGGTGGAGGAGCCTCATTTATCACTCCTTCATCCTGGTGGACAGTGCAATTCTGCTGCTCACGTGGTGGTGGCTGAGGGACCCAGAGAAGACAAAGGCATATGCGCTGCCTCTCTTCCTTCTTGTGCCTCTGTGTTATGTGACTGGACTTCTGGTCAAAGCTCTGTATTACAGCTGGTGTCACCCCACAGTGCAGCGGCTGGCCGACACGCGGAAGCTGCAGGGTGACGAACCTGATGGACTCATGGTTCAGACCAATGCCACCTATTCCCAGATTGTAAACAAGAGAATGGCCAATCATGTTGCTAACTTTTACAGCACCAAGAAAACCGTTGTGGCCAAGACAGCTAGGCATGAAGGAAACAGGACTGTTTGAGGAAAACAGAAATTAAGCTTTAATTGTCTTACCCAGTTAAGACATTTGTAGTTGCAACAAATTGTGACTCCTACTGCCTCAGGTGTTTTATGCCATATTTTGACAGTTGAACTGATATTAAAAGCTAAATATAGTCCTAGACATATCTTAATTGGAGATTTGTAGATGATGGCATCTCCAAATTAATTGGAGATTGGACATGACTGTGTACTCTAAGGGTAGGGTTAATCCTATCTTGAAGAAATGGCCCTCCAATTGGATTTATGAAGAGGGTGGAGGCAAGTTGGACTTTCAGGTTATTTTTTGATGTAGCAGTGCATGTAATTTAATTTAGGTTCAAAATATGTTTATTTTACTCACATTTTCTAATGTACACCTATAACAGTTATTGATCTATGACCAATATGTGTCTAAGTTCATGACATTTGGATTTGGTGCAGTTTCAGAACAGAGAATCAGTCCAGTTGATTGTAGTTAGTTGATGGGCTGGAAGAAAATGTGTTTTTTTTTGGAACTTGTTTTTGAAATGCTCAGGTCTGTTTTACATTCTTGAGTCCAGATGAGGTTATGCACTGGCAGCCGAGACTGTTTACCTCTTGCTCACACTGCAATCAGATGGTTATGAGAGTTAGACGGACTGCATGGTCTGTCCATTAAGGGGCAGGTTTTTAGTGTAGGTGTACATCCGTTCTTATTTATAGGCTGCCGGTATTTTAAAGCCACTAATTTTTAAATCTTCATTTCTTATTAGAATAGTTAGTGTTTAAGGTCATGCTGTTTCTCAAAGAACAATTAGTTGCTCACCCTACCAAGTTATTTATTTCACACATTGGTAATGGCCAGATAAATGTGTTCATATTAAAAAAAAAAAATAAAAAAAAAAGTTTATTGAATGTCAAAGCCAGCACAATATCGTTGTCATGGTTGGGGGTGGAGGGGAGGAAAAGTGCAAGAACAACAGAAACGGGTAGCAGGGATGGTGGAAGTTTATATAAGGACAAAAATACCAAAAAACATACAGGAAACACTCAACTGACAAGGCTTAACTAGAAACACCACATGCTCAGGAATAACCAGGGTCTCTACAGAAACATGGATACAATACAGAGGGGAACCAAAACACTAAACAATACCACCTAAAGGGAAGACTTGGCAGACATAACACTCAAGGAGTAACTGGAGAAAATAGAACAGACTTAACACACACAAAAAAGTGTACACACAAAGTCCAACACATCTTGCATACATCTACAAAACCAAACATTAAGGGAAGGAAAGAGAGGACAAATACCAAAGGGGAAACCTGACTAGGACTGAGAGAAGGGATACGCAAACTAAGAGACAAGACAATGACCTAACAAAACACTAGAACAGCTAGACAAAACAGAGCAAGATGGAGGGCAAACGGTCACAATTTAGGATAACCTAAGAACAATACGTACAATACCAACAAACATGCTAGAGAGCCAGAAAACACCTGACCAACCATGACATTCTAAAGGGGGAGAAACCAATAACCCGCAAAGGAAAGACAAACTGAACAGCTATAAGAAAGGGAGCAAATCAAGGTAAAACAGGGAACAGATGAGAGGAGGAAATGAGGGAAAAACAACAAGCAAAACCAGGACCGGAGTGGAAGCACAAAGTAAAACCAGGAACGGACCACGGGATCCTTGCAATCATAATCATCAGTACAGTGTCAAAAGGTTTTTGACCTGAACAGTTTTCACTGTGACAAATAAGAAACAAGGAAGAAAAAGTGCTAACACATCACTCAATTCACTCACACATGCACAGAGGTGGGGAATTTAATCAGCTGGTTGTCATCAACGGGCATATTAATATTGTTTAATCAGTAAAGGAGTCCAAATCTATATTAGTTCAGTTGCCTTGAAGAGAGGATCAGATGTTTTTAAGTTTAATGTGAGTCAGGACGTGTTTGAGCAACATCCAACTATTCTGTGATGGAGGGGAGGAATGTCTCCATTAAATTGAATAAGATGTCTAACTAGTGAAGTGGTAAAAGTCTACAACCTGTTGTTTGACTGATGGTATATTGTTTATTTCCAGAGAGATCCCCAAAGATCAGACCAAAACAGATGAAAGAAGACTGGCAACCAGAAATCATTTTATTTGGGACATGTATAAAACATGACAATGGCTGACAGGAGATTGCTTGCACCTGCTGCAAGAATCATTTATGTTAGAGTCACTTTGGTCTAAGCTGGCTTTAGTGTATTGGGATCTTCTAACCATTTTGCAGTGCAGAAATCCAGGTATTGCACAGTTGGAAGAAGAATGTACAAGCTTTAGTACATGATCCCATTGGCAGTCAGGACTTGATATATTAAGCTCCTCCTCCCAGAGCTGTTTCAGGCGTGGGTTTAGGTTTAAGGAAGCCGATGGAGAAAGATTGTAGAGATAGAAGTATTTTTGAGAGCCTTAAACTTTCCTGCAGCCGTATGACCACAGGCTGTCACATACCCTTGGTGACCACCAAGGCAGTTGGAGACTGATAGAGCAGTTTGATAAAGTGCTTGATTCTCTGAAGGACACTGTAAACCCTGTACACACACACATCACGCCTGAAAAAATGAATGAGATGCAGACAAACAAACCGGCATCAACCGGTTTGCGAGAGCAGCTGGTGAGCGGGATTGGCATTTGCTGCCACCTGTGCACTACGTGACTCAGCGGGCCGCTGCTGAGCCCAAGCATGCGGTAGCTTAGGAAGTGGATTCTTTTGCCGTCCTTATCAGTGATTTGAAGCCTCGCTGGTAAAACAGATGCTGGCTAAACTTGTACAGTTTGGTTATCTCCCCCCCCCAAACGTCTTAGCTGTACGAATCAGGGCACATTCTTGACTCGTTACCTTGACTGGGTTTAGGGGTGGGTGGGTGCCGTGACCATGGTTTAGTTCTGTATGGAAGATAAAAGGAGACAAAACAATGAATACATGAATGAATGAACGAATTAACAAATGTTCTGTGGGGACGGCAAGACGTCAACCAGTAGATCTGAAGAAATAAGTCATTAGGCGAGGGCCCTCAGGTAGGCCAACAATTTCATTATTGTGTCGAGGACTTTGATCTTGGTGTGATCTTTTAGTTATTTTGAGAGAATTTCAGTTATTTAGTGTAGTTATTTAGTTATTCAGTTATTCAATTATTCAGTTATTTAGTTATTCAGTTATGTAGAATTGGTGAACTAAAAGAGAGATGGGAGTACAAGATAAGTGCATGTACTCTGAACCCGGTCCACACCCTCCTTTGTCAATAAATCTTGTAAATAAATGTGACAAAAAAAAAACTATTACGTTTCCATTTTCAGATGCACATCAGACATAGTTGGAGTGGTTCAGCATTCCACAAATATGCTGTGTGAATGAACCTGCCATTCCCAATAGCCATTCATATTTGTGTGGAGTTTGTTGTTCTTATGTCGGCTAAGCCCACGTTAAACCTTAGAACTGCGTTGCTGGTTTGTCTGCCTGTCGGCATTGTTAAACGTCATCCACTGTTCTTCAGATGTTCTCAGCTTGACATTGGCTTGGGTATTTGCAGCCAGAGTCATATATTAGTATATTACATATGTTCAGATATGTTCACCTTAATAATGATGCCTGGAATGTTGAGATTCTTGCTTTTAACCAAATGCACTGTATGTCCTAAAGTATGTGCTATGACTGCCCGAAAGTATTAAATGCAGCAGTAAGTTCTGTTTTTTGTTTGTTAATGTGTGTATGAAAAACACTTGCCATGACAGAATAGCAGAATTCAGTGTAGAAGGCTGACAGCAGTTAAGTTAAACCAACCTTTGCAGAGTGTAACAAGTCCAAAATTGACCCTTCAGAACCATGCAGTTAGACAAGCTGAAAATATGACATGCTTGCTCTGCCATCGATAAAATATCTGTGGACCCACACCACCTCTCCAGTGGTTCCTCTCGCTGAAGTAACCTTGTGACCTTGAACCTTCAGTGACCTTGACCTGAACGTACCAACTTTTTGGTTCCTCATGTGCAAAAGGTCTGTAAATCCCCTACAGAAATATTTCATGCTAATGTTATAATAGCTCCTTAACGTGTGGCAAAAATGTGTTTATACACCATGAGATCTGTAATGTGATCTGTTACACAAAGTTATGAGAGGCGTATCTGAAGAGGTTTGTATCTGATAGAGGCCTTGTTGAAATTTTTTAACCAGCACATATTAAATTAACCAACACACTGTGACTGGGCGACCGAAGAGGCGGAAGCAGGAGGTGAGGGTGGCAGGGGCACGTGTTTACTGCCCATATTGAAACAAAGATACAATTCCAGGCGATAAACGCGCAAGACCGCAAATAAACACAGCAAGCGCAGCAACGCTCGGTAGAGCCAAGGACTCGCTTGTTGAGTGAAGTCCGTCAGCGAACCAGGAAAGTGGCTCCGATGCACGGCATCGGAGGACTGGAGGACTGAACCTGTGAGGTTTATATGTGAGACAAACTGGGGTCAAACTAAACAAGCAAGAGGTGCGTTGCATTAATAGGAAAGGTAATTGGGAACGTGGGAGATTTCTGGTGCTTCTGGGAAGTGCTTGTGTGGGAATTACCCTTGTGCTGCGGGACCGGCCTCCCGTGACACACATATGAAAATCTTGATCCCATTTGATTTTTTTTTTTCCATATGCAGACCTTTTGCATATGGATGTTTCCTCCATTAGTCACTCCACTGAAAACGCATGCAAATGCGGTTAAATATGAACTTTTGGAATCCTGTGTGAGTGGTGGAGTCCATCACAGTGGGGTCAGCTCTATTACAAGACGATGACATCTGTCTGAGAACTCATCTGATCCCACTGACTCACTGAAAATAAAAAAATATGGAAGGGCAAAGTTTCAGGGGTAAGTGTATGTTTCACTGGATGTTTGTCTGTCAGGTGCTCATTTGTTAAATTGCCAGGGCACGCTATCCACACGGCATGGGGTGGAACCCTGTGTGGAATAGCACGTGGAAGAACATGTGATGACTCGCACACGTGGAATGTTGTGTTGCGTAACTTCAGATCGGGAAGGGTACGTCGACACAAGGTTCAGTGCGTTGTCACTTTCAGTTTCTGCTAAGAGTCGCTACATAATCTCAGCTGTAGCAGCAGTGGCTTACAGAAGAGGCCTGTGGAGCCTCACAACATGGAGGAAGCCTCTCAGTACCTGAAGTCTGACTTTCTGCTTTCCCTCCTGGGTTTCGCTGCATCCCTGGCGGACGTAGTGCTGGACGTCTGGGCTGTGGTGTCGCTATATCTGGAGGGCTCTTACATCTCTATGGTACTGTTAATATTCCTGCTGCTGGGATCCTCTATCATCCTCCAGATGTTCAGCTGGATCTGGTATTCAGACCCCTCAATCAACCTGGAAACCAGCGTAGAGAAGTTTGTGAAGAGAAAAGGTTTACTGGGGCTGTTTCACATTGTTCTGCTGGGCGTGTTCCTCAGGTTTGTGATTCATTTAGTTTCCATCTCTTTCCTATGTACAGTTGAGATAAGTCGGTTAAGTAGAAGATCTTTAAAAGGGAACTGATTCTAGTGGCTATAATAGTACACATTTTTGTTTTTTTTGTTTTTAATTCCTTTTTTGTTTTTAATTCCTTCATTCTTATCTTAATTTTAATTTATTCTTTACATGATTAATGGGATTTTGTATACTTTAAAGTAGTTACTTCATTGGATCTCATGTAATATTCAAAACAGCAAACCTGTATTCAAAACCTGATATAAGCATTATAGAAAACACAAATCAAATATAATACATCAACAAAATAATGTCATTGCCACCTTAAAATACTATGGTATGAAATATGAAAAAGAAAATATAAAAAACAAATATACATGTTTAATGAACTGCTTTTCAACACTGAGAAATGACAATTACGACAGATAGTAAATAGAAAGTATATTAGATCACAGGTCAAAACCAAATCTAGTACCTTATGTAGATATGTATGTATGCACACTGCCGCTCAAAAGTTTGAGCTTGAAAATTTCCCTCTTTTCCAAAGAAAAACAAATTTTAATGCAATTCACATTATATAGTTAATTTAAATGTGTTAAATGACTTTTAAAGAAGGAAAATGTTTGTGTTAAGGTCTGTTTTTGTAGAGAGCTCAATTTTGTATATATATAGTCCTATTATCAGCCATTCTCAGTCCTCTGCCTCTGACCTTCTGGTATGGATGCCAATTCAAGCTGCACAGCTGCAAATGTTACTAATAAGGGAAAATAAAGGGAACACAGCATTCTAGGTTTAGTTTAGTATTCTAGGTTTAGTTTAGTGTCTGAAGAACCAGCAGTTGCTTACAGGTTCAAAATGGCCAGAAGGAAACAACTTTCTTTAGAGACCAGTCACACTGTTGCTGTGTTAAGCATCTCAGTGTGAGATATTGCAAAGAAACTGGACATATCTTACCATGCTGTTCAGAGAGTAACACAGACTGGCTCTAACAAGGACAGAAAAAGTGGGAGTGAGAGGACCTGATGTACAACTGGGCAAAAAAGATAAATATCTAAGAGTGTGCAGTTTGAGACAAAGATGCCTCACATGTTAGCTGACAGCTGCACTAAATGGAACCCATCAAACACCAATGTGAACAACAGCAGTGAAGAGGCGACTTCAGGATGCTGGACTTCATGGCAGAATTGTTCATAAAAAGACACACCTCAACTGGCGCCAATAAAAATAAAAGACATTGGACACTGTAAGATCAGAAGAAGGTGTTGTGGGTAGAGTAAAAGTTTCAGGTCTTTGGATCAAACAGAAGAACATCTGTGAGGTGCATAATCAATGAAAAGGTAAAACACCAAGGCTTGAACCTAATCTGTCAAGCATGGCGGAGGAAGCATGATGGTCTGGGGATGCTCTGGAGTTGGGAAACTAGGAGATTTATATAGAGTGGAAGGGATCGTGAAGAAGAAAGGCGACCACAAGATTTTGCAGCACCATGCCATACTCTGTGGACAATGCTTGATTGGGGCCACATTCATGTTCCAACAGGATCATGACTCCAAACACATCTCCAAAATGTGTCAGCAATATTGACAAAATACAAAGTCAGCCAGAGTTATAACTGTAATGAAGCTGGCAGCACTGTCTCGGGATCTGAATCCAACTGAACTGTTGTGGGAGCAGCTTGCCCATATGGTACGGACAAAGGCCGTTTGACAGCTAAAATTGTCTAGGATCTGCCAGGCTGTAACTGCTACAAAAAGTGGCTTTTCTGATGAAGGCAAAATTCGAAGTACAAAGTTATTATTTCCATGAACATCAACATTTCTTACTCTGACAGTGTCAGCATGTCTTGTTTATTTGCTGTAATCTCGTGTGTGTTTCCATTGAAAGCAAGAAAATTTCACAGTTATTCCAAACTTTTGAGTGGTAATATACATACAGGTGCTGATCATAAAATTAGAATATCATGGAAAAGTTGATTTATTTCAGTAATTCCATTCAAAAAGTGATACTTGTATATTGTATTCATTCATTACACACAGACTGATATTTAAAATGTTTATGGATATTGAATTTGGGATTTTCATTAGTTGTCAGTTATAATCATCAAAATTAAAAGAAATAAACATTTGAAATATATCAGTCTATGTGTAATGAATGAATATAATATACAACTTTCACTTTTTGAATAGAATTACTGAAAGAAATAAGGGTTTTCATGATATTATAATTTTATGATCAGCGCCTGTATATGTGTATATTATTGTTTTCAATATTATTTTGCTTTGTGGTGTAGGTGTGCAGGTGTGGTGGAAATCTCCATATGTAACCTCAGACAGACGGAAAGTTCCAGACATTACTTAGCTACATTCCTGATCCACGACCTCAACATGCTACGTCTGATGGAGGCGTTCTTCGAGAGCACACCCCAGCTCGTTCTCATGATTTGCACTGTCATCCAGAAGCAGGATCTGCAGTTTGTTACAGGTTAGATACACTTGTGTTTGAGGTCGATACATTGTTTAAATGATTTGTTTTTGTTCTATTGTTAAGCATAGGCAATATTAAATTCTGGAAATGTACTGAATTACTGGATACTTACACATGCCTGTTGACAGAACACAGCACAGAAGACAGTATTTCAAAGATATCAATAATCTTTTAACAATTTTTCATAATTGATGATTTTCTTTTCATACACCTGTTAAATTATCCGGACACGCTGTGAGTAGAATGTGTTTGGTAATTGCATGTGTTTGGTTAGGTAGAATATTTCATCATTAGGCACAAATTTCATTAGAAACAACATACTCACCATCCAGTACTGTCTTCGTTTGTCTTTGCAGCAGGTAAAATTGCGGGTTGCTTTGCCACGATTGCCTGTACCATGACGTTCTACCATCGCAGCATGCGTTCATTTGTTCCTGAGACGTACAGGATGGGTTGGCTCTCCTCTATCGTCTACTTCCTGTGGAACCTGCTGCTCCTCACCTCGCGGGTGGTTTCCTTGGCACTGTTCGCCTCCGCCCTGCCCTGCTACATCGCCGTCCACTTCCTGTGCCTGTGGATGCTGCTGGTCCTCTGGGCCTGGTGGCAGAACACACGCTTCATGGACACCAAGGGAGGAGAATGGCTCTACCGGGCCACCGTAGGCCTCATCTGGTACTTCAGCTGGTTTAACGTGGCAGGCAGAAAAACCAAACTGAAGAGCAGCATCTACCACCTGTGTATTGGATTGGACATGGCTCTGCTGCTGACTCTGTGGTGGGGAAAGCTGTGCATGGAGTCAGCGTGGCAGAGTCCGCCCCTAGTCAGCCCTTACGCGCTGCTCGTCGGAGTGCCTGCCCTCTACGTCCTGGGGATCGCATTCAAACTGCTTTACTACCAGAAGTGCCATCCGAATCGGCCATCCATGCAATTCGGGACAGCCCAGAAGCCACAGCCTACGCCTGGCCTTTGGGTAGCTGTATGTGCCGCCTCGGAGAGGGACTCGAACGACACGTCCGAACCCGAGACCGAATCTGAGCGTGACGCTTCCCTACAGCAACAGGAACAGGGTCTTGTTGCTGTCCACAAGCGAATGAGAGACATGGCAGTTAATTTCTACTACTAGGAAGGATTCTCTAATACATATACTGTACATCAACTGAAATGCAGGTTTCTTCACAGAAAGAAGAAACTTTTTTTGTTATTTCAGTAAAGGCAGAATGAAATAGGAGTTGGATGTGGGATGTCAGAAGCAGATGCTGGCATCACTGGTGTCCCTTATTAGTACTTTATTCACGTGAACTTAATGTTGTAAATATTATTTCTATATGTAAAAATGGTTTGATGTTCTTCTGTAAGCTCAAGATTCTGGTGCAAAGTTTATTTTGCCTGGTGGAATAAAAGTAGAACAGAGATTGAAAGTGTCAGTACAAATCAAATGGTTCAAGTAAAACTGAAGTCCACTTTTGCCCAAATGGGACCACCAAACATCAGTGTCAAGGAAGAAAAGAATAACTGTCTTGTTACAATTATTCTACAACACTCAGGAATTACTGAGATATTTAAAGTATTGAATCATGCTTTGATATGGTTGGATTTCATTAATACAGTTGATTACATTGTACAATTGGTGGATTAAAACATGCCCAACTGCTTGGTTTTGTTCTCGACTGAGACACAAACACCGAGTTCTGGTTAAAAGGATTTGAGACACAAACATTGGGTTCAGGTTTAAAAGGATTTATTGAGGGTGCCACAGACATTCTTATAATACACAAGAAAACTCTGCTTGGCCAAACAGTATTCCGGTACCATATAAAAGGGGGGTAAGCAGAAAAAAAAAAACAAAAAAACACCCAAGTACAATATTTACTAAACTACATCCTGTTTTACATGGGCAATTGGAGTCAGTCGTTAAGTCTCCTTCTAACATTTTGTATTTGACATTAAAGAAAATCATTCACGCAACAGCAACTCTGACGAAAGAAATCCCAGTTCACAGAATACTGGCCACTTGTCGCAACTTCTGATAAAATGATGAGTCATAGCTGCGTTATTCTGCCCTTTTAAGAGCACACGGTTCACTTAAGGGCAAGTCCTGGCCAGGATACCCTGCTGCTTTAAAGAGAAGTTTCACAACACGCTTTATTCTGCAGGTGTAGTTTGGTTTATGTACATCAAGCACACATCTGGAGCTCAGCCTGGGAGTAGCACATTTTAAGGGTGCCTGTCCTCCCACCAATGAAATCGTAGCACAAGCCACAAAAACCAAAAACAAATAATAATAATAATAAAAAAAAAAAACCTCACACAGCAAAACACAAATGTGTCACTGATAGGCTTAGTAAAATCAGGAGTCACTGCATGGCATCAGGACAAGGTTGTTCGTCTTGTTTCCCAGCACTTTGATAGGAAAGGTGGGGTCACTGATTGGACGTGCCACTCGGAGACGGTAAGAAACATTTTGGACCAGTTTTGCTGAAGCCTTTCACATTAAACTCCACAAACATGGAATACTTGTAACACAGACATCAGTTGGGGCGGCCAGACGAGGTGTGCCGGCACTTACACCTCAAAACCTGACCCGAAGCACTGGGGCAGAAAAAAAAAAACCCAGCAGAGCTGTACAGTCTTGCTGTAAAAGCTGGGCCTGTTTTACAGTTTCTTTGATTGTCCAGGCATTGAAGTCTCAAAAGTAATGCACAGTTAAAAAGGACCAGATTAGGTTCTCGTCCCTTCAGTGATGGATGGGTTCAGAAATGGTTGCATGTACAGTTTTCTGCTGACAGGACACAGGAATCGAGAAGACAACCCTGTAAGAGGACAATGATCCTTAAGCAGGAGGATTTAGAACTTATTGATTGTAGATCAAAAAAACAAAACAAAAAAAGGCTGTAGTAAAACTGAAAAGACATTCACACGTGTGCATGCACATACACAAGAGGAAAAAAAAGATAAATCAGAAACACCACACAAACAAAAACAATAACAAAACATACATATTTGCATGTTTGCCATAGTTGAGGACTTAAGAGATACATTTATGTAGTTTATGGTTAAAAAGGCACAATATAAATAACTACAAGAAAAATGAAAAACAGCGCACCCATACAGCCAACGAAAAGCACACATTCATAACTGTCAAAGTTGCTTAGGTAACGGCCCTGTCTTTAAGCTCAGCATCATCAAGCTGAAGTCTCAAAGTGTCCAAGGCTACTGACCCTCCTATTCTCATGGTCATCACACTTTCAAAGAATTAGCATTTATGCGTCTACAAAAACTAAAACATATTGCACAAACACTTCATCTCCTGCTCCCACAGTGTCATTGCTGAGTGAGTTGTGATGTGGAGATAAATTACTTCACTGGTAAAGTCCCTTTTTTGGCTATTCACAGCGAATCAAAAGCACGTAGCACAGGGCAATGCAACATATTCACAAAGTATCAAATCTGAAATGTGGTTAACGTGGTTTGGACTGAAACGAGATGCTGAACGGTCGATCATCATCAACCTTCCCTCGGCTGCGGGACGTTTCGGGGGAGAGAATATCCACAGGCCGAAGCTCTCCGTTCTTCACACAGTGGTGAATGCTTAGATAGATGTAGTTAGTAAGACAGCAATTAGCGAAATGGTCGTTCCTGCTGAAGGACACTTGGAACTAATGCTCAAAGGCAGCAAAAATCCAAATGGCCATTTGTCATTTAGTACTGATTGGGGGAGGGGGTCCCTGCCATCCAGTGGAATTTAAAATATGCTGAACAGCAAAAGAGCCAAATGGGTTAGTAATATGCTTGTAATGTGTTCGATATTGAGAGCCCAGTGGTATACACTATAGCACTAACAAACATTTCAAGGATGTTTCAAGGATGCTGAGCTGAACTGAGGCCTGTAGGAAACCCTGTAAGTACCATTACAGCAAAGGTGAAAGACAAGAAAACTGATAAATCTGTCATGTCCAAATTGAAGTAAATGTGTAAAAGTTTAGATAAAAGGAAACCATTCTACCAGCATTCCTCGCTCCTCAGAGCCAATCCTGCATGTGTTAAGTTTTGGAATGAGTGCAAAACCAAAATCAAATTTTTTATGCCTTTTGAAGCAAAAAAAAACAAACAAACAAAACAAAAACAAAAAGCAATCATGATGGAGAACGAAATGAAAGCAGAACGTCTCCAAATCACGCAAAGCTTCCACGCCAGTGCCGACCTTTGGTCATTCCTTTGGTAAATCCAGTTCCAGTGGAGATGGTAACTCTAGCAGCCCTTTGGTAGAGGGCTGGCAGTATGTAGGTCGGCGTTTTTGGAGCTCTCTGCGGGTCCATAAGCAGTGCCAGGCTTAGCTCCGGGTTCTTAGCTGCCTTAGAGGTAGTGGAGGACAAGACAGACCAGGAGCCTCCTGCCAGCTCCAAGTCTTCTCCAGTTTACGAGGACCTGACTTCCCGAACGCAAGCTCGGTTGGCCCCCAGTGGGGTCTGCAAGGTGGTGGGTGTGTGGCTTTGGGAGTTGGGGGAGGGTGGGGGTGGGGGAAGCGGTCCATCCTCCTTCTGCTCTATAAGAAGTCCAGCTCGAGAGCCTGGTGCAGGGACACCAGGTCCCCGCGAGCAGAGATTCTCCAGAAGGGCATGTTGTGCTGTGGAAACAGAAAATAACACACACATGGTTTATGGAAACAATTGTGTCAGGATACACATGGCCTGAACAATATCTTGTGGCCAAAATTATCAGAGCTTTTAGCATCTCACCAAGTATTTAAGTATTTTAGTATTGGTAAATTGATCTGTAAATTGCTTTAAAAAGTATGAATACAGTCACTGGATGTGTTATTAGGAACACAAGTAACTTGTTCCTTCATGAAATAATCCAATGAACCAGTCATATGGCAACAGTGCAATACATAAAATCATATGTACATTTCCCAGTAGATTCAGTTAATATTCATGTTAAACATTAGAGCCCTGACTCCAAAAATGAGTGTTGCGAACATCTTAAGTGAGAGAGAGAGAGAGAGAGAGAGAGAGAGCACTCAATATAATACTCGCTCAACCACTTAAGGATAATCTTTGTTTAACAATGCTTTTGGGGAACCCCAGTCCAGGATCATGGAAAAACATGACCAGGGACTTTGATCATGGCATAGTGGCTAGTGCCACTGGTCTGAGCAGCTCAGAACCTGCCGATCCTGGCATTTTCTGAAATGCTCAGTACCAGTACGTGGTATGAATTTTGATGTGGGGGAGATCAATTGTGGAGGAGGGCTGAAGTGGAACTGGGGCAGTGCTGGTGGTCTGAAGAGTTAAGATTAAGAGAAATCTTTCCTGGAGGCTTGGCATCTCTTTCTCTCTCTCTATTCCTCTCTATCCACCCATTAAGCAACATTCAGGTAGTATTTTTTATGCTGCATTCATGATATTTATAACATGTATATTGCCTCATTACAATGTCCAGTATTTGTAATATCAAATGCTCAGGTAGTAAGTAAGGAAACGTACAATTACCAGAATTATTAACCTCTGAAACGGTATAATTATTACAGGGTTGAATGCAGTGCTGTCGTACATTATTACACCAAGTGTCTCGTCCTAATAATTACTCAACGAATCCATCCTCATTGGCACAAACACAGTGCAACCACATGCAGTTTCCCGTATGTACCGTCTCCAACACAGCCTCCTATAGTTGCTCCTATATGAGCCTCCGTAATGCTAATATGCGCTGGTGTGAGGTGTGCATGCGAGGTACCTGCTTCGCTGCAAACTCCTCCTCCCGGCCGTCACCTATAACGACATAGGTCACCTTCTTCCCAAAGCGAGACACGATTCGCTCGAAGCAGCTCTCCTTCCCTGTCAGTCAAAACAGTCCATCAAAGCTCCAAAGACACAGCAGCGACAACCAACAGAAACCAAAACCAGAGCCAGTTAAATGTCCACGGGCCGCTGTGCTGAGAGAGGAAGTGAATGGATACCTATTTTAGTGGCGCTGTAGATGCTGTCGACGGGGAAGACGTCGCCCAAGCCGTAGAGCAGAACTTTAGCCAGAGCAGGAACCAGCTGAGTGGTGGTGACCAAAACGTTCATACACCTGCCCCTGATCAAAGCACAGAGACCGTTAGCGCCCCCTAATGGTTACCGACCACATGCACAACCATGCTCATGTAAAACCAGCATAGCAACGGGGAACTCCCCGTTAGTGAGTTTCCTGAATTCTAGTAACTGATGCTTGACTAAATGAATGCACAAGTGTTATGGTTAAGAGTAACTGTGATCAGAGTAAATCACTATTACCATCAGAGGAACTACTGGAACCACTGCAATTACAAGAGTTGTGTAGGAGTTGGATCACCACAGGAGTGAGTATACGGACTACAAATTACCACAGGAGAATCCATAGCAGATCTATAACAACATCTTCAACATATAATTTTACGTTTAATAAATTAGTTGTGCACAGTTATCATTTTCATTTGTATTTTTGCTTGTTAATATCAAACAGGTGTGAACGCGCCAATGCCACCACACAGCCGAGGCTGAAGGGACTGTTCCAACCACAACACATCTTACACATTAAACATCTCCAACCACAACACATCTTACACATTAAACATCTCCAACTACTTGTTGTCACAATAAACATGTTTGTTTGAAAAACATGTTAAATCTCACATGTCCGCATTGTTGCGGAATTTATTCATTTCTTTCTTTAAAAAAAGAACAACTCCTGCGTGACCTGCTTGGCTGCTTGCTGTAACTTTTTTTCTCGGGTTACATTTAGTTATTATACATTTAGTGTAGTGCAGACTCCTGGCTTTACTGAAAATACAAACTCTGAATGAACATATCAGCTATAAATCACTGTAGGTCAGACTACACTGTGAGGTGATACTACACAGAACTAGTCGTTCTAGCTTAAACAGGCTTGCTGTCGTCATCTGCTCTGAGATGCACCCAGAGATGCAGCCAATCCCAAACCCTGCCCAAGACACACCCCTCCAGCGTTTGGCGTGCTGCGGTACGTGGGCGGGTCGTTTGGCGGCATGTGGGCGGGACTCTGGATTCAGGACCACGGCCGCCAGACTCACCTGGACTGAATGAGATGCAGTGACTTGACAGCAGTGCTCAGCCAGCCATCCGTCACTGCCTCGATCTCGGCGCGAACCCGGAGCAACAGCTCCCTCTTCAGGGGGCTCAGCAGTGCTGCAGGAGAGAGCAAGGGGCCTTTTTAATTAGAAACAATACATTTTTCTACACATAATGTTTAAAGAATCTTTTTTTAAAAAATCTAACATCAGTGGTAAATCCCCACTGGAAATTCTTTCTAGTCTGCATTTAAGCTTGACCTGTGCCCAGGACACTGGACATTAAAGGGTTCAGATTTTTTTGTTTTGTTTTGTTTTCTAATTGTGCATGTTTGTGCATGTGCTTGTTGTGAGTGTGTGTATATAGGTGTCGTACTTGTTGGTGTTATAGTAATACGTAGCACCTGTGTCTTGTACATTGTGTGTCTAAGCGTGTTTGGCAGGCGATGGGTTCTCACCTCCTACGTTCCCTTTGTAGCTGCTGTAGATCTCTCGGAGGCGACGGTACCTGAAGGCCAGCTTGCGCATCCACTCCACCCCTCCCTGCACGCCCGCGGTGGTGGAACCGGGGCCCCCCGCACCACCCGTCCCGCTGAAGCCGTCGTTCGCAAAGTTGTAGTTGCTGAAAGAGGAGGGACAATCTGAGGGCCTCTTACCATCACACCATTACTGAACATAAAGGCTGAGAAACAGCAGCTGAGCTGCTAAGTGTTCACTGACTGAACTGGTACAACCAGGAGCCAATTTTTCCCCCCACACCATCAGTTTATATTAATAAATGTTATTTATTAATATAGTAAATAGAATATTTGTCCCGATAAATACAAATCCTGCGTTACCTCAGATCTTGACCATTGTCATCAGAGGCTACATCCTCTACGTGGACCTGATCACACTCCTAAAACACAGAGAAACACTGGTTTAAATCCCCAACAGCAATTAAGCTTGAAACATAGTAACAGAGGGAGAGAGAGAGAGGAGTGGTGATCACCTCCAGATCGTTGAAGAAAAGATGAGTATCTGCTAGCTCGAAAATGAGCTCCTCCATCTGCAGGCCCAGGTTAAGGACAGTGGCTGGGTCCTGGAGGGAGACAACCAAACTCAAAACACACAAACATGCCACAAGCCAGCAGTCCAGCACTGATACAGGAGAACCCAGCACCTGTGCTTACTGGTGGCTTTTGAAGAAAGGTGCCTTGTTCGAAACTGGTAAGAAATAAGTATAACATGCATATTCGTACAGAAGCCGTTGAGTCATTCCTTATACTCTGTACCTTGCCAAACTTCTGCGCAAATGACCCAGTGAGGAGTGAGTGGAAAACAATGATAGTTTCATCCAGATCCCACAGGAAGATTCGCTGAAAAAGATGCAGGAGGGAAAACCCAAGGATGAGATTAGTAACCGAACACTTTTCGCATCTGTAAACTGCAACCCGACGTCCGAACAGGTCACACCTCCAGGTCGTTTTCGGTAGATGGAGAGCTATCCAGCTTCTTGCCCTTGCCTTTGGCTTTGCTGGGGGCATTTCTGCGGGTGGGATCGTCTTGGTCGTGGGGCGCGGCGTGGAGGGGCGCGCCAGACGGCAGGGACATGCCCGTCACACCACCTAGAGACGTGGCTGCGAGAGAGAGAGAGAGAGAGAGAGAGAGAGAGAGAGAGAGAGAGAGAGAGAGAGAGAGAGAGAGAGAGAGAGA
>JAOYMR010000004.1:19599092-19618846 GCA_025802075.1 Tenebrosternarchus preto | reverse complement strand
GGACACCAAAACGTTTCCCTTGACAAGACACTTAAAAGTAAGATGTACATGTACAGACTTTTATAACAACCTCAAAATAAGAAAAGGTGAGTGATTGTCTCAATTTTACATGTTGTCATTAGTTGTTTTTCCACAGTGAGCGTGTCATTGAAGATCTGGCCTAACTGGACACACCTTCCAGGAGCTTTTTCCACACTACTCAACAGCAAGAGGAAGCTATGGTTGCAAAATGTAATACTGACCATACTTTTTGTATTTTTTTTTACTAGACTGGATTTTTTACTAGACGGACTGTGTGAGATTATGGGTCAGAGGACAAGGGTCACCTGTGGTGCTGGCGGGGGGCTCAGGGGCGCTGCCTTCAGACTTGACAGCTGTGTAAGGCTGCCCCACCACGCCTGCCCCACCCTCCTCACTGCTGGGTGGAGCAGCTGGTGGGTAAGTGGGAGGAGGGGCGTAGTACTGGGGGAACTGAGTCTGTCCCAGAGAGGTATAGCTGGAAAAGTCCTGCAGTCAAACAGAGTGAAATTAGAGATGACAAAAATGTCAGTTATACAGACACTAATACACTGATGTGTTTATTTATATATATATATATATATATATGTTATTATTCAATATCTATTAAATCTGTTAAGCAGTTTCAGAAATGAAATGTCTCCTTCTCAATAGACAAAATACTTAATAAATACATTCTACGACACCTTAAAAACTAAGCCTGCGAATTCTATAGACTTGTTCTTGCATATCTGTTTATTTGACAAGATTAACTGCTATGTCTTATTAATTTCTATGGCGCACAATAAAGTAATTCAGTAATCCATTTACCTGGTGTGTAACAGTAGCTGTTACCGTGGTGACTGCAGGAGCTGTGGGTATATTTGTGTACACACTAGACGTGGTGAAGCAGGACCCTGATGTGGGAAAACAACATATGCCAGAACCCCATGACATGAGCAGACATGAGCAAAGAATACTGGGTAATGAAGTCTAGAGACGGCGAACAGGAGTGATGGTGTGAAATGGTGATGAATGGAAAAGTCATTGAATGGCTTTATGAGCAGCCGTGTGCTCCGCTGCTGACCCGGACGGGAAGCAGAGTGCTCGAAAGGAGAGAGAAAGTGCGACAGCAGGCTTGCCTTGGCTAGGGTAGGAGTAGTGGGCCTGGCCTGGCTGGGTTGAGGTATAGGCTGTGCTGAAGCTGAGAAACCCCGTCTGGCCAGCAGGGGGAGCCTCGAGCAGCCCCGGCTCACTCTTAATGCCTGGCCACATGGCACCTACAACACGACAGTCACGCACAAGCACGCGGGTACGGATGGAGAGACGCACGCACATACACAGGCACACGCGCAATGCGGGAAAGGAGAAAAAGAACGCAGAGATGGAGGGAGAGGGTGAGGTGGTTAGAGAAGAAGCAGGAGACGAGCTGCCGTCAGCTGTGAGGGCAATCAATGGCAGTGTAAATGCAGCATGGCGGCTCTGAAGCAGCATTAAACAGAGGTTTATGCAGCATGGGCTACAAGGACTGGCTAGTGGGATGAGCATGCAGCTGAATGAGAGCTCAGGTGGAGAGGAGAGACTAGGACAAACCGAATGGAGGCAGGCCATAGCTCTGCCCCGACTGACTGAAGGTGCTGTACACGGCAGACTGGCCCAGAGATGGGAACGCCACCTGGCTGCCATATGCAGTAACTGCAGGGCTGAGGAACACGAGGCGGTAAAAGGTTACGGTGTGAAAAGCCCAACAGTTCGACACAGGGTTTAAAGAGAGGTCATAGTTCCACTGAAGGCTCGGTTCTTACCTGCTTCCCTGGTAAATGTGTGAGGTATATTCAGGGGCGACAGAGAGATCTTTGCATGTTACCACTAGGGGGCGAGAAAAAGAAACTAAAACTTCAGATCACAATAAAAATGTAAGCTGAATGTGTGCGACTTAATTGTTTACTAGCATAGGAGTACCTTTACTGGTATAGGAGTTGTCTGCATCACAGGTTTTGTTTCGGGATATTTCTTGATTTGACAGTTCTTCGCTTCCAGAAACTGACAGACATTGAGAAGTGTGTAACATGAGTGATATGAACTTAAAAGCAACTTTTATGAATTTCTGAGCAGAGGGGAAAGAAGAGAAGGGGAGGGGGGGGGGGGAAGAGAGAGAGAGAGAGAGAGAGAGAGAGAGAGAGAGAGAGAGAGAAGGGGAGAGAGCTCTACTCACCTGCATCTAGGTGAGTGGCAGAGGATGGAGGGTAAGTGGTCACCTCTGACCCCAAGATGGCTTGATCACTCCTGTCAGGAGACTTCCTGTTATTAGCAATTCCACCCCCACAACAGCAACTGTCATGTTTGAACTATTACTGACTCTCACTGCGAAATGCCTGGGACTGAGAAGGCAAAGTGAAAATGACCAAATAAACAAATTCCATCCAAGTGCAGTAAAGTAGCTACAACCTGGCATGCCCTGTGAAATATCCATAAGAAGTCTGTAAAAGCAGCTCACAACCCTGCCAGTATAGAGAGGGAGTTAACTGGCCTCTCTGCTACCTGTGACCATACACAGAACAGCCAGAGGCCCTGTAAATCTCTGCCATTAGCAGCCTCTCCTACTCGAGGCCTGGCTGCTTCACCATGTATTCCCATCTCAGAGTGACAAATGAGCCCATTTAGTTAATCAGAAATGTTTCGGCTTGGGGAAAGAGCAGGGAGTCGGTGAACAGGAAAGCAATGGTGCAGCTTCAGCTCTGGTCTGCCGTTTCACAAGCTTACAGGAACAGAGTTAATAACTCATCAGCTCCTAAAAATTTGTCACTGCTTGTTTCTGGGGAACATGCAGGCTAAAAAAAGGACCAGCCTACTGAGGCCGAGTTAAGCCCTTCACCAGAGCTCGCTGACAGATCGCCAGCGTAAACACCAGGACCAGCCATGTCCACGCCGTTAAACACCAAAACAAACGGCAATCTGAACTTGTTCGAGTTAAGAGAGAGACATGGACAAAGGAGCATTTACCTCGAGTTCTCCTGAGTCGTGTTGGTGTCATGCCGAGCTTTTTTTGCCTATGAAACCCACAAAGAAAAACAATAAATATCCAAAAATGACATAATATATTAAAACTAATTACAAATATCTACAAACGTTAAAAGTATGGGAACCATCAATGCGCTAGTAGCTGTGTAAATAAAGCAGCTCTGGGTCACGTCAGTGGTGACTGCTGCCGGGGTGTGTGTGGGTGTGTGTGTGTGTGTGTGTGTGAGAGAGAGAGAGTTATAGTGGTACATTAGTGGTGTGCACTGTAGACTCACCGGGAGCTCAGTCACCTCCTGTGGCTCCTCCATGTCAGTGGGTGAGAACAGCACTGTCTGCCCTGAAGTGTGTGCTAGCTCACTCTCTATTGTTGTCTCTGCCTTCCTGCAGGCCCTGCAACACACACACACACAGTACATTCTAATACTTTCTGTCTGTGGCCCTTGGACGAGTCCTGACATGTTCCCTCCCCTAACTGACCACGCTGTCATGTGAAGCTGGGTGCACCGCAACCAAGTCAGCTCCATCACAGCAGGTGAGGACTGGATGCTCTGCTCACCAGCCACACCCACTGTGCGTGCTCATCGTCCACCCTATGCCCACTTCTTTGCACTCTCAAACCTACCTTTATATTTTAAAAATGTTTACAAGATATCAGTAATGTCTCCAACACATGGCAGACGTACATCCTTAACAAAATTTCTATTTTAATAGTTTTTTTAAGGTCAAATGATCAATGTTTAACACCCAAAAGGTTTGCGTTATCAGTGTGACGGGGAGAGAGAGCTCAGTATGGCAGTGCGAAGGGGAAAAAGGGGAAAAGACGAATACATGACGCAGACCTACAGCTTTACTGATACATACTTAAATACTTTAACAGATATCAATATTCTACACAAAGACAAGATGTCAAACCCATTAGCGTTCAGACATAACTCAGTGTGAAGCACAGAGGGAAACACCGACATCAAATACCCGATTCCAAAGAACATTCCCGACAAAACCGCTTGGAGTGCGTCGCCATATGATTTCGCCATTCATTAATACGATCTGAAATATTAAGATAAATGCCAGGTTCTTGCGGAGTTTATTTTCGGTCTTTGCGGCTAACCTTCAATGTTTTTATTTATTTTTATTTACCCCAAAAAGAAAAAGTTGTTGCCAAACTTTATAGTTATTAAGCGAGCAACTACTGCCTACTTGGAAAAGGTGAAAAATTCATCAAACCATTTGCAAAGAAAAATAAATGTGCCATTATGTAGCTACGCCTCTGACATGTCCTCTCAAAGTCCACCGTTATAAAAATTTAGCTACAGTCAAAAATCCTAGCTGTGCAAGGCAGTGTCGGCATTGGCGTAATAGAGTCACGCTGTCGCAGGCTAAACCGAAACGCGTGGGAGCATTGTTGTTATTATTATTTTTGTGTTAAAGTAAGCCAAGTGAGACAACTAAAACGTTGAGATAATGAATTTCAGTTCAAGACAACACCGGCTGTCGTACACAGATCAAGGACAAGTCTCTGGCTACGCTGAAGGTGAAGCCCGCAAAAACTCACGGGCATCTAACATTAGGCACAATCACATTTACCCACTAGCCAGCTAAATTGCTAGCTTAGCTAGCTAACCCAGCTAACTATGCTACATACATAGTTAGCTAGCTTGTTGTTTTCGAGACTAGTTGCATAAAGCACTGTATATGGTCTAATGTGTACAGAGTAAATTATAAAGTATATGCAACGAGAAAATGAAAGTCGCGGTTCCTGTACCACAAACATCCAGAGTTGGCTTAGTAAGTTAGCTAGCTAACATTAAGACATGTTTGCGACGGCTGTATAACAGTAAAGTTATAAAGGACCTAGTAATATACAAAGGTAACTGTAGAACTATGTATATAATTTAAAGGCAATACTGAGTTTGTCACTATAGACTGAAGTTTGCCACTGTAACTTTTAAGCGCACTAATTTAGCTTGCTAATGGCTAACCCAATTAACTTAGCTAGCTAGCTATTTAACCACGACGGTCTAGCTGGCTAACCTAGCTAAAAGCTAGCTTGATAGCCCAAAAGAATAGCTAATCACTACCGTGACCTAAAAATCAAACAAAGGGGGGAGTCAGACCGTAGCTATATAAGCTCCGTGCGTTGTCAATATAACATTTAAGTAATTTCAATCTTACCATGGCAGTGAGATGTTCGCCTCAAGGAGTTATATAGATAGATAGCTAGCTAAGGTTCCTTGTGGTGAATTAATTCCCTCGGTGAAGCTCTTGTGTTGTTAGGGACAACTATTTTGCAGGAAGTCTTACTTGTTTATAGTGCGCATGCGTCTCCAAGAGACCGTCGCTAACGATGTTAGCTGTCCCTCTGTTATAAAATCTTATAATCACTTTAGCTGTAGGCTTTAGCAAGATTTTACAGTTCTATGCTGTTGACTCCTCTCAGGTCGATAAGAAGAGAGAAATAAATGTAAAATATTGTCCGTTTTTGCTGAGAATTCCGCGCCCATTTGTGGTTGCGCTCATCGCACTTGGGGCCTCATTTATGAAATTTTGCATGGATTCCAGAAAGTGTGCGTACACCCAAATAACAGGAAATCTCGCACACCTCGGATTTATAAAAACTTGGGTAATGAACATCATCTTGAAAATGTACGCAAGCGAATGAACCTTATATGACCCCCCGTTATTCTCTGCAAACCCATAAATGTCACTGCATATTACCTCATGAATATTTAAATATAGTGCATTTATTATTATTATTATTTTATTATTTAAACAATAAAAAACATGGAAATAACATATATTATTGTATGATCCAGCGGTCAGGGGTGGAGGGGGTGGGGGTGGGGGGGTCACATGCCCTCACAATCTGGGTGATCTTTTCTTTCCCAACTGATGCAACCAGACAACCTGGTGATCGTTCTATAAGCCGGATGATGTGCTCCACAGTGGAACACACCGGAGTGTGTGCATCATTGTAGCCTCTCTGCCTGATATCGTTAATCGAATGGGATAAGGAACCAGTGCATAGGAGAATAGCCAGGTCACCTGCTGGAATAATTCAGTGTTTAAGGTGGCTATGGTATGAGTAAGGTGTTTAAATATTTGAGTAATGGCTGTCTAATAAGTCAGTCATCCTGTACAACTCCACATTAGAGTTTGTTTCCACTGCTTTGTCCTAGAGGGAAGGAATCATATGCTGAGCCAGGCCATCCAGTTACTCCATTGGTTATTGTGGCATCATATCTTAGGTGTTTAAAGAATGACATTGCTTTCAGTTGACAAATCAGCTTAATTCTCACTAGACGTCATTATAGCAACACGAATGCAGTCAATTTCACCGGTTTGGGAAACCGGATACTGCTGCAAACTGAAGTTCACCCACCGTGTAAGGAAATACGATGTACTGAAGTGACAGTTTAATCACACAAACCAGTTTGTATGGTGACACTCCAGGGTGGCTGGAATATTCCTGGGATATCCGTATCTGTTAATTCCCTCTGGACAATCCCTCTGTTGGCATGGTCTTCTAATAATGCTGTAGACAACACACTATCTATTATAGACTTTTATAGGTCTGTGAATGTGTGCATTTGTTTGCATTTGTCTGCAACCTGCAATTACTAACCCATAACGAGTTATAGTTTTATTCAGAGAGGAAATTAACAGATTCAAGGCTGTGAATAGTTATCTGGAGCAGTAAGAAGCAGGCTAATTAATACTCTTTAAGCTTAAAAGCTTTTCATGAACAAAGACTCTTAATTATTGACATGCAACATTTAATATGAACCGTTACGTGAGAAGCCTGTGACTTGCGCGTTTTGTGTCGTCCATAAATATTTCATATGGCTCTACGCACAGGTCACAGTCTGTGTAATTATATGCTAATTTGTCAGTTCCTGCATGTACGCACAAGTCAGACCTGATTATAAATGAGGCCTTTGTGATTGAACAGCCCAATGCATCTTCCCTGTGCAAATGTCTGTCCTCCAGTGTGCCAAGAAGGAAACGAAACAATTACAACACACGTTGAATCACCCAGATAAGGGTGTTTGTTAATGCATTTATTTAACATTTAATAAAGGTCACAATTAAATATTTCATCATTTTTAAAACTTGAACGCTGTATAGTACAGTTTGATATGTAAATAAATATACATGAAATGTATAAAATAAAACAATAACTTCCAAATATGGAAGAAATGAACTGTACTGAATTAAATTTCGAATGACAAATGATAGTACTGGTTCGATGATGAGAAAAAAAAAAATTACAAAAACACATGGCTTGGGTTTATGAAGGTACCCTATGAAAGGCCTGACTATGTTATTTAGTCCTAAGTTAAAGCGGTAAAATCTTATCTGACAAGAAGCTGTTTGCTACATGTCAAGTCTTTTCCGTTTCATTTATTCGAAGTACAATCATGTTTTGCTGCACAGAAACCGTCGTCCAGTCTGAAAACTGCACAATAAGGAAAAAAGGGTGGAACACATGGAAAACCACGACATGCATAAAATGTATAGACAAGTGCATTTTTGTGAACGAGACATTCACAGTTTCTCTCTGTGCTACTAATCAGAACAACTGAATACCATGCACAGTTTCAGTACAGTGTTGCCCCAGACAGCAAACACTCCCAGGAAAAAAATAATATGTTTAGTAAATATTACTGGTATAAAACATAGAGCCCATTTTATGGATTTATGATAAAATTTCTATTCTTATTAACAAGTAATTGATCTATTCACACAACACAGTATAAAAGTGCTGGTTTGGGAGAAGTACAGGAGAAGAAAGTATGTATGTGTCATCAATTGAAAATGTTCCTTTCAGGAGTTTGTGAGCACAGCTAATAGATCCTGACGATGGAAGAAATATGATCTTTTAAGGGAAGCAAAACACAATAAACACCGAGTTATTATCTACCAAACCTGGTCTAGTTTTCCTTCTAAGCACCACAAAGTCACTGGTTGATGGAGTTTTGAAAATATAGTATGCAGGTATGTAAAGAATACCTGGGTCCAAACATACCTTATTAGTAAAGTTGACACGTCATTTTTAAAGAAGAAGCTTTGCTAGCCTTTAAAATGTCAACTATTTATTTCATACTTTTCCCAATCCTTATTTTCTTCCGATTGTGCAAGAAAGCAAAAAAAAAAAAAAAAAAAGTACCATTCATTCATTTGTTCATTTGGAAAAGCAAAAATACAAAGGCACCTTTGGCCACTAGGTGGTGCCAACATTACAGAACCCTCTGACTTAGGTTTGTTCAAGGCCATTATTGTTTTTAATTCCTTAAATGTCCAGGCACTTCCTTGCTTTCCCTTAATAATCCTTAGTGCAGTTCTGCAGTACTCAGAGAACAGTTCCCACTCCAATCTTGAAACAAGGTGCTTTGTTCCAGAAGCGCTGGGTGTGTTGACATCCATGGCCAAGATAGGAATTCCCTTGATGTCCACAAACCCTGTGTGGACTCACAGATAGTGAGTTAGTTCCCGTCACTTATATAGTATGTGTCAGTGTTCCAAGCACTTGTAAAAAGTGATAACGGCATTTTTCCTATGTGGTCCCTCCTATGTGCTCAACCAGCTTTTTAATCGGTCATGACGTTCTTGTATGTTTTCTGATCAGGAATGGGGGAAGCGGGCAGCGTGGAGGATGTGCCGGAAGCGCCTATTGGAAGGCGAAATCGGCCGGGGGGCCATACGAGAAACCTGGAAATGCGCCGGCGGCTTCCCGCACGCTGCTGGTCACCTGCAGGCTGTCCGAGTTACACAGGGAGGTGGAGACGGGCAAGTGCGTGAACTCGGGGTCAAAGTGCCGAAGATCGGTTGGACCGGTCTGTAAAATCAGCAAAGACAACTCACGGTCACACACTGAACCTTGAAATGATCACTTGAGCCATTTAGTGGTACGAGATCTGGTCTCACTTACCACCGAGGGAATGAATGGAGGGACAATCTTCCTGGCCATCAGGTCATCCCAGTTAATGGGTGAGAAGAAGCTGTGACGCTTGAGCTCCAGCTGAAATGGGACACCGGCATGTTAGTTCTCCAGCTTCCGCCATGCTTTGACCAAGCACGCGATGTCAGCGGCGCGACTGATCGGATACTTACGAAGTCGTTCTTGGCTCCCAGCCGCTTGGTGCGGTCCTTCTGAAGCAATCCCTCCAGCATATCTCGGCCGGCGTTGGACACGTTGGGTTTCAGCACCAGAGCCTTGTGAAGGATGTTGTTGTACATTTCAGCCGTGTTGCGACTGTAGAAAGGAGGCTGAAGGCAGAAAGAGAGAGATGTTCTAATCTGGGCATTACACATCATTACAGTGGTGTTAAGTGTAATATTTGGTCATGAATGTGTTTCCCATCCCTCCCTTCCAGTAGTTCTTTACTCACCAGTCCATAGAGCATCTCATAGAGGACCGAGCCCAAGCACCACCAGTCGACTGTACGGTCGTAAGCTTGTTTTTGTAGGACCTCTGGTGCCAAGTACTGTGGCAAAAAACAAATGCAAAATCAGACCCAGAAGTGCAGCAGATGAGCCCGAGTGAAGGAGAGCACTGGACGCACAAACCCACCTCAGGAGTCCCGCAGAATGTGGTGGTCGTTCCGTCGGGTTCCAGTCCTTCCTTGCACAGGCCGAAATCGGTCAGTACGATGTGGCCCTGAGCGTCCAGCAAGATGTTCTCCGGCTTGAGGTCTCTGTGGGAAAACACAGGGTAAGATTCCAATGCTTCCGTGGGTGCCATGTCTGACAATGTCCACCAGGTGGGCGACATGAGCACGTACCTGTAAACAATGTGCAGGGAATGGAGGTATCCAAGAGCGCTGGCGATCTCTGCAGCGTAGAATCTGGCCCTGGGCTCCAAGAAAATTCTTTCCCGCTGCAGGTGGTAGAACAACTATAAGGAGAAATAAAAAAAGATGCTCTTTTGAAGAAAATGTAATTGAAGAACATGCAAAGTCATAATGAGTTATAAACAGCCTAGTGCCATCCTGGTTCTGGCAGGGTTCCTCATGACATACCTCGCCTCCGTTGACATAGTCCAGCACGAAGTAAAGTTTGTCTGTGGTCTGGAAGGAGTAATGAAGGCCCACCAGGAATGGATGTTTTATATTCTTCATCAGCACACTACGTTCAGCCATGATGTGCTTTTGCTGAGGCAAAAGACCAGAGAAAGAATGTCGTTATTGTGGCAGCACATTTACACACATCACCTGACTAATCTCACCTTTCAGCTGCTATACCCAGAGTAGTTAAAGCTTACTTTGCTCTTTGGTTAAAATGGCAGAGTTCCTTGTGATTTGTTTGTTTGTTTGCTTGCATTAACAGCACAAGGTCTCACCTCCTTCTTCTTCAAAATAATTTTCTTCTGTAGCACCTTCACAGCATAGTACTGCTCCGTTTCCTTGTGTCTGGCCAGCAGAACCTGGAAAAGAAGAGAAGTTGGAGAGGTCAGTGAGAATTCACCAAAGTGGGCCACAGCATCTGAGCACACTCTTGAGTGGACTACACAAGAGACTAGTGAACATAGATGAAATTCACTCACCTTTCCAAAACTCCCCTTGCCAATGATCTTCAAGTAGTCAAAATCAGATGGTTTAATCCTGTTGATAAAAGAAATACAAGGCTTGTTAGCACTGGTCTGCCGAAGGCGCTGAGGTGGTTAATTCTGTGGGAGGAGATAAAATGGAGGTCTGTAGCTTCACTACTTACTGTGTCTCTTCAGCTAAAGAGCTCCTAGGAGAGGTCAGGCAGAACTGTTTCAAGAGAACAGAGATTATATTATTTTATGCATTCAAAGAGTCGCCAGCGACCAGGCTGCTATGGAGTATATAATTTGTGAAACCGCTTCATACACACCTCTGCTGTGCTGAGCTCGCCTCGCCCCGTTTCTTCATCCTGGTTCTCATTGATATTCAAGAAGCCTCCTACCTGAGAACTAAAAAGAATCAAATCATTAGTGCATGTAACGTTGGCTTTTGTCACCACTAGATGGCAATATTGCAGCATTTGCGATATTGCATTTTTAAGGCACAGTGACAAGATTGGTTAAGTGGCACCGTGAGAAGATTGAACGTTAAAAAATGGGATTGCATACAGTTGGGTATCGTTCTTAGCCAGTCTTATTAAGATTCTTTTTAGAAAGGTAATCTTGCATGTAATCGCCTGGAGGCTATTTAGATCATTTTCTTTTAACATATAACTAGACGTTAAATCGCCTTGAGATTATTTAGACTTATTTTTTTTTATCTAACTGGTTCAACGTCAACGTTAGCCAAGGTTTTTGGATAATTCTTCCAGGGAGAGAAGTCTGAAGAGATAGGAGGGCATTTTCTGCTGCGGCGCGACAATGCCCTGCAATACTGAGAGAGCAGGATGACACACAGTCCACTGAGCTCTTCGTGCTTAATAGAATTACTGTCCAAGGTGCAAGATAGATTTACTCAAAGACGCTGCCTGATTGAGAAGCCGGCGCTGTTGTGGTAGCTGTTGTGCAATGCAGAGATTATATCCACAACCGAACTTCGAAATGGGCACACAGTTCTGACGGGATTACTGGACCGCTCTACATTGACTCGAACAGTTGTGCAAATACACTCATTAAGTCGCCCCGACGAGCTAAAATGAACGAATTTTAAAATGAACGAGTAGAACTTTGAAACCTGTGTGTAGGCGAGTCATTCTGTATTGCGATATTTCTGCACTGGCAAATATTTGCCTGCTCACGTATTTGCATCTTTATATACGCACATTTAAGACGAAAAGCAACTTACTGTTGGCAGATATGAGGGCTGGAGACTAGCTTTTGAAGGAAGTCGTTTAAACCCATCTTTCTTTCTTTGATGAAAGCTGTAAACAAGAGATGTATTTACGTCAGTGGGGAAGCCATATGACGTCAGTGGCGGCGGCAACACTGATGTTCTCGCCTCTACGGAATCACTCAGAGGCAAAGAAATCGCATGCAGCAATATTACTAAGTGTTTTCATCTGCGCAAACATTTCTTTCCTTTACACTTTTTATGCAGTTACAGCGTACTTGTAGCGAAATTCCCAAATGAGAAAGCCAAACAAAAATAATTTAAGCAGTATACATAGACTACCTTAAAACGTAGACTATAAAATCTATAGATGATGTGTGTGTGTGTATATGTATGTGTGTGTGTGTGTGTGTGTGTGTGTGTGTGTGTGTGCATGCAGTGCAGTGCAGTGCAGTGCAGTTTAACATAAAAAGTGACAAATAGCGGCGCATGCAGTTAAAACCCGATTTGAAAGGGACAATTTATTGCATTATTGCCGGCTTAGGTATTTAACAGTTTGCAGTGACGTGTAAGCTACAACCCAACAAAAATCAATTTTATCATTACGTACCGGTCAGAAGTGACACAATTCCTCTCATTCTACAATATGTCATATCACAGCGAGCTTCAGTGACAGCCATCGTTATACGAGCAGTAAATCCAAACGTAATAAGGAATGTATCGCCGAACAATCAGGTCTTTTTAAAACGCGCTAAAGTCCGAGCAGAGAACCGCTTCTCTGCCTCTGAAGTCCCTTCTCTGTCTTGTGTTCAGCGCCACTGTTCTGAGCTCTGCGAGTTGAGCAGCTATTTTATACCGAGCACGTGGTTTTGGAGGCGAGGTCGTGACGTGGTGTAACCAAGGCGTCCTGCCGTGATGTCACGGGAACCCGCAACTTTTCGTTCAGCCTACAGGGGGAATGACGGACATACTCGAGTGTAGCGGACCTTCAGAGCAGAATAAAACATCAGTCTCTTTTGTCAGTGGAAAATTACGTTAATACTTTTATCGCGAGCAGCTTTCTATGACTATCACTAACGAATGGAAAAGCAGTGTCACGTAAATACGCCCGTCTGTTTTGGAAAAAAATTACTATGAATTACTCCAGTAGGTCATATCCACATTGACATGAGGCGCGAATGATAACAAGCACTGCATAAACTAACTTAGGTGCACTGATCTAGATATAATGGACAACCAGAAGTGATGGTGCCGTTAACCCACAGATTAGATCAACAAATTAATAAAAAAAAAAGATTAACAAAACAATTTTTAAAAATGGTCATTGACCACCTTGACAAGTGGTCCTTCACAATATTTACAAATATTTATAATTAAATATTTATTTATAAGTATTTATTTATAAATGTATACATTTATTTATAAATATTTATTTGTAAATTTATAAATATTTATACCTTTACAATAGCACTATCAACAGTTTGCAATTTCAGTGTTTTTTTTAAACAAGAATGTGAGGATTTCAACACAAAAATTAGTGTCCTACCTTAGTTAGTTTTTTGAACAATTCCTCTTATTCACTGATTAAAAGCGTCAAGATCAAGGGTGCTATTGCAGAACCACAAACTGCTTTTCAGATCATTGAAAAGTGCTAGAATGAATATCTTTGTTCTTCAAAATGAAACTTAAACTCTTATACACTCATCATCATTTATTTATGATAGGTGTTCAGACTACATAAACACAACTTACTTTGGCTAGACATAGATAACACTTATTAGAAATATATGCCAGGCTCCAAAACAGTCTGAAACATGCAGCCAGTTAATTGGGTTTATTTTAAACCTGTGCGCTTGGTAAACTTTAGAGGAAGCACATGTATGAGAAGCAGGAAATTTTGTACAGATGAAGCGCTTTGATAGGGCGGTTGGTGCCTGACAGGTTTTGGTGTGCCTTTTGTGGGCAGTTCAAACCGGGCTTCACATGCAGGCATCACTGGGTTGGAGGGTACCAAAGGGAAGATTCTGACCATCCAAGGATATCAAGTGACAAGAAAAGTTTCTTTTTGCACATTTTCGGATTCTCTTTTCTCAGAGGGCTTCACGGATGAGCTAAAATGAAGCATCTTCCTCCATGGACGACTTGCCCCGGAACGCAAATGACAACCCGTGACATTGCTCGTCGTTCCGATACTTCCTCATATGGCGTTTTGAGCGATAAGCGGCTTTGTGAAACACAAGCACAGACCCCAGACCTGTTCTTTGACATTTGAAACCTCCCTCGTGCTCATACTGAACGTCTTCCTCTCTTCATTTTTCCATTTCTGATAGTCTGCATGTGATGAGCTCAGTCATTAGTCAGCCATAGTTATCCAGCTTCAATGCTGGTTATGAGCTTATCTCATTAGTAACTTGTGTTGACATGAATCATGACCCTGACTGCGGGTTTTTAAAAGTGTCTTATTTTTATTAATTAAATTGAAGATCAATATTAAAGGAAAGGTGAGCAAGTGTAGGAGCAATGGATATAAAACTGAATTGAACTGATCTCAGTAGTAACCAATCCTGAAAGGTGTTTGGTTCAATGTGTTCATCTAGGAAAGTGTTCAGAGAGAATAACCATTTGCTGGCAGGGACCCTCTGGGGGTGAACCTCAGTCTCTTTCTACTCTTTCTGTGTCTCAACTTGAGCCCAGGTCCATTACAGGATCAAATGACTTTGCATGCCAAGTCTGAGACTATACAAACCACTTCAATGCTTATTACATCTTGATGTCTCCCCTCTCTTTCTCTCTCTCTCTCTCTCTCTCTCTCCCTCTCTCTCTCTCTCCCTCTCTCTCTCTCTCTCTCTCTCTCTATCCCTCTCTCTCCCCCCCCTCTCTCTCTCTCTCTCCCTCTCTCTCTCCCTCCCTCTCTCTCTCTCTCTCTCTCTCCCTCTCTCTCTCTCTCTCTCTCTCACAGCGTGTGTGTGTATGCATGAGTTCTGGGGGTGTGGCTAACAACTCCAGGGAGAGTCAATAGTGCTGCCAAGGCTCAGTCAGAGGAAGCAACAAACTCGAGAGAGAGAGTAACACGCTGAAATCGATGGCGGCTTCAGCATCCTTTAATTTAATGGAAGAGATCGATGGAGAAGGCAGGCAGAGCAGATGGTTTGCACTTGCGCGTGTGCACCCTGGTCCGAGCTGCAGCGTGACGAATGTTTGCGTCTGATAAGTGAAAGCGTACATTTTCCTCCAAAGTTCTGCTAGCCCTGCCACACTCGCACACCGAGAGCAGGGATTAGTCCAATATTTACCAGATACGGCAGAGATCTCATCCATTCCACCAGATCGTTCGTGTGTATGGACCCCTAAGGAGTTGAGGCTAGTGTGAAACCAATCTCACCTCCCAGCCCGGTTCATACTGGAGAGCGTTTATTTATTTATTTGAATTCTCTCTGTTCTGTTTTTCTATCAGTACAGCTGAGCTCAAACCTGTAGCAGATCGTGTCTTGGAGACATGTCTAATACATGCAGTGCTAAAATAACTACTTGTTTAAAGCACGTATTTATTTATTCATTTACATTGTATCCTGTGCAAAAACCCACAGTAGTTTGTGGAGGAAATGTCCAATAAATACCTCCTTGTTTTTATATATATAAATAAAATATATTTTATATATATAAATAATTTTTTCACTCTTTCTTTTCTGTTTCAGTAAAGACACAAACCAACAGTAGTTGGAGGAAGAGGGTCTTGGAGACGCATCTAATATATATGCAGCATTAAATTGAATGCATGTTTAAAAGGAACGGGGAAATATGTTTGTCAGGCCTTGTTATGTAGCATTCAATATGGTGGAGCAGACTGTGGCGTGTTTACGCTAACACACAGTCTGTTGACTTTATATCAGGAACCACCATCTTGACAAACCTACATTTTTTTAACCCCGTTTCCCACCGCAAGTCATTTCATTTCTAAAATGTTAAAATGTTCTAAACCCAAGCACAGCAGATATGCGTGGGTGAGGTATGTGTGCATAAATGTGTGTGCTGTGTGTGTTCAGATAAGGGTGGGGCTGTGTGCTGTCAGAGAGACCTTCATTCCACTGACTACTGTACCACATGTGCGCATCTCTGTGACAGTGCATGACAATACTGCACAGCGCATGACGTGTTTGTCCTTGTGACGGCGCATGACGTGTTTGTCCTTGTGACGGCGCATGACGTGTTTGTCCTTGTGACGGCGCATGACAACACTGAATAGCGCATGACGTTTGGCGTAGTGACGGTGCATGACATTACCACGATCATTTTTGTTAGCCCAACAGATTATCCAAAGAGGATTACTCATCCCTAATTCACTCAGTTCCTGTCAAATTAAGTAATCACTGATGGATAAAAAAAACCCCAAAAAACAAAAACAATTTCTCTTGGCAGAAGAGTGAGAGATAAAAGCTAGACTAACCGTTTAACATGAAGTTGCTTAAGTCAATATACCGCAAGACTAATAAATCTAATTAATTCACATTTGAATCAGTTTTATGTCTTTGCCATGTGGCTCTTTTTCTCACTCTAGCACTAACTTCACTCTCTGGAGGGGGCAGAAATGTCTCAGAAAAGGCAGAATGGTGCAGGTACTGGTGGCAGATGAAGTCAGCTACCCCCGGAACTGTGGCATCTAAACAGTGCTCAACCGCAGCCCTCCAATCTCCACCGCGAGAAGTGTGTAAGTGTGTAAGTGTGTGCGGGTCTTCTGTTCATCTGTGCCGTTCCTAAACCTGCCTGCTGGGACCTTGAACTTCGCAGTGACATCGTGCGGGTGGGTGAAACACCACAGCCACCATTGGCTCGTGAATAGAGAGGAAGTTTTTTGGTTTGTTTATTTGTTTTTTTTTTCCCTCCGTTTTTGCATTGCAGTGCTGCACCTTGCCAAACGCGGTGAAGGAATTTCCTGTGAATTTCCCCCGAGAGAGAGACAGAGTCACTTACCGGTTTTGCTGCAGGTCACATTTCAGAGTGATTCGGAGTCGGAGACAGTGGTGCTTAAAGCAATCAGTGCTAAGGGAGCACTGGCCACAGCTGCTCATGTGTGGGACTGATCACCTCTGGCCAGGGCCGTCACTGCTTAAAGATCCTCCTGCCACTAATCAATCACGCGGTGGAGCTGTCGGCAGAGCGGCTGAACCCGTGCAGGGCAGGAACAGGGCAGCGTGTGTGTGCGCAAACGACCAGCCAATATCAGTCGACTGATACAAAAGTTGCCAAAGTGGTCTTAACTCCCCCCTTTTTCTCCCAGAGATGTGCCATATTTTCCTCAAAGCCTCCACCCATAGTGCATCTAGCAGTAATTTCATACAGCAGCTAAACGAGGCTTCTGCTTGTCTTTTGAAGAGTTACTTACATACTCTGCTGACGGGCCTCCCCCTCCTCGCTGGGAGAGCCGTCCAGAGGCTTCAAGCGGCCACCTGCAGTGAGCTGAAGGGCAGCAGTTTTTCTGAATCAGCTGGTGGAGCCTGTGTGCACTCAGTGGCGTTGCTGATGCAGCCTCCATACTCTACCTGGAGCTACGCTCAGCTCAACACCAGACCAGGGCCTCTGAAGAACTTACCTCTTCATCGTGATCGTGCGCACGCACGCACGCACGCACGCACGCACGCAGAGTGTGGTCTCCACCACGTGCAATGCCTGGGCACGACTCACTTGAGAGCTGCTCAACTTCAGGTCAGTTCATGGTACTGACTAAGAATTTGAACTGATAAAGTGTGCGGGAAACAGAACTTGAATTTAATTCACTATTTCACGCTATTTCCTATAAATGAAAGTTCAATTAAAATAGTTACATTTTTTTTTTTTGGAACTTTCTTCGGTTTAAATTAAAGATTATGCACCACGTATGACTTCCAGTTCAAATTCAAACCAATCCGTTTGAATTTGCATTTACAAATTCTGAACTGACCCCAGGTCAGAAGCGTACAAAAATAACCTGTAGGATGTGAGCACAGACCTATCCTTGCTAGAGGAAACGGCTCATGAAGCGTTCAGTCTATACTATACTGAGAACTTGTATGACTGAAACTGTATTTCACAGATTTTTGGCATAGTTTAATGTGCAATTTATAATGTTTAACCAGTGTACACAGTGTAACGATCCTTGGGATCGTTGTATTACTTTTGTTTGACTATGAACACTTACATTTCCCCGGTTGGTGTGGGAAGATGGACTCACACACTGTGTAATCTTACATGTATGTGTGAACCACCCCACTAAGAAAGTAACAGTAATGCACTTTTTACTTGTGTATGTGTGTGTGTGTGTGTGTGTGTGTGTGTGTGTGTGTGCAGAACAGTAAGGACTTCTCTAGGCCCTGGATCAATCTGCAGCAGTCCTGCATTATGTGCCTTGGTAAGGTGAAGAGTGTCTGTCCTCTACGCATCTCCCTTTACAAAGGTGCCAAAACGCCAAGCATGCTGGGAAACGCGCAGGTTTCTGGCACTCACATTGCACAAGGATCCCGGCCAGGGCGTTCTTGAACTTCTCCTTAGCCTCCTCCATCTCCTTCTCATGTGCAGCCTTCTCGTTCATCAATCTGCGGATGTGGCTGTTGGAGGACTGGATCATGGAGTAGAAGTTGTTGGCGTTCCGCCTGTTCACCTCCCCACGCTCCACCCATGTGAGGAGCACACGCACCGCCTCTGGAAACTTGGAGTCGTCTGGGAGAGATGGAGGAGAGAGAGAGAGAGAGAGAGAGAGAGAGAGAGAGAGAGAGAGAGAGAGAGAGAGAGGGGAGAGACAGATGGCCGAGAGGGAGACGAGATTGGTGTCAGGACGGAACATATCTTAACTGCACTGCTGACATGGTTTAGCGAGACAAAAACTTCAGGCACACATGAGCAAGTAGAAGGGCTCTGAAGACCAAAAGCACAGAAGGAGGGAAGACATGCAGACTGCACTTCTTACACCATCAGCAGAGGCCATAACGCCAACTGGGTGCCAATGGATAAAATAAAATCTCCACATTGTGCCTGGGGTGCTTGGAGCTGAAACCAGAGCTACAAACCGCCACTCACAAAACCCTCCAGTAAATACAAACAGTCAGTCTTCACACACACCCCATACAGAGTCTACCATTCAGGCAGAGCGAGAGGGATATGGATAATGCTGTTCTATACAATAGGGCCTCCATTAGGCTGACAGAAATACGAGCGCAGCTTTCACACAGGTGTGTTTCACTACTGTGTGTTTCCTACAGGCTCCCTTACGCTGATGCTGCTGGAGGAGGAGGGCCTAAGGCAGCACACTGCCTTGATTATTTGGGTTCAATGTGCAGCACTTGGTTTAAATTCATCGCTCTAACAGTTTAAATACACTAAAAGACTAATGACAATAAATGAAGCCTGCACAACGCAGTCCGAGGATGAAAGGATCGGCGTGTTTCAGTTACTCCTCGATCAGAACGGCCTGTTGATGCTAGATGTGGATTGCTGCTTGTGTGTTCTTCAGGCTGGAGGAGAAGATCCGGCCAGAACATGCTGTTTCCATGCTGAGATCAGGTGGCACGGAACGTCTCGCTCATCTTGTGCTCCACAGGGGACAGAACATGTTTCCCACGTTGGGATTCAGGGTTTGCTAGAGTAGCTTATATAACAGATGTGGCAAATGTGTCAGGTTCTGAAGGAGTGGCAGGTTCTGAAGGTGTGGCAGGTTCTGAAGGAGTGGCAGGTTCTGAATGATGGCCCAACTGCTACTGCCAGTCTTCTGACAGGAAGTGAGCCATCACTGTCATAAAGGGCATTAGGAAATTCCTCAGAACTTCAGTGACAAGCCTAAGGAGTGTTTATTCTAAAGAGAGCTGTGGCAGAAGGTCATTCTTCGCTCCAAGCCTTCAGATGAAGTCTATGTGAAGAGATGAAGTCTATGTGTCTAATGTGAAGAGATGAAGTCTATGTGTCTAATGTGAAGAGATGAAGTCTATGTGTCTAATGTGAAGAGATGAAGTCTAT
>JAOYMR010000004.1:19582586-19598864 GCA_025802075.1 Tenebrosternarchus preto | reverse complement strand
AGCATGATGCTGCCACCACCATGCTTGACTGTAGGGATGGTATTCTTGGGGTCGTATGCAGTGCCATCCTGTCTCCAGATGTTCCTGGTTCGGTTGGCACCAAAGACCTCAATCTTGGTTTCATCAGACCAGAGAACCTTGAACCAGTCTGCCTCAGAGTCCTCCAAGTGATCATGAGCAAACTGTAGACGAGCCTTGACATGACGTTTTGAAAGTAAAGGTACCTTACGGGCTCGCCTGGAACGGAGACCATTGCGGTGGAGTACGTTACTTATGGTATTGATTGAAACCAATGTCCCCACCGCCATGAGATCTTCCTGGAGCTCCCTCCTTGTTGTCCTTGGGTCAGCCTTGACCGTTCGGACAAGCCTGGCCTCGCCACGGGAGGAAACTTTGAAAGGCTGTCCAGGCCGTGGATGGTTAACAGTAGTTCCATAAGCCTTCCACTTCCGGATGATGCTCCCAATGGTGGAGACAGGTAGGCCCAACTCCTTGGAAAGAGTTTTGTACCCCTTGCCAGCCTTGTGACCCTCCACAATTTTGTCTCTGATGACCTTGGAATGCTCCTTAGTCTTTGCCATGTTGACCATGCATGAGTGCTGTTCACAAGTTTGGGAAGGGGCTTTTATAGTCAGACAAGGCGGGACAAAACAGATAATGAATCCAAGCAGGTGAAGCTCATTGTTCTTTATGCCTAAATTACTTCTAAATACTTGAAGGAACCCAACAGAATTCTGGTGGTTTGAGGGGTTGAATAATAATTGATCCTCTGATTGAACTTTTCACAATTTAAAAAAATAATAAACTAAGAAATTAAATATTTTTTTGCTGCAGTGCATTTCACACATCCAGGCTGATCTACAGTCTAAATGTCACAAGGCTAAGTTATCTCCAAATGTGTAAACCTGCAAAATCTGCAGGGGGTTGAATACTACTTGGAGGCACTGTATATGTAAGAGAGCAATGGTTGCAGTTTATCACATATGTAACTGAATATCTGGCATTGCATGTGAGAGGGCTATAGAGGGCCATGAATGTCTCTCTTTCTCTCTCTCTACCTGTCTCTCTCTACCTGTCTCAGATGCTAGGCAGGAGTAGCCAGATGTCCGTCCTGAGGGTTCCGTTCCACCGGTGCTGTGTGGAGCTCATGAGTGAGTTCATGATGTCACTTAACGTCCTGTGCAAACTTTCACTTCAGTTGCTTAAATGCAGCCAGGTGTGATTAAGTACTTCAGTAGAGAGAAAAAGAAGAGCTGATTACTGGCTCCACATTAAGAAGTTGTGAACTACTGACAGAGACACAATGATACTTCTCCTGACTCGCTGACTGACCTGGATAACATGCTCCACAAAGAGATTGAGTAGACTGAATAGACCATTTTTTCCTTTTATTATTTTACATACAGTACTTATATACTTACATTATACTTACATTACTAATATGAGATATTTTTTCCCCTGAACACATAGCCACTGTATGAGACAGTATATCTCGAAGTTTGCATTGAAGAAAATGTTACTGCATTAAATATTAAATTCATATTCATACAGGTAAATTGCTGAAGGTCTCTGATCCTGTGTCAGTCATGTCAAACTTTGCATATACTACATGTTTCTGATCACACAGAGCACTGACAACTCCCTTCTAAATAAAAGTAAAATGGTGGAGTGCTGGCCTGTGTTAGACAGATGACCGAGTGTAAATGTGGCAGAGCGCACATTTACATTTGTGCGATTCACAACATATGGGCTGCCAAGCCTACGATGCGGTCGCTCAAAAGGGGATTTCTGAAGGGCTTCCTTTCTTTTTCTTGCTTTGCCGTTTGTGTAAGTCGAGGGGAAGATTCTGACGCGGTTCTCTGAATAACTAGCAACTCTAATTAGCTTCCTGCTATTTCCATCATCCCATCATCCTTTGCTCTTGGTTACATAATGAACCCAGTGAACAACAAGTGAACAACAGGTTTGCTTTGTGTGTGAGAGCAAGACAAAGAGACAGACAGAGACAGACAGAGAGCGTGAGAGAGAGAGAGAGAGAGAGAGAGAGAGAGAGAGAGAGATAGACTCCATAACGGGGACTGTCCCAAGGGAGATGTACATTGGGGAATTTAAAGCTTCCCAGTAACACTGCGTAACTGTAGCAGAGTGGATCCCGTGAGTTTATCCAATATTAAAAGCGTTTAATTAATCGGAAAACCAAAGAAAGGCTTTGGCCTGTGGAAATGAACTGCTCTTTCACTGTGGTATTACAGATGAAAGGATACGGCACGAGATTGTTCATGTGAGCAATTTGTTTTTCAGCACGGAAGATTCCCAGGGAATTCCAGAGAATCAATGTGAATCTTATTGTGTGCAAGTCCCACCGGTGCCCTCCCCACACACACCACATGCTGATCAGTGAGTGCTTCACGGTGCTCTGTAGGAATAAACACACACTGAATATCACCATAACAATCAAAACAATCAAATGATCATTTTCTCATAATACCTTTAATATCACTGATCCAAAGTATGAGTTGTAATTAGTGTGGATTTCCCCATTGATTGGACTTCTGCCCTCTACAGAGTAATGTTATCACTTACTAAATATGTTTTTTTTTTTTCTGAAGTGGTGTTCTGCAAGCTTCTCTGTGTGTGTGTGTGTGTGTGTGCTACGATTAGCTGAGATTGGTTTTCAAATAAAGCTATCGCATATGTGTGAATAAGAAAAAAAACCTTTAACCCTCAGGGGATAATCGAGAGTGTGTATATGTGTGTGAGAGAGAGTGCTTGTGTGTGTATTTGCGTGTGAGCTGTGTGAGTGCTTCTCTGTGTGTGTGTGTGTGTGCGTGTTCTGGGTGTTTGAGGACATGGGTGCTCAGCTGGAATTGAATTATATAAATGAAGGTACCAGGTGCTGTTCCAGGAACAGCACTAAGTGGATATTCTTGTCTGCATAACATTATGAGTCAATAATAGCATTGTTATTGGAAGAATGGTTATCAGTGTGTGTATGTCAGGATGTCTGAGGGTATTTCTCAGTGTTGGTGGACTCGATCTCCTACAGAGAGGACTGGCAACAGTATATGTGTATCTAAGAAGATATCCAGTGGCCTCTTGCAAAATCACTTGATGGAAAAAGTATGAAAAAGTGATTTTGATTTTTTTTTAGATCATCTATTGTCTTGAGAGCTTGTTTATTTCTCATTCAGCCACCGCTGATATTAGGGATGAGGATCAGATGTGATGGTAGGGGTGAGGATGAGAGAGAGAGAGAGAGAGAGAGAGAGAGACACACACACACACACACAGGGACTATATCAAAGCTGTCACACGCTTGAAAACAGATGTGATTCCTCCACATCAGGACCTTCAGGACCTTTGACTCAGAGTATCAGAGTTCCAGTGCCTCAGAGCATCAGAGTTATTTGACTCAGAGTATCAGAGTTCCAGTGCCTCAGAGCATCAGAGTTATTTGACTCAGAGCATCAGAGTTCCAGTGCCTCTGCATTTTGATTCAGTGTTTTTTCAGCATTTCCATCTTACCCTTTATTAAGAAAAAAATATACAAAAATCATGTGAACATCCAACTTTGGAAGAGAGATTTGCCACACTAATCTATGAACTAATCTATTAATGATACCAGAGAGCATGGATTATGCTCTCTTGCCTCTGTGTTTACTTTGTAGTACCGTACATTAAATCTGCCTGAGGTAGCAGAGATGATCTAATGGTTATATTCACTACCGCTAAGCTTAAACAAATACTATCACCTGTTTCGAAAACTGGAGACCAAATGTCAAGAAACGACAGCAGCTAGCAATAGAGGGAAACCGCTTAGAGGCAGTTCAAGCTGTGCTCGAACTCTGTGTGCGCACTGCTGTCTTCCTAAGAAGAGGAACATCCTGTCCCCTCTGCTGCAGGGCTGAATGTCCAACCAGCCAAACGCCCATCTCATTTTACGGAGAGACACACCTCACTGGGCGGGACTGGCTTCATGTGCCGGGTAGTGCTGCGTGGCTGAGGGCTGGACCTCAGGGGAAGAGAAGGGGGTCACATAAAGCCGGCAAAAGTCGGAGTTGCGATCAAAGGGAGTCGAGTGTCGGGTGGGGACCGGTTCTCTAGTTGCAACCTCTCAACCGTGTCGTTTTGTTACTGTCCGAAATAGAGGTGCGAGCAGCAGAAATCAGATCTACCAGCAAAGGGAACATCGCTGGTCCATGTTAAATATTTCCTTGGCACAGCAAACGGTCAGAATGGAATGTTCAAAAATTCAGCTTTTTGCCTTTCGTCCTGGTTCGACAACTATCTAAGATATTCATCACCTCTGAGGTCGTTGCTGTTTGGAACGAGTGTTGCAAAAGCATTACATCACCCAGAGCTCTAATGCTCCAGGAACATATCCAGAGGTCTTATGAGGAGTGGGTTTAGGCTTGGAGGCAGTCCTTTATCTGGCTTGAGCCATAGCCAAATGCACTGTATACGGAGGATGTTTACAGTTAGTGGTGAAGAACAGACAGGACAGAGGCAGACGCAGCAGGAAACAGAAAGTCACCCTGGCATCAAACAGTGAAAAAGTGAGGGGGGAGAGAGAGAGAGAGAGAGAGAGAAAGAGAGAGAGAGAGAGAGAGAGAGAGAGGTGCAATCAGGTTTCAGTGTGTACGGAGAGGCACAGGCTGGGTGATTAAAACCCATTCTGCTGATGTCACTATGAAACAAAGTGGCATTCTGTCCCAGTTACCAGCCAAATTTTAACATTATGTTTCACCGTCAATTACACATGTAAAAACGGACCATCTATCACAAGCTGTAAATCTATCACAAGCTGTATTCTACACTATAAAAACTGACATAAAATACTCTAAAACATACAGAGCAGTAACAATGGCGTTGTGTCTGTCTCTGTACATAGATAAGGTGTTTCTAAAGCCCTGTAGGAGTAGTGTTTAGGCAGTATAAAGTCTTTTTTCTGAAGGCAGGTTTTCACCTCCTGAGTGTAACAACAGCACCACTGCAACCTCTCCTCACCCTCAGCAGGCCCGTCGTTTCCACTGTGCTCTGCGCTTTACTATAAGGTCATTCTGTGCATGTGTACTGAATGAACGCTGCGCTCTGTTACGTAACAGTGTTTGTCTGGTGCAGCAATCGAGTTATTAACCTGTGGAGACCAATAGCAGGTCACTGCTCCACTGAGTTTACTAGCATCATTGATGGTCTGTTCTCATATGGATGCCTAACCGTATTAGTGAGACCTATATGTTATTTATGACTTGGGGTTGGCCTCTGTGTGTGTGTGTGTGTGTGTGCGTGTATGTGCACATGCATGTAACCCATTTAATAAATATGGCCTGTTTTCCTGTATAGATTTGAACACATGAAAACAACTTGTGTTGTACTGACAAGACGTGGAGTGTTGTGTTTATGGTTTGTGTTTGTTCAGGCTCTCGCTAAAGCCTTATTTAAATACATCAAGTGTTGTTCGGCAGAAATTAAGTAAAAATGACAACATTGGAGACATTTTGGATCTGCTAGTGCAGTCGTAGCCTTCTCAGATCTACTAGTGCGGTCGTAGCCTTCTCAGATCTGCTAGTGCGGTCGTAGCCTTCTCAGATCTGTAACAGCACAGTTTCTATCTTATTGCTCATTTTGATTGGATGTCAGGAACAACTACGCTTTGAGCAAAGGCAGTCTCAGCTAATATTTTAGCATTCTAGTTTTGTTAACATTAACAGCTGAACAGCACATATACAGGTAAATATTATACAGGTAAATATTAAGATTTTTTTAACTTGTGTCAATAAAACTAGCGTTGCAGCTGCCTGTAGATGCTGGACCGGACTGTAGATGATGGACTGGACTGCTACTGGACAAACAGTTACGACGCCTTTGTCGCGGTGCAAGACTATAAAATACTCCAAAGCTCTTTTCCCTCTGCTAATGCCTTTAAATCTGCCCAGCGACTCTTGGTGGCTGGGCCACATATCAGCCCTGGTATCTGGATGGCCTGCGTGCAGCTGAGAGATGAAACTGAACAAAGATTGATATCTTTTTTTCCCCCCCCGTTCTGTGGAATTGCAGGCTTTTACTTGTGGGATTTACATTTTTCACACTCCTACAGGGCGACACCACAGCGCAGGGGTTCCTCAGACCAACAAAGGCCAGTCTTGTCTTCTTGTGAGCTACAGTTAGGATCATTGACCAGTATCTCCTCCGTCTCCCCCCACCTCGTCTCATCTGCTGAAGAGAGTGGGTTACTTGCCTGGTTGCTATGACATTCTTAAAAACACTAGCTAAAACCATACAAGTGCTGGCGTATTTTCTCTGCGTACTTCGTGGTGTAAGATGATGCTTTGTCAATGAGCCACTCGAGCATTTTCACAGCTGATGGATTGTTTCAAACCCATGTAAGTATGTGGTATATGCAGGCTGAGTGCGCTTTGCACTTCAGGAACGCAGAAAGAACAGGTTCACTAATAGAATAGAATAGGTCTTTTTTTTTTGCCCTGGGAGCAGATAGCAGGGGAGCTTAAAATACCAATCTTCTTTATAGTCTTAACATTCCATCTTGCAAATATTAAAATCGTTCATCTCCTAGATAAAAATAGGCCAGGGTGGAAAGGTGCTGACGTACCTATCTACGAGTTTCATTTTATGGCCCAGCTGTGTTTGAAAACACTGGTAAAGTCATGAGAAAGAGAATATGTGACAGGAATGTTTAGGTGCAGCTACCAGCACAGGTGCAACCTTTTCATATTATTACATTATTATTACTATATCACCAAGTAAAAACTTTTAAAACATCTCAAACAAGGCCCCCCTCCCAGGGCACAGTGACAGTAAAACTTCCCGGAGATGGGGAAAGCTGATCCGGACACGGGGAAAGCTGATCCGGTTTAATGCAAGTGCCAAGCCAAGCATAACCTCTACATACAGCTGCATAGTCCTTCTCAGCCCTCCAACGGCTCCCACAACCCCTCCGTCCACCAGTCCCTCTCCCGACCCCACCCTCCACACTCACCCTTCTCTTCCCAGCCTCTCATGATAAACAGTAGGGGAGGTGTTATGTCAGTGTGCGTAGGTGATCGTGTAAGAGGAAGACGCCCTGCGGCTCCATTGCGCTGACATAATATAGAGCAGCTGTGACTGTCAGCTTGACCTACATCAGGACACATACGTTGTAGACATGCATATCTCTCCATTATGCAACTCCATTCAGCTGGGGGGTTCCATGTCAGTCAGGTTTCGATTTTGACGATATATTTAGAAGCCTGTGTGGATAAATGTCATCTCTGCTGACTTTTAGGGTTCGTATGTATTTGCAGTCCAAATCCCTTTTGTGCAGACCAAAGCAGAAAGTGATACGTAGTTTTATTTTAGTCCTGGTTCACATAGCATTTACAGTAGCAACGAGAACCGAAACCTAGAAACATGTCATATGGATCAGTCACATCCTGACTGAACAGATGGATATATTTATGATAATGCCAACTACACTATCAAAACAATACTAAAAGCTGGACTAAATGAACTTTGAATTCACAAAAGTGCTGGTAAAATGTATAAAGGAGCGGAATCAATTCTAGCATCCTGATACATTTGGTGCAGTGTGTGTTGGGCTGCTTGTTTGTTCCACACTCAGTGTGTGTTGGGCTGCTTGTTTGTTCCACACTCAGTATGTGTTGGGCTGCTTGTTTGGTCCATGCTCAGTGTGTGTTGGGCTGCTTGTTTGGTCCACGCTCAGTGTGTGTTGGGCTGCTTGTTTGGTCCATGCTCAGTGTGTGCTGGGCTTCCAAAGGGACCATTCTGGCTGTAATGGACTGCACTAACAAAGCAAGCACACCAGGACTGGTTTTAATCAAAACCACAGCTGTCAGTTCTGACTGCATGCTTTACTGTAACGCTCTGGCAAGCCACTGGGAAACTCAGTGAGGGGCGGCTACCTAATGTCCTTCCAACTATCCATACGGAATAAACTCAGGAGTGAAAACTTTTATTATGAAGCCTCCAGCCAGCACAAAGTGTTTGATAAGGATTGCCTGGTGGCTCTGTTGATTAGGACTGAAGCCTAAGTAACCTTAAACACTGTTTGCTGGATATTTTTAGGTGGATTGAGTATACGCTCAATCAAACACTGACTCACCAACACTCTACTGTGCAGGTTTAACGAATTCATTTTCAATAAAGTGTGTTGTTGGTGTACTGAGCACACTCCAGAAATTAAAAAAATGTCAAAATATTAGTCCCACCTTGAATAACACACAACTGGTTAAACCAGTGTACAATAAATAGAATAGACTGAACTGTCAGGCAAATGCTTGTTTGCTTTCTGTTTTCACGATCAGCTGATTCAAGGACTGAATCTACACAATGTTCAGAAAGGCATTGCTAAAACGAGTCACATTTGGGAGGAGGCTCTGATGGATGGGTGAAGCTTCGTTTCCATGTTTCCATTGTGGCTGGTTTGGTGGTTGTACATTTACATTTTATGACTAGTAGGTGCAGAATATTAAAGTTTACTTGCTTTAAAGATGCTAATTTCTCATCATGATGTGTTAGCATTCCTCCCTTAGTTTGACTGAAATTAAAATAAAGTAACTCCCAAGACACCACCTTGAAGTTGACAGGAGACACACACACACACACACATTACATACTCAACACTCTATAGCATACAACCTGTGCCCTGAACACAGTTTGCCTAATCCCACCCACAGTCATGTGGTCCTTTGGCTGTTGGAGATAGGGAAGCTTGCCATACTACAGCAGAGATAAAGCTTATTGAAACTGACATGATCTCCCCATAGTCCTTTGTTTCACTTCCAACATACTTACCAGGCTTACCATGTTGGGAAACAGCTCTCACTGTCATAGATTCATTTATAATCACTGTGATATGGAACAGAGATCCATTTCAGTTCTGTAGATCTGCTAAGCTCCAGTGACATTATGCTAGATTTAAAGGATTTGCAAGCTGTTTGGTTGGCATGCTAAAGGTTTGTGACTATACATCAGCACCCTCCCACACACACACACACACACACACACACACACACACACACACACAGGGAGCAGTAGGATGTGATGGCCTATTTTTTGGCCCCGTCTGTGGGCCAGCCATATGTGGTCATGGGCAGTGGGAGATTAAGACAATGAGCAGGATAAGGCTTCACCCACAAAAATCTTTGTTACTGAGGGAGACAGATTCCTCCAGTGGTGCAGTTTCTGTGAGGCTATGTAAACAAATACAAGAAGATGAATTTTCTTGTGTTTATCCGGGACATTTTTAAAACGCTTTATGTGGAAAAGGCTTGAGGAGGATAAAAAAAGGGCATAGGAACACTGGTTTTCTGGAGTTTTGGACAGCTAAGTAGCTATGTTGGTTAGCAATTGTGGGTGCAGTCAAAACATTTTTTATGTTTTGATGCCTTTATTTTACTAACATGTTATTCCAAATAATTTTGTGTAATATATTTACAGTTTACTGTAAAACAAAACAAAAAATGTTTATTTTCCTTCTGAATTTTGGTTTAGGCGTCTAATGACAGCAATAAAAGCAAAATACTATGTGAATGACTTTTGCAAGCGGTATCCATAGTAACGGCCTCAGTGCACCGCTGTATGCTGGTTGAATCACACTATTTTTTGTGTATATGTGTGAAGTTGTTTTATTCCTTCCCTTTCATCTGAATTTCAAGTAAGAGGGACAAATTTCACCTGTGGTGACGGATTTGTGGAACTCTTAACATGCTGTGTAGTAGAACATGGCTCTCATGTAAACATTGTCATGTAAACATATAGGGACGGTCCAAATTCCTATTAGTGGGGAAAGATGGAATACAATGTAACTCCAAAATATTTAGTGTTTATTGTATTAATATGGCCTGTTCTCTTTGAGAATGGAAAGTGAAGCTGCTTGTTTCCATTCTAGCAATATGGGCAAGAACTGTTTACTTTTAGATAGAACCTGCACAATATATTTCACCAGGGGTCTGTGGCATGAGAACGCGCTTGTGTGTGTGTGTCTGTGTGAGAGAGAAAGAGAGAGAGAGAGAGAGAGAGAGAGAGAGAGAGAGAGAGAGAGAGAGAGAATCAGCTGAGAATGCAGTAAGCCTACGTGCCTCCGTGTGAAGCTTCATCTTGGATAGCAGCTGGATCAGTGGGATATTTTCCATTGCCTTTAAGAGAGTTCCAGCACTCGCTCTCTCCCACACACACATCTCTCACAAACAGTACTACCGGACAGCCTCTGTTACACACACACAGGCACACTCGGAACTGTATACATTACACTGAGGGATGGTGTATGATGTGTTCACATAAATACATAGTTCACCTTCAAAGTGTACACAACACAAACACAAACTGATAAATATTTGAAAAAAGAAACACACACACACACAAGCACACGCTCAGACACACTGCACCCCATTACTAAAGGAATGACGCATTTTCCCATCAAGGTCTGTATGTGCCCAAAAAAGAAGACTTCTCTCATTATGTTATGTGTATGTCTGATCTCTGAGAGAGCCAAAGGTTGAAAGTGCCTGTAAGGGTTGTACATGCCTGTAATGGTAGAATGTGTTTGGTACTGCTAAAATCTCAGCTGCAGAAACTACAATTCTCAACCCTGTAGAAACTATGTTAAAGAAGATTATATTCTCTTAGCCATGCCAGACCTTCTTAATCTCAGGATAAAACCAATATAAAAAAACACAAACCAAAAAGGAGCAGCAGTGATTATCCAGGGCTGTTTTTACGCTATGAGGCTAAGAGGTACATGAGCCATGTGACTAGGAAGGAGATCTGAACAAAGATCTTCTACGGCCCTCGTGACAAGCGTGGAGGAACGTGTCAGCATGTCATCTGGGACATACCATGGTATTCGCCATGATCCATCTGCTCTGCTGCAACAGTTGGACAGAAAAGGCAGGATTTCTTTTGATTAAATAATTCCTTAGAAAAAGCACAAATATTTTATAATGGCTTATTGATTATTTTTGTCATTTCTATTCAGAGTTCAAGTAGATATATGTATATATTATTTTAGTTATGAAACATTATAAATTGATGTATAATCTATTTAATAGTCTCACATTGTTTGCCCTTTCGAACTCAAGTTTTTCCACTGAACTCTCAGTGTTACGGAATGACGTGTCACAACGCCGCGTGTGAAAAATGTCACATGATACAGTAAATTTCTCACAACCCTTTGAAGTTACTCCATGTGTAGGCGTTGAGCTTCACCTTCAGCTACAGCATGCCATTCAGGAGAGGAATCCCAGCCACATTAAGCACACAGGCAACTACTGGCTCTTTATCAAAGCCTTCAAATGACAAGTCTGAAGATCTTGGTTAATATTATTGACCTCTGCCACATGCCCACTATTGTGAATGTACTTCTGAGATCACATGTCCCCTCCATAACTCTTCTACTGGTACCGTTCTCTTCCAGAGTATCTCCGTCAAGCCTATGCACCTTTACCTAAAACTTTGGAAGAGAGATCAGGAAGTAGGCAAATGTGTCATTTGCCCTAAAGTGACAGCAAAGGGGTTTGGTGTCATGGAGACCATAGTCTCTGTGTGCTTTGCTAAAATAGAGTTTCCCATGGGCTTTTGTTTTGTGTCACATCTGGTGGCAGTGGCCCTGTTTGAGCTCAGGCATGCTGCAGGCCCACTTCCTAACCTCCTGCAGTTTTCTAAATTCCCTTCAACGTTTCGGGACTAAGAATAGCCTCTGCTCCCCCGGTGGAGACTTCAGTACAGCTGGTGTTGTGAATGTTTCTAGCAGTTTGTTTACCCTGGTCCGTGCTGTTTTCGGAGCTTGTTTTTGACGTGCCGGTTTGGTCTGGAAGAACCGTCCCGATGTCATGTGCAAACCTCTGGGTTCAGTGCTGCTCTAACTCCCTGAGTTCAGAGGCAGGAGGGGTTGGGGGGGGGGATTGGGGGATGCTGAGGAGGAGATGATATGGTTTAGAGGCAAACGCCATCTGCTGCCAGTACCGTTCTTCTGCTGTTCTTCTGTTGTTCTTCTTCAGTTCTCAGAGTCATTCACCTGGTCTTTGGCAGGTGTGGCCAGCTGAGTATGAAAAAGCCTTGGTGAGTGTCAGACTCTGCTATAAGGTAAGTGCTATGTGAAGATAACAGACTGTGTACACACCCCCCATGCACCTGATCGGAAACACTGTTCGATTTGAAACACCCTATAAGTGGACAGTAAAGAGCCAGCAGCCCGTTGGTCAACAGACAGAGAGCCGTGTTCGTCATCCTCTAGGCCTTATTGTTGTTTGGTGGGTGTGGCATTTTTGAGTGACAGCTTCTCTTGATTCAACAATGACACTGATGTCCCTCAGAAAACTCGCTGTGCCTGATACACTCATCAAAACAACACTCACTAATGTGCCACTGACATTAGTGTTAATAGTGAGTTGAGAACGGTCCACCACCCAAACAATATCTGGTCAGCAGTGCTCCTGCATCCTGACCAGTGGTAAATGGAACACAGAAAGCCAGATGGTCCCCAGTCTGTAACTTTACGCTTATGAAACGCACAAATGAGAATAACCTACTCAGCACACAAGGCCAACACATGCAAGGTGGGTGTTTTTCATAAAGTGGGTGGTAAGTGTATTCACCACTGAGTGTTTTCCAGAAGGGCGAATTTCAAAATGCCAGTCCTTGCTTACATAACGTTCACGCAACTGGCTTAACTAGCAATCAGCCAATAGCAAGTGTGGATCAGGCTAAGAGTGCAAGTAAACTTACACCACCTTGTATTTCATCATTTTTATGTTCATAATTCATATTTCATAATTTTGTAACAAAATGTTTTTTACTGTATATACTGTATATGTTGGATATGCTGTGCATACTGTATACACTATATATACTATATATGTTGGATATGTTGGATATGTCTTTTTTATTGTTCATTCCCAGAGCGCTTTACTCTGCTTCAAAGGTTCCTTCAGGACAGCAGGTTAGCACACAGCAGTAATCTCTCCTGTCTAGATAGTACCCTGAGGATTGTGTGTATATGTAGTACCCCAGCAACCGGTGTCCATGGTTACTGCTGTTTTGCCTACTGTCCAGTCTCCAGCTTACAGGATGCTGCCTTTTTTGCCCTGACTCATCCTCATCAACACTCTGATAGTCAGTCATGTTTCTTGGGAAAATCTGGGCTTTAACCTGACTTGGCTGGAGACTTGAGCTCATCCTACACTCTATGGAAGGTGGAGTTACAAAATAAAACCAGATTCATTCATGCTCACCGTGAGAGAGATAATTAATAAAGACACCAGCCTGCAGCATTCTATCCTGGAGTAAATGTGTGTAGTAAATCTTTGGTTAAGGGAGATTACTATTGCACACTATTAGGTAATATTCAGCACAGATGAGATTAGTTGAACAAGAGCATCCTGATCGCCTGGGGCAGAATCACCTGAGATAATGAGCTCTCTGTGTGAATGAATAGGACATTCAGTAAGAATGATTCAGTAACATTCAGTTCTGTGCCAAGAGGACATGGCCTACTCCACCCTTAAACCCAGCAGCAAAGAAAGAATTAATTACAGATAATTGAATAACTATCATAGTCATAACCACCCAGATTAACGTAGAATCAAAGATGGCTGTAACTAAATTAGTTCTATTTTATAGCACATGTTTTACAGGACATAAAGAGACCGTAACCCCTAGAGGCTATAACACCTGACATGTTTACACTGGCGTGTGCAGGTTGTGTTGCCTGAATCCGTTTGAAAACCCTGATAAACTAGACCAGGCCCTTCCACAGAGTTCTACTGTAAGCGCAAATGTAACTATCAATTTTAAGATGAGTGGTGTTTTAAAGGTACCAACGGTTATGGTCTGTACTCCAGTCATGGTCACAAAGGAGAACACCTGTCACTGTAATAATCTCTCTGCAAAATAACATAATGTCAGACTGGCTGTGAAACAAACTCTCTTCATAACAGCTCTGTGAGCTGAGCTGAGATACACCATTTCCTTTCCAAGTGGATGAGGTAAATCCCAATTGCCAATGCAATGGGTTTAAGCAGATCCTGTTACCTGGAAATGAAGGATTTTCTGTGCAATTTAATAGCACCAGTAGTCATGGTAGTGGTATCCAGTTCCCTTTACCAGTGTTCTAAAAGTTCTGGGAATTTGATCGGTTTTATTTTGTTATATGAGTGTCTGTCATAAAATGTTACATTTCAGTAGATAAACATCAGCTTTTGTGCTGTTTTAGCATTCTGACTAACTGAACAGAGATCATTTTCCTCTGGTAAGCAAAGCTGAAGACTGGCTTTGATGTTATAAACCCTTAAACTGTTAGAGCTTTTTGAACATAAAATCACTGTTCTTTAACAGAATTAATATACAAATAATTAACAAATAATACTCCTTTAAGACCTCTTCAAATATTTGTGGGCTGTTGCTTCATATTTCTCTCAGTGTTCAGTGCTGTTCCCAGTATTCTCATTTACATGTGTGCATTTGGCTGATACTCTTCTCCAGAGCAGCTCACAACTTCAGTCATATTACAGAGGTGAGTGAACAGTGATAGAGTTTGGTGCACTTGCCCAGGGTGAGGACTCAACCCAAGTCCCCCCCAGGAGAGAAAGCATTGTTACCCACCGCTCTATGGTGGGTGTGTACTCCGTGAGTACATTATTATCTGTACATTATGGTGGTTATATACACCACATCTCAGGACTTCTGGAACTGTCTCAGTATTTTGGAACTGTCTCAGGCCTCTTTGTCTCTGCAGCTGTCTGTGTGTCTCTGACAGCCCTGGAACCCTATCTCCTCATATCTGAGTTATGATGAGTGCGTGGATGATGAAGCTCCACTGACCTCAGCAGCCCAAACAACCCCCCACCCTGCTCTGCTGTTGAGGTGCCCCTCTGTAATAGCTAAGATCCGTCACATGACCCGGGAGATCTGACCACTGCCCTTAAGGCCCTGCCACTCATAACATTCCCTACCCATAAGGCCGTTCGTCACGCTGCTCCACCACACTGCTCCACCACGCTGCTCCACCTAACCTTCGGCATCCTGTGCAGTTGTGAGTAACATAGTGAAGTGCGTTGGTCTGTAACGTAGTGAAGCGTGTTAGTCTGTAACATATTGAAGCGCGTTGTGCTAATGAAGTGAAACAGAACGCCAGGCACAGGAAAAAAGGCTTCCTTTATTTAAGGTTTATGATGTTAATGAGTAATGGTTAGACAAACAGACATCGACAAGTACCGACAAATAAGGGGTGACGTGCTTAAATACACACACAAGACACGGATAAAACAAATATCAATAACAAGATGAACATCTAAACGCCACACCAATGCCACACATACAAGCACATACACTCACCTAACACACACGGAGCACAAACCTACACACACACACACACACACACACACACAGCTACAGGGCGAGGGTGTGGCCACCCTGACAAATGCAAGTTCAATTTTATTTATTTATTTTAAAACTGCAGCAGATCTTTTTGTACTTGTCTTCATTTCTTTACATGGTCAGTGTCAGTTTTGTGAACTGTACTTCATGTATTTAAATTCTACGGGAAAAACCCCAACACATATCCTTTTGATTCTTGACATTTGAATATGCACACAGCGGACTCTGGAACACACAGTAACTGTAGATAATATCTTTCATTACCACAGACCTGGGGTTTTTCATTTGAGTTAAAAACAGTGATGTGAGGAAATGGGGAAAGAGGACATTTTGAAATAGTCAAGAGTTTTACTTCCTCTCTGTCTCTAAAGTACCCTGTTACTTTCGACCTGTACTGATGAAACCACTGACCTTTCAGGGCATAATTGTGAGGTCAGTCAAAGTACATCTGTTTGAGTAACTGGACAGCAACTCTCAGGAGGGATGTGTATCTTTGCAAAATGTCCTTGGGAACTGAGAAAGATGCCATTTAAGTGTAAATAATAACAATAACAACACAGTGATTCAGCCTATACATGTTATAATGTAGTGCTGGATTCTGGCACATCTCTTAAGTTACTGTATGCTGGCTGTAAAGATAATTATTAACTTAAGTAAATCATGTGCTAGAACATTATAGCAGCTCATTCATCTTCACACTCTGTGTGTGTGTGTGTGTGTGTCCTGAAAGGATCAGTCCCTCTGAATAAGCCTTGTCTGACTTGTCCTGCTGTGTCATCGCACATCGTGTAACTCATTAAGACTCTTAGACAAGGATGTGACCTCCAGAAATAGCAAGGATTGAGGCAGGATTAGGAATGTGACCTGTGGAAGCAATGAGGGGGTTGG
>JAOYMR010000004.1:19564391-19575042 GCA_025802075.1 Tenebrosternarchus preto | reverse complement strand
AGCGTGCTCAGGCGCAGCTTGATAAAGGAAGTGTGAGTGCAGGCCAGGGGGGGAGGGGGGAGGGGGGATATCCGGGCCCCAGCACGGAACGAGCAAACCGTGCCTAGTGTGAGTACGCCCTTAATGTTCAACGCCTAAAGGAAAAGGTTACGTAACCTCGGTCAAGTTCCAAAGTACAATGTGTTTTTGTTAAGAAATGCAGAGTGAAAGTCATCAGTGATAACTTGCCAAGTGCTGAATGTTGGGGCACTGGCACATACACATTTAAAACCATGCAACAGAACAGCCGCTCAACATATTTTGACATTGTAGCCTGAAAACCTTCAGACATGAGACCAACAGCATTTCAATCACAACAGGTATGAGCAGGTAAAACAATTTTCCATTTATGACACCAGCTAGTTGTTCAACTGAATGGGTCCCACTGATCTTGGTGCAGATCAGGAATAATGGCAAAAAGCAAGGTAAGCACTTCTGCAACTAAACCCTATCTGATAGCTGTACCTTCTGTCCACAGACCTTCAACCTCAAGCTCCACACAACTCATGATTGGCTTGAAAATGAACTGGATCAATGCATGAACAAATACGGATATGCTAGATGATCACATACCCATTAGAACATATCTGGTAACTTCAATTCAGATCTAACATGGAAAAGGTTGCAAATTAGAACTCTGGGGTTGCTGACTTCCTCCACTAATGTTAATGGAAAAGTAAAAACTGCATAGATTTGTACCCAAGTCACACAGGCTTCATGTATTGGTGAAGTGTTCCCAATAATTGTACCACCTGTCATCTTTATATGATTGATGTCATTTTAGAATCTGCATTAAATTACAGATGCCTACTGCATAACTAGGACATGCCTGACACAGCAAAGCCCGTGTTCAGTCTGTGATTTCGGTCATCTTCATTATCTTATAAAGACACAAACCTTTGATGCCAAATTAATCCTGCCATATTAAAATTACCAGGAAGGGATCTTGTCTCAGATGTGTGTGGTACAAATTTAATTTGTTGTGTCTCTAGGTTATGGACTACTAATCAACCAGTATGTGGGAAGGGTTGTTTTGTCTGCTATACTTTGCACATGGACCATGGAGCTGTCTGGTAGAGTGAACAAGCTTTAGCAAATGTTCAAATGGCTCCTCCTTTTTTGTATGTTCTCATTGATGAGGTGCCAGAACAAGTGACTCTGGATCCATTAAGGAAGTCTTCGTACATCTGGATCTGCATCTGAGCAGACAATGGGAAAGATGAACCAGGACTCCTTCTTGTCAATCTGCATGGCTTGGACTGGATAGGAGCACCTCAGACAGTCCCAGCAGTTTGTCATAATTCCAATGTTTGTGCTGGAAATCTTGCACTAACACATGGCTGTATCACAGGCTGGATGCAAGGATCTGGGGAGCTAGGTGACCTGAGAGTAAATAGATGAAAGATCAAGGGAAAAACCAAACATCTGCAGGACAAATAGTCTGTAAACACATTTAAAGTGGCATTGGAATGGGACTGGATGCCCAGCCAGGATTTCATGAGAGCTCAGACTTGTGGCACAAGAAGCTCACCTCTCCATCAATACCAAGGGAAGGCAGGTTATCAAGTCTAGATCAGTTTCTTTTTGAGTGTGTCAAATGATCCAATGTACTCAAGGTTTGGGAATAGAGGAACTTTAGTTAATGCATTCACACAACCCACACATTTATGTGTTTAGCTTGTTGTTTTTTTTTCTGTCAGTAGTGCACTCCACTGAGCTGCAGGAATAACATTTTGGGGTCAAACAGGTTCTGGTCACATAGTTTTCAGCATCTGGTAGCAGAAAGAGCAAGGATCCTCTTATTGGGCTGCACTCTTGCCATTGAGATGAGCTATCTCATGTCTCCCTGGAAACCTTTACCTTTGTGAGGTTGATACAGCTGCTGTCATTGGATATTGAATGGCGTTTTTTTAACTGTTTAACTCCGTGTGTGTATTTTCACATGTGTGTTAGACAGTTCAGTGCTGCTTGTTTTTGCTGTGTGTGAGCTTTGTTAAAGGCCTTGCCGTTACGAGTAAAATCACTTGTTCCTCGAGCAAAAATGCCGATTCTCTTTCTGTTACTTGGTAGGTATTATTTTTGGTAAACGAAATAGATTTTTTCTTCTTGTTCAAACTTTTGGTGAACGCGCATGCCCGAGGACGTGATTTCTTAAAGGGAACACGAATTTGAGAAGAAGATTTGAGTGTAACACACGATCCGCATTTTTCTCCCGCAGCACTTTCTGAACAAAATTACTCATATGGAAATTAGTGGCCTGCGCGCCAGTTTGTTGTTCAAATACTTGGTTGTGGCTGATGGTAATGTACCAAGTTAAATTCACCCACTGCTCTTGGAACAGGAAACGAAAGTACCTCACATACTTTATTTACAGCATAACTGCTTCTAAGTAACTCAAAAGCTGACCTTGGGAGGTATTTCACGAACGCGCAGAGTGACGATTCGTGACGGAAGGAGCAGCCCAATTTTACTTTCAGTTTGCTAAGCAGAGGTTAATACAGGTTTTACGTCCATTTGGCGTTTGTTTTGGTCGAAATCGAGGCAAAATACAGTAACTACAGTTCAGTGGGTACTGTACAGGTAAGATCATGTACTTCGTTGCTTATAGTAATACGATAGAACGAGCGTTTGTAGACTCGACATATTTTGGTGGACTTACGGCGGCGTTTTGATGTTAGCTAAGTGTTTAACTTTTGTAGAACATTTGTCTTAAGCCTACTGGTTTGCTTAAATCGGTAATTGCGCCACAGGCTATATGGCAGTATTGTACCTACAACAAATGACGCCATGATGATGGCTCATAGAAAGCAGCCTGTAGGTGCATTCCACGGGGTGTCTAAGCAAAGCTCTTGTATTTTCTATACACTAATCACGTGATGTGGATCAAGAAAAGGCGCCCTAAACCCCGCGGTCCTTAATTTGGTGACGTCAACAACGTACGGACCCTAGGTGTTTTCAAGAGGGACAGTCAAATATCGCGTGTTCACCGTAGTGTGCACCTAGTTATCCTTATTATTATTAATAATAATAATAGGACACAGTAAGTGTGTACAAAGTGTACATGTGGCCACACCTTTGATTGCTGAAATGATAATGATGGGATGATACCCTACGGCCTTGCAGGCCTCTCGCGCACACAGTTTTGTGGACTGCAGGACTGCAAATGCGCCATTAGAGATTAGGCCAAAATCTCTTGAAAGCTGAGCAGACAAGTCGAACCTATATCACTGGTAAACAATGATTTTGCAAAAAAAGAGAGAGAAATAAATAAAATTGATAATTATGTTTGTTTGCAAGCTGAATACAAACATGTTTTGAGAATTTTTCTATCAGTCAGTTTTTTTCCCCATTATTCTGCTATACTATTATGTATAGTGAAAAAAAAAAACAATGAATACTGGTGACCTGTACACCAGTTTGTTGCTCTGATATGTGCTGCAGACTACTGCTGGCAAAATAGACAAAAATTATATATTGTACATTTTAGAAGTTTGGACATATTTTACAGGTAATAACAGCCGAATTTATGAATAAGTAAGTTTTAATTCATGAGAAATTTGATTCCTCTGTAATTTAAAATCCATACATGATAGAAAAATTCTAAAAACAGATTATATCATAATTTCCACCTATTTCATTTTGGAAAACAAAAAAAAGGTTTCCCAGTGATATTCTGCATGAAAAACAATCTGGTTCCTGGTGGCTAAACAGGGAACATTCCAGGGAACTGCTAGAGCAATAGGAATGCACCTCAGGAATTGAAATGGCATGAGTGGCTTGTGTTCTATTTAGTAGCCTAGATTATCATAATAATTGCCCCCTCACGTATGTCTTGCTAGCGGCTCTTGCACTTATTCTGCACTTTACATTACTTATGTCAATGTAATATTCCTAATGCCAACTTTATTGCTTTTAGTAGGTATGTCATCATGGAGTTAATGGTTATTGAAGTTCTTGGAGTTCCAGATAATATTTCTCATGACCACATAGTTAATCAATTAAAGATACATTTCCTAAGGCGTAGTAACCATGGGGAAGACGTTTTAATAGTGCTTTATCCAACCTCCATTCGAGGGCAAGCTTACGTCGTCTTTGAATCAGCCAAAGGTGTGTAAGTTGAACATGCACACACACTTGATTTTAGCTTTAATCCAGTTACTGTTCATTTGGAGAATCAGTAATGTCCAACATCGGCTTAACCTTTATACTCTATGATAGCCGTTAGAGTCCTGCGACACCCTCATGTTTTGGAACTAGATAACGGATTCTACCCTCTTCATGTGAAGCAAGCTCACCTGTCTGAGGTAAAGCTTCCCAGCTGAAAATGTTACATCCAGTTCAGTCCCTGTTATGTATTTAATAGATGCTAACATACCAAGTCATGGCATTTTGGTCTTAGGTTGTGGTTTTAAGTGTATCTGTGTGTATGTGGTTTCAGGTTGACATGTGTGCAGAAACCTTGCTGAATTTGAATAAGTTCCAAAGGCCAACTGATGTCTTGAAGCTCCTGGATGTTCATGCCTTTGAGGTTATAAAACGGAGGCATGATCACTTCATCTTAAGAGGCTCCTTCCTCAGTCTGAAGCTCCTACACAACCAACTCATCCAGCTTCTTGCTCAGGACATGCATCCCCAAAGCAGATCCTATTCAGCTCCTTCTGAGGACCATACTGCACATCTCTCTCAAAAAGTACTTAATAGTTCAGAACACAGAGCTGCCCCCAAGTCCACATCAAAGTATGGTGCAGTCAATGGCGATGACATGCAAGCTGAGAGCTGGAACTCCTTGACTGGGGCTTCTCCACCCAGCCTCCCCATCCCAAAGCCCACATCACTGTTATATGGAGATTCAAGCTCAGGTGCATCTCCCAGGAATCTTTCCAACTCATGTGATAATTCTTTGGACAGTCCCTCCTACAGCAATCGTCAAGGGTCATCCAGCAGCTGGGAACAGGTCAGCTTTCCAGTAGACACAGATATCCTAACCTATGCACTCACCCACAAGCAGGACAGTGTCAAGGACATAGAGAAGACCTATGGTACTGAGATGCATGTAAAAGATGATGTAGGGTTTACAACAGTTACGTTTTTAGGAAAGAACTGCAAGAAAGCAGAAGCCAGACTCTTGGACTTAATTCAGCAGATTGCCTCTTCTCTGCGCATCCAAGAAATAAATCTGGCAAAATTTGATCACAAGAAACAAGCACAGATCCACAAGAGAATCCAGCAAAGTAAAGATCTAAACTGGGATGTTCTGATCAAGCAGGATGGGGACATTGTAAAGGTGGTGGGATCCTCACTAAGAAGCTTTGATGTGTTACAGATGCTGCTGGGGTGGGATGTTGAGCATCAAGCACAGGGTCACAGGGGCAGGAACATGGAGAGGAACTCTGTACTCAGAAGAAGTTCCTCTCTACCCAGACAATGCAGACTGAATGGGCTTAAGGATACCAAGCAAGGCCCTAGTCAAGTCCCTGAACGTCAGTCCAATGTATCAAAAGAATACCTTACTTCCTATGATCAAGAGGGACCTAATAGAGGGAGAACACTGAAGGCTTTAGGAGGCAGCCAGCACTCTCCCAATGAGCAGGCCAATAGGAACAGAAGCAGATCAGAGGTTAGGAATAAAAACACAGTGACAAGAGGCCAACTACAAGAAAATGATGAGGTACTGAAATCTGGTGGAGAAACAAAGTCCACAAAACATCAAGTGCCTGATATATTTAAACAACTTGGGAACATTCCAAGTATAAATATTTGGGATATAAAACAAAAACTACAAAAAAAAAAAAAAAAATAATTAAAGATATGTTCCAGTCCCTTGCTTGTTCAAATTTTAAAACAAGTTATAACCTAAGTGTGTGTTTGTTAAGGGATATTTGCCAGCTATAATTGCTGTTAAGTACAAAGAATCACTAATAACATTATTTAGCTTTTCATGTTTTAGGAGTTAACCTTTACTGTATAATAAGCAATGTTTATGTGTTAATTTTAAATTAAAAATGTGTTAATTTTAAATTATGTTTAACAAATTCTCTTTGGATTGATACTTTTTTTAACAATACATTTAAAACTTTTTTGGAATAAAAATGCAGAAACAGACAAACTGTAATTTTTTTATATCTTAACTCAGATATTTCTGTTGATCTGTTACTCTGTTTATGAGGTTAATGTGGGCTGCAGCATTGTTTGCCCATAGTTTGTTCATATTATGTTGGTTACCATAGTGACTGTTTTTATCTCAGCGGCAGAAGCCAATGAGGAAGAGATAAAACGTCCTCATTGAACTCTGTAGGAAGTAAGGCAGTCTCTGTGGTTGGTATAGCAACAATAACTTGAAGTTAGTTAAGAAGTTTTAGTCTCTTTTTGTTCTTTAGCCATTAACATGTTGATTTGCTTGTATAATTTTAGAAAGGCATAAGCTCCTGGACATATTAAAAATATTATGGTATGAAGATCTTTTTGGGTGAGAAGCAGCTTTTTCCCTTTCTTCCATGAAAGCAAATTTTTTCTACTTGCTGTAATGAACATAACTGAATTTATTTACAGATATCCATAGGTCATGTGATGTAGCTTTTGGGTTTCTTTTACAGTGGCGTGCAAAGGTTAGTGCACCCCTGACAATTTTCATGATTTTTCTTTACAAATCATTGATTGTTCAGATAAGCAATTTCAGTTAAATATATCATATAGCAGACAAACACAGTGATGTTTGAGAAGTGAAATGAAGTTCATAGGATTTACAGAAAGTGTGCAATAGTTATTTAAACAAAATTAGGCAGGTGCATAAATTTGGGCACCCTTGTCGTTTTATTGATTTGAATACCTTTAGCACTAATTATTGGAACACAGAATTTGTTTTGTAAACTCATTGACCCTCCAATTATGAGAGGGTTAAGGTGGCCAATTGCAATTTTTTCTCCTCTTTGCATCTTCTCTGAAGAGTGGCATCATGGGAGCCTCAAAACAACTCTCAAATGACCTGAAAACAAAGATTGTTCAACATCATGGTTTAGGGAAAGGATACAAAAAGTTCTCAGAGATTTCAGCTGTCAGTTTCCACTGTGAGGAAATGGAAGACCACAGGCACAGTTCTAGTTAAGGCCTGAAGTGAAAAAAAAGGCCAAGAAAAAGCCAAGATAAGCAGAGGCAAAAGATGGTGAGAACAGTCATAGTCAACCCACAGACCAGCTCCAAAGACCTACAACATCATCTTGCTGCAGATGGTGTCAGTGTGCATTGTTCAACTATTCAGCGCACTTTGCTCAAGGAGAGGCTGTATGGGAGAGTAATGCAGAAGAAGCCTTTTCTGCACACACGCCACAAACAGAGTCGCTTGAGGTATGCTAAAGCACATTTGGACAAGACAGCTTCATTTTGGAATAAGGTGCTGCGGACTGATGAAACTAAGGGGCGGTATGCATGGCAGAAAAAGAGCACGGCATTCCAAGATAAACACTTGCTACCCACAGTAAAATTTGTTGGCGGTTCCATCATGCTGTGGGGCTGTGTTGCCAGTGCAGGTACTGGGAATCTTGTTAAAGCTGAGGGTCGCATGGATTCCAGTCAATATCAGCAGATTCTTGAGAACAATGTTCAAGAATCAGGGACAAAGTTGAACTTGTACCGTCATCTCAGTCCCCATCTCAGACCTGAATATTAAATTATTATTTAATATTAAATATTGAAGCGGGCTGTCCATACTCGGAAACCATCAAACCTGACTGTTTTGTAAAGAAGAATGGTCCAAAATACCTTCATCCAGAATCCAGACTCTCATTGGAAGCTATAGGAAGTGTTTAGAGGTTGTTATTTCTGCAAAAGGAGGCACTACTAAATATTGATGGATTTTTTCTTTTGGGGTGCCCAAATTTATGCACCTGCCTAATTTTGTTAAAATAATTATTACATACTTTCTGTAAATCCTATAAACTTCATTTCTCTTCTCAAATATCACTGTGTTCGTCTGCTATATGACATATTTAACTGAAATTGCTGATCCAAACAACCAATGATTTATAAAGGAAAATTATGCAAATTATCAGGGGTGCCTAAACTTTTGCATATTACTGTATCTATTTATATCTTGATCTATATGTATTTGTCGTAACATCATCATAAAAACAAGGTTTACAGCAAAGCTCGTCACTCCTAGAGGAGTCCTGCCAGACACAAGCTGTAATGGTTCTTTGGAACAAAACAAGTATGATTTATGACGATGAGTGCTCTAAAGAAGAAAAGTGAATACTGAGCATGGAGAACAGGCGACTTTGACATTGACACTTAAACGTAGAAACATCCACAGAAACGTCATCAGATACGAACATCGACAAAAACCAACAACCACAGAGTGACATGCACAGGCTTAAATACACTCCCCCAAGACACACCACAGGTGAAACAGATAACTATAACTAGACTAACACTCAACCTCACCCACAAACATGCACGGAAACACACACCTAACACATGACACGCATTCACACAGACATACACACACAAGCACGGGACAAGGGAGGAGGCAAAGGCGGCCACCATGAAAGAACTCCGCCCCCAAGGGGTGCTTACTCCCCGAGCGCCCGGAGCCTGTGGAGTGCCTGTGGACCGCCCCCAGATGCAGGACTGAAGGACCCAGACAATGTAACATCTTACTTCAGTTTTTGTGAAGTTGTGTGTGCAAACTGAAACCTTCTGCACATACAACAACAACAAGCCAGTGTTTGGTACTTATGTAAGGATCCTGTATGTGAACTTCAGCTTGGCTTTCAACAATGTCACCCCTGGAATTCTCTCCTACAAACACTCTCAGCTCACTGTGCCCCCTGCCTTGTACCAGCTTCTTGATGGACAGAACACAACAGGTGAAGCTAGGAGAAATCACTCCCCAGTATTATGTTCTCACCACTGTTCTTTTCACTCTACACTAATGACTGCATCTCCAGTGACCCATCTGTTAAACTCTTGAAGTTTGCAGAAGATACTACAATCATTGGTCTGATTTGCGACAGAGACGAATCTGCTTACTGGCAAGAGGTCAAGCAGCTGGTGCAGTCAGAACAACCTGGAGCTCAACACGCTCAAGACTGTAGAGATGACAGTGGACTTCAGAAGACCAACTGTGGAGTCCATCAAGTTTTTTGAGACCCATTATTTCCCAGGACCTGAAGTAGGGGTATAACATCAGCTCCAAGAAAGAAAGCACAACAGAGAATGTTCTTCCTGCGGAAAAAGAGAGCTGGGTCTGCCACAGGAACTGATGACAGAGTTCTACACTGCAGCCATCGAATCAGTTCTGTGCACTTTCGTCACAGTCTGGTTTGGAGCAACTACAATTCAACACAGGAACAGACTGCAGCAACTGGTAAATTCAGCTGAAAACATCATTGTTGCTCCTCTGTCCTCCCGCAAGGCTTGTACTCTTTAAGGACGACACCCTGGCCATACCTGCATTCAACCCCTCCCCTCCAACAGGTGCTACAGGTCCATCCACACTAAAACCATCGGATTCAAGAGAAGTTTCTTCCTACAGGCCATCTTCCTCCTAAATAAATAAATGACTGACAGTACAGACATAAGCACAACAATATTTGTCTACTGCTAACTGACTACACTATAGTACTCATCCTACATGCTGTGCACTTTACTGTTTACTAAATATTCCACATGCTGCTAAATTATATATCTGTATTGTCACTGGACGCCTGCCAGAGCACCACAAACATTTATTAAAACATTTAAAACATTTATTTTACTTTCAGTTTTGACACTGTTTAGCAACGATAACAACATATACTCACACACTGTGGTAACAACAGCATCGACAAAGACCAACAAGGACACAGTGACATGCACACGCTTAAATACATGCACCCTTGACAAGACACGGGTGAAACAAATAATGATAACAAACAATAACGAAACAGACAACAAACACCAAGCCTACGACACACACACACGGACTTACACACACTCACACAACGGACATGTCATAAACACACCTCCACACAGACACGAGACGGGAGGAGGCCAGGGCAATTGAAAAAGATCACTAATCAAAATTAGAGAACACTTTCAGATACCTGCAAGTTATTGGTGTTAATCTGGCACCTGGTGCTAATTTTCTTAATTATCTGACAAACCCTATTTAACTGGTAGCCTAACTTTCCAGTTTTCACTGACTTTGCAAAAATGGTGAGCCATTCCAAAGTGACTGAAACCCTCTGGTAGCAGGTTGTCCAGATGAAGGCCAAAGGGGTGACCCTATCAGCCATAGCAAGAGAAGTTGGTCGTTCCAAGTCTGTGATTTCTAGAATATTGCATCTTTACAACATCACAAACTCATTCAAGTCCCCCAAGAAGGCTGGTTGTCCACAAAAGACAAATGCAAGAGAGGACAGAATAATGCGGAGAATCTGCTTGGGTAATCGGTTCAACACTGCAGATGGAATCACTTGCAAGTTCAGCACTGAACAGGGTAAGGATCAGTGTCTCAACGTTTCAGAGACCAAACCTCTCATTAGCAGAAAGAAAATCAAAAAGTTAGACTCACCTTTGCTGAGGAGCATGTTGTGTGGACAGAGAAGTGGTCCAGAGTTCATTTTAGTGATGAAAG
>JAOYMR010000004.1:19554001-19564291 GCA_025802075.1 Tenebrosternarchus preto | reverse complement strand
ACCTTCTTCAACAACACGTGGTTCCTTCCTTGCGTTCATCACTCAATCAGCCAGCAATTTTCATGCAGGACAATGCCTCATGTCACACTGCAAAATGGGTAAAGCAGTTTCTTGAAACTGAAAACATTGAAATGGCCAGCCCAGAGTCCTGATCTAAACCCAATAGAAAACCTCTGGAAAATCCTTGGTGTAAACACGTCCTATGGTTCAGTGTCTTTGACTGTCTTTATGTTTTGTTATTCTGGTGGTTATGTCTACACTGTTGTTCAAGTCAATGGATAATAAAGAAAAGCATTGCTCCTTCTGTGCTGCTCCCATCACAGAAACAAGGACACAGACACACACACAGAAGAAAACAACAGTAAAATATGAGCAATCATTTGAATTCAAGGAATCATCCAATATAATGTAAAGCTCTTCTTGACTGTCACCTCTGCTCAGGGAATCGGCACGTCTGCCTACAGGGGCACGGAAATCCAAACTCTTGTTCATCATCTAGAAATATAAGACATTGGCAAGATTCTAACTGTCCAATATAAGGATATATGGAAAAATTAAGTAAAACAGAAAAAATGAACAAATATGAGTGTTTACAGCATACATTAATCTAGCACACAATCTAAACATAAAAAATTAAAATGAAGGAAAATTCTAGGCAGCTGCTGTAAAACCAGAATGCCAATAGGAATGGCATTGAGAGAGAGGGAGAAAGAGAGAGAAAGGAGAGATTCCAGTTATTGAATCACTGAAAAGTTAGACAAAGTAGCAAAGATCCACTTGTTTTCCTGTTTTCTTTTTTCTGCACATAGGCATCTCACTTACCAAGATCACTTCTTACAGTCAGCATTCTGAACTGTAATATACTTCATGTTTGTATCACGTTACCATTTTATCAGGGGTTTCATCGACATTTCTTACTACAATCTAAACGAGCCCCAAGAATCTTTAGAAGTTTAAGAGTCATTTATTATTTGTTCGAGTGCAACCACCACTAACAGCCCACGGTCCGTGATCCGGTTGTAAGAAAATCTAACTCCTTCACAAGGGAATATGCAGAAAGTATAGAGGTTTAAAGGATCAGAACACAGCATGACTGACTTTGGGGTCTAAATAATGTTTTTAAACTAAGATTAGCTTCCATTAGGATATTTTTAAACTCGGATTGGCTTCCATTAGGATATTTTTTTAACTCAAATTGGTTTCCATTAGGATATTTTTAAACTCAAATTGGCTTCCATTAGGATATTTTTTTCAAAACAAGTTTATTTTAGGAGTATGGAAAAACAGAAAAATGCCCTTACAAGAGTTAAAGCATGCTGGATTAATTAGAACAATCTTCCATATGATTACTATTCCAGTTTTTATTTTGTTTTTTAAAATGTATATATCAGCTGTTATTGGTTTATCAAGATGCTACATAGTTGCTATTAGTTATTTTACTGCATGTAATATATCACTGTATACAGTACCTTTCATGGGGCAGTCTGGCCTGATTCTCAGTTCAGGTTTGACCTCTTTAAGGGGGCCTGTGCTGACCAGGGACCGACTGTGTCCAATCACTTCTGGTTGCTCCTGCATGACACTCTGATACTACGTTTTGCTGTCTGCCTTGGGTCTGATGAAATGCTGCTTCACCCTGACTGGCTGTGACTGTAGTTCCCCTTCCAGGGTTAAAGATGGGATGTGGGAGTGTGTTCAAGCTTCCTCTGGAGTTTCTGCAAATAAACACAAAGCTCGAAATTTCTCCTGTCAGGAGGTCTGATCTCAGGGAGGTCTGATCTCAGGGTGAAGAGAGTTTGAGCAGGAAATCCCAGGCTTCTGTCTAAGAGATAAAATACAGGAGTAACTGCATGTTCAGCACTTGCCATTGGCTGCACTAGAATACAGAAATTGTTATATTTAATGTCTTCTTTCACTTTCACCACTTTTTTGGAAGACTAAGTGAATTTTGGAGTGTTAAAAAGTTGAAGAACAAAAAAGTTGGTGAAAGATAGTTCATGTCTGTCATTCTGTATACACACATTCTGTTATTCTGTATACACACATTCTGTCATTCTGTATACACACACACATGCTAAACAATAATATGCTGTACTGAAGCGTGTACACCACAGACCTCAGAGGCTGGGTTAAATTCAGTCTCAGTTGAACGAAAGAGCATTCTCATGCCACACCCACCTCAGTGTGTCTCTACCGGCTTTAAGACAAGTGCTTACTTCTCTATCGCTCGCGCTCTCTCTCTCTCTCTCTCTCTCTCTCTCTCTCTCTCTCTCTCTCTCTTTTCCTGTCTTCTTCCGCTCCATTCTCCATCCGCCAGTCATTCGGTCACACTACCGCAGGGATGGCGGAGCTTGAGGGCTTGGAGTTTGGCAAGTCGGACTTCGTGCTCCTGGACGAGGTGACAATGGAGCAGTTCCTGGAGAACCTGAAGCTGAGGTAAGCTTGGAGAGCCAACCGACCGTGCCAGCAGTTCCCGGTACTGCAGGAAACACTGATGACTGCTATGTTGTATATGGAAGCTAAAAAAAGCCCTGTATATAGGGCCCTATATAGGGTCCTTGCAACACTTCACACCACTCACTGGTTAGTAAAGTAGTTTTACTAAAGTCTTTTGCTGTTTACTTTTGGTTTAATGAGTTTGAAAGTCTTTCCAGAGCACACTGTCTAGTGTTCCGCCATTGAACCTGCACTTCTAAAAGTCATCAGTTTACCATGGACCATGGTTTGAAAGGTTCATTTTTTTTTTACTGCAGCCACTCCCTTGTGGTTTAGATGAGTTGAAGGATATATGAGTCATTTCAGTTTCCGCTGTAAAGCTGAATTACAAAATTGAATGAATATCATCTACAGCATCTGCAGAGTCCAACTTTAACGTCAAGGTGAAACAAAGCGACATACAAAATTAACTGCAGTGTGTTAAGCATGATTTTTTTTTTTTTGCCATTTTCAGTGATGCAATCAAAAATGGTTACTTCTTCTTTCTGCATCCTGTTGTGTGGGATTTCTTTCTATGATGTCATGTATGCCATATATGAACAATGTCTATTTATGAGTGTGGTGTAAAAAGTCACCTTGCTCTTTTCCGGTTGACATGTTTCAGCACTTCCAAGATAATATAGCTACAGCTGTGACAAGACCTTATGTAATTGTATCACATTTTCATGAATGTCATCATACAGATCAGCCATGATTGACTGTCATAATCGGATCCAGTATTGAATTTTTAGATTGAATTTTCTTTCACCTGTTTCAACAGAGTTATTTTACACACACACACACACACACACACACACACTCACTAAATCAAATACTGTAAAGTCATACTGATGTTTTCTGGAGATAAAGACTTCCTGTACTGAGAAGATATGGTTGCCAAATTGTCAAGTTAGTGTGCTGGAAATGACAATCATTGGGAATTTAATGAAGTAGAGAATGCTTTTCATTTTGAGCCATAAATTACACTTCCTGTTCTCACTTCCCACCCTCATATCACTTCCTGTAGAATGGGGTGGGTGTTCTATAAGATGCTATGAGGTATGTGTCCTGTGGTTCAACTGTTCAGTTGGTCTTCATGTTATAGTCTTGACTGCTAGTTTAAGGTCATTCTGCAGAAGACCAATGTACACTAGAGACCACCTGCAGGGAGGTGCTGTAGTGAGGGATGAATGATGTTTCTTTGATGTGAATCAATGAAAACACAGAAACCTGATCCATTCATATGAATTTACATTTTCAAGAGGATGTATTAAAATGTACGGTGTCTTCTTTTTGGAATCTATCACACAGGAATTTTGCTGCCTTGAGGTTCATTCTTCCCTGAAGTTCATCCCAATGAAATTCATGCCTCCCTTTATCCATCCAACTGAGGGCTGCATCATGTGTTTTTTTGTTTCGTTTTATTTATTAGGTTTGAGAAAGGTCGCATCTACACGTTCATTGGAGAAGTGGTGGTGTCTGTGAACCCATACAGGCAGATGAACATCTATGGGATGGACATGATTGACGCATACCGGGGCAGAGAGCTGTACGAAAACCCACCGCATCTCTACGCGGTGGCCGATGCCGCCTACAAGGCCATGAAGCGGCGAGCAAAAGACACCTGCATCGTCATATCAGGTAGCAGCACCAGGGAACGAGGGAGGGCGGATCAGGTCACAGGCGTTTATGCTGGAGGACGTGTTTATGCAGCAAGAGGTGTGCCCTTCTGAGTAGGCGGGCCCTCTGGAACAACAACTCAGTATGGCAGCAGTATGGAGAAGAGGGCGGAGCTTCATTCAAATCTGGCAGCAATAAATCCCACCAGGATGAGAATGAATGAGAAGCACTTACTGTTTACAGGTGAAAGTCTAGCTACATTCCTTCCCTCTCAACAGGGCAGGAAAGTCCCATCTATGATTTATAATAAATGGGAGGAGCAAACTGTTAACTCTGATTGTTGCAGAGGAAGAACTCTGCAAATAGCAAAACTATGATCTATGTACAATCTTGATTATCAGAGATGCTAATCCAAAAGGCATGGACATCTAAACTGCTGTCTACTTGACTGTAGAGAAAGTTTAGCACAGAGGGTAGAGGAGGGCCTGGACACCAGTACCTAAGTCTGGTGGACGCACACATCTCATACAGCCGCTTGACGGCCTGTGTGGATCCATGTTCCAGACTAGTTCACTCACGTTACCTCTTTTCTGCGGACCTTCTGCATTTTACTTCACTTCCTTGGCAGCTCAGGTTCCTGCCAACTCTGTGCAACTCTGTACAGCCAGACTTCTTCTTTCCTTGATTAAGTAAATCTATGTAGGGTGCAGTTGTCAGCGGCTTTGACGGCATCTCTGTGCAGTAGGGCAAGAGCAGTAGGGCGATGGGAATCAGATAACCTTAAATGTGATGATCTACAAATTTCAGCTGGGTAATGAGATATGGGGAGTGTTCATATGTGCCACAAAAAAGAATGGTGGTAAGGATGGCATGACAAAAAATAATAAATGAGCAAAAAAGATCTAAACACAAATAACCTCTTGGGCCTCTGTGCTTTGAATAACAAACGGAAACAGTCCTAAAAGAATAGCCCAAAAGATGTGTGGGCGTGGCAGTGGGGGTGTGGCCAAGCATCACCTGCAAGGTGGAGAGACATTCCAGATGAATCAGCAGGAGTCAGAAGTGCATGTGTCTTGCTGAAAACAGCCTATTTAAACCATAATTTTCTTTCAGAAGGTGACCGAGGGGTTCAGACAAAGTGAGCGATGCTGAAAAGCAGAACAAAAAAGCAATGGAAACTGTTCCTGAATATACTGGCGTGGTTTTTTGCCTCCAACATTCTTCCTCCACCCCTGCATACAGATTTATACAGGGCATTTATCATTAATTTCATCTAAAATCCACTGCACACATTATATCATTAACTACCATGCATCTCCCTGGTTGTTCTAAACACCCCAATATCAAATGGGATTAGCTGAGCGTTATAGTATTGACAGGCTCAGAAGTGTTCAAAGGATGTCAGAGTGGCTCTTGAAAGCCACAGAGGGCATTATTTCTCCCTGGAGTGGGTCCCGTAAGGCGTAATTTCATGCTGTCCTGTATGCGCTTTCCAGGTGAGAGTGGAGCTGGAAAGACGGAAGCTAGCAAGTACATCATGCAGTATATAGCAGCCATCACCAACCCTAGCCAGAGGGAGGAGGTGGAGAGGTGAGGCTTCTCCATGCAGTGTTCTTACACTTTCACAAGGATTTGTTTCACTTGCTCTGACTTCATTTTCAAGACTGTTTTTGTTCATTCTCTCACTAAGCTGTTCCTTCTCAGTTCCTCTGTGTAGTCACATGAGCTTGTGGACACCTGACCCATGTATCATAGAACTTTACAAACTCTGACTAATGTAGGGTACTTTATTCAGTTTTCTCTAATAAAAGATGACGTTTGTCCTAAATACTGTACTCCATCAGCTAAAACAACCCTCTCGCAGGACATGTGACCTGCGTAGATACACAGAATAGTTTGTGTATGTATAGTAAATAAATTAGAAACCAAAAGTGTGAATCCTACTATGAGCAACAGATAGAATGAAACCTCAGTCCTTATTCCCCAAACCAGTGCTTTTGTCTTGCAGTGTAAAGAATGTACTCCTGAAATCCAATTGTGTGTTGGAGGCCTTTGGAAATGCCAAGACCAACCGTAACGACAACTCCAGCCGCTTTGGCAAGTACATGGACATTAACTTCAACTTCAACGGAGACCCCACCGGAGGACATATAAACAACTACCTGCTGGAGAAGGTGAGGGAGAGCTGTTGGGATTGGATCTGAGGGAACCCACACATGTCATGGATTTAAATGGAGATGAAAAATAACTAGGTATCAGTATTGTAGCCAAAAGCCAGTCCAGGTTCAGAGAGCTAGAAAATAGAACCAGAAAACTCCGATATATTATGAGTGATTTATACTCTCATATATTATAAGCTTGGTGATTTATATTCTCATATATTATATTTCTGATCCAGTACACAGTGTACCTATAGTGTTCACATTCACAGTTACACTCACATTTAAATTAATCGTTTGGCAGATGCTTTTACTCAGAGTTATTTACAAGAGGCAAAATGTATTACGGAACTTGATATTTGTTGCAAAGGCCATTGGAGAAATGCAAGAGTAAAATCAAGAATGTGAAGCACTAGAAATGGATTGCTGCAGTGGATCGGCACAGTGGATTGCTTGCAGAGGATAGATCTAGTGGATCACTGCAGTAGATTGGAAGAGTAGCTTGACAGAGTGTATCACTGCAGTGGATTGACAGCGTATCGACACAGTGGATCGTTGTAGTGGATTAACGCAGTGCACCATTGCAGTGGATCAGAATAGTGGCTCGATTCAGTTGAACACTGCAGTGGATTGGTGCTGTGGATCAACAGAGTGGATCACTGCAGAGCAAAATATACTTCAAGGAAGTGCTAAGAAACATGGAACTACTTTTCTGTTGAAACAAATAAACAAATAACAGCCCTAATTAAAACCATAAATATAATTTTCCTGTGGTACCCAAGAGGCTAACACTGTACAGCACACATTAAATGGTCTAGTGCTGGTGGTAAAAGCTCTTTTCATTACCAGCTTTGCTGGTTTTTATTCTCACAGTTTGGCTGTCATTGAAGTTTAGGATGAGGTTTTTATATTGTGTTGTGGACAGGTGAGAGATGACCAAAGGCATGGTTATGAACTGCATGTGATCTTACACTCCTGCATGGTGGCCCTCTTTCTGTTTATGACACTTCCTTCTGTTTTGTAAAGTGAACATGGCGTACATGGCGTTCTTAATTACATAGGGGACGGGAATGGTTACTGTGTGTCATTTTCTTAAAATACTGTACATACATACAAACATGTATATGCATGTAGTTTGACTGAGAAAAGAATACAGAACAATCACAATACTGCCTTCCCTTTGGGTACAAACAACTAATGCCATTTATATTCACTTCATTCTTTCTTTCCTTTTCAGTCAAGAGTTGTGCAACAGCATGATGGAGAGAGGAACTTCCATGCTTTTTACCAGGTCAAATTTACTGCACTTGCTAAATAAATCTAACAATAATATTTTTGCTATTAGGTAGCAGTAATAAACCATAAACATTGTTTTTCTTATGGATCTTCTCAGTGATCTCACATCAGATGCTTTAACTTGCAAAAAAACATCACTGATCCAGTAATGGTGGCAATTACTTTGTTAACATTGCTTAGGGTTTAATGACGCTGAAGTTCATACTGGAAAATGTGGTTAGGGATACCTTAATTTAAAATGGTACCAACTCAGGCACAAATAGGGTAGTGTGTTTTTGGACAGAGAGATGTACCATACAGAAAAATGTCTTTATTGCAGGATAGTGGACAAAGATGAGGGGCAAAATTGTATGGCATTTGTTATGTGGAGATTCTCATCCTGATGAATGTGTTACACTGGCTGCTATGAGAAACCAAAACTGCTGCTGCTGATTTAAAATGTGTGTGTGTGTGTGTGTGTGTGTGTGTGTGTGTGTAGTTGTTACGTGGAGGTTCTGAGGACCTTTTGAAGTCCCTCCATCTGAACAAAGATCCTACAGATTACACATACACCAGGAAGGGAGCCTTGGTCATGACTGTAAGTATTCCTGACATTCTACACTACAAATAAACACATCAAATTAACATGTCATTAACACGTCTTACACCACAAAACCTTTGCAAAAAGTACACTCATCTATCATAAGTCAACTATCTAAGTCCAGTTATCTATGTAAAGTATGCTACATTCAATGGAAAGGTGGTTTTAATGTATATCCAGGTATATGCTACACTAACTTGTCTCCAAATCTCTTTTGTGTTTCAGGTATCCACAGACGATCGCTCAAACCACAGGACAGTTATGAATGCGCTGAAGGTCATTGGCTTCAGTCAGGAAGAAATCAACTCTATCTATAAGATACTGGCCACCATCCTCCACCTGGTAGTTTGAAGTGGTGCTCTCAGCTATGCTGTGAATGAACTGTGTTCATTAGAAATAAACAGCTTTCCTTTTTTTTATGTCATTTTATATTAAAACATTCTTTCCTTTTCCTTTTTATAGCATTGTGCTTTTTATTTTGGTTTTTAGCACTATAATGTACTTTTATTTCTTTTCATTCTTTATTCATTATGTCTTTATTTTCGTGTTTTATCCTGACACTTTACTGGAACTCTTTTAGCACTTCTTTTTTTTAGTTCCTAGTTTATTTAGATCTTTATTTTTTGACACCTACTATTTGTAATTTGTAGTTTTAAAAAATTGTTTGTCACGGCTCCCTCCTCAACTCATCCCCTTCCCGTGTGTGTGTGTGTGTGTGTGTGTGTGTGTGTGTGTGTCTTCCATAAGTGCGCCCCTCCCACATTATCTATTTCACTCGTCTCTTTATTATTCCTCATCTGACGTGTTGTGCCATTTATTAATGAAACATGGTGAAAGAAAGCTTGTCCACAGGAGCTCCTTCACCATTTTTTGCTGTTACAAACACTCATGCTCATTTCTAATTCATGGTTGTTTCAATGGTGTTCCCTGTGATTCCCTGCTAACTGTGTTTCTCTGGATCAGGGGAATCTGCGGTTCGTGAGCGAAGCAGAGAATGTCCAGCTGGTGGGTGCAGACTCTGTGTTGCACATCTCGAAGCTGACGGGCACGGAGGTTGAGAGTGTGAGCAAGGCGCTGCTGTATCGCACCGTGGCCACCGGGGGCGGCGAGGTCATCGACAAGGGCCACAGCGAGCAGGAGGCCAGCTATGGACGAGATGCTTTCGCCAAGGTGTTGACATCCCCTCGACAGAGAAAACGAGAAACATTTCGACACGAGTTATCACTGAAACTTGAAATTCTGTTAGCAGAGCTCTGTGAGCTAATGCAGTCTCTTAACGATCTGGTTTTTCTACTCGCAGGCCTTGTACGAGCGATTATTCGGGTGGATAGTTGGCCGAATCAATAGTGTGATTGAGGTGAAGAACTACAACCCTGCTGTACATGGCAAAAACACGGTTATAGGGGTGCTGGACATTTATGGCTTTGAGATTTTTGATAATAACAGGTCAGTACTGTTAATCAATTAAAGTTATGGGAAAGTAGTATTAATTACATTTTTTATGATATACTTTTACTGTAATACACTATAAACAATGTCATTAGAATAAAAAATAATCTATAGCGTGTTTTAAAGAAATAGCTGTTTTAGATATTACAGCCTAAATGTTCAATCTATATACTTTCTGATGAATGTGTATTACTATTTTCAAAGTGGCACTTTGCAAAGGGTGTTAAGTGCATGTCATGTTAACATCCTGTCCTCAGTTTTGAGCAGTTCTGCATTAACTACTGCAATGAGAAACTGCAGCAGCTCTTCATTGAGCTCATCCTGAGACAAGAGCAAGAGGAATATCATAGAGAGGGTATCACCTGGCAACATGTGAGCACTACACACACACACACGCACACACACATTCCTGCATGCACACTACATACACGCATGCACACTAGACAGGCATGCACACATTAGTGCTTGGCTTTATATCAAATAAAATATCCCTAATCATACGTAAATCTAATCTTAACATGAACAATTGAAGAAGAAAAATATTTGATAAACTATACATAAGGTGTTAAACAAGTTTTTATTTATGTATTTATCTGCTTTTTTGGGGCCTGAATGTGTGTGTGTTGGGGGGGGGGGGGGGGGGTTAGCTCAGCTCATCAAAAAACCTGCTTTTACATATAATTGCCTTAATTAATTTAGATCGGAAGAGCA
>JAOYMR010000004.1:19525743-19540538 GCA_025802075.1 Tenebrosternarchus preto | reverse complement strand
TCTGTGTGTGTGTGTGTGTGTGTGTGTGTGTGTGTGTGTGTGTTAGAGAGAGAGAGAGAGCGAAAGAGAGAGAGAGAGAGAGAGAGAGAGAGAGAGAGAGAGAGTCTGACCTACATTCTGTTAGCCCTGTGAGTGGAATGGTGCTACAATGTGCAGGAGGGATTTGGCCACACTGCGGCAAACTGAGCTCCTGAATCACGCACGCGCACACACACACACACACACACACACACATGCAAACACACACAATCCTTTGGGATATAGGCTCTCTCCAGTTGTAACAGGATCAGGTCAAGATCCGAGAGTAGGGACAAGGAGCCCCATGACAAGACTGACAAATACAGTGATGTAGGAGAATGTTAGTATCTACTGCAGTCTTACTAAAGCACCATCACTAGATGTAAATTAAACAGCTGAATTTGGTCAGCAGATGTACAGCAGTGCTATAGAAATTTGATCAGAACTGGTCAGGATCAGCTAATTCCAACAACAACAAAAGGCTCAAAGGGGATGCAGCCATGGACCCTTCCAACATTATTCTAACCAAGAGCAGTAACAGCTTCTGCTCCCCATTTGGTGCTGACTACATACACCTGCCTGTCTGTCTTCACTGCTCGATGGAAAGTACACACCACTCATTGAGTTGTTGGTGGTGGTCTCCAAGGTGGCTGGGTGCATTCTGGGTGCTGCTGTGTGCAGGTTGTCTGGGGAACAGGGCATGCGTGCTTAAGGCCACTAAGAGAGCCTGGCTCAGTTCATCACAGCTGTGCCACGTGACCTGGTTTATGTTTGTGAGAAGACAGATTCCCGCTCCTGTGTTGTGGGCCTGTAATGCGGATTTAGGGTGTTATTTCGTTTCCTAGCACTGGAAAGAAAGGCCTCAGTAGGCTGGGTCAGTGTGTGTGGCCGGTTAAGATAGGCAACAGGTGTGGATTTTGTAAATCCTGGGTCCTGGTATGTAAGTGGACTAATTCTGGGCAGACGTCAGACAGTGTGTGGCATTGGACGATTAAAGCACGTGTATGTGTATGTGTATGTGTGTGTGTGTGTGTGTGTGTGTGTGTGTGTGTGTGTGTGTGTGTGCGCGCGCGTGTGAGGGCTCACTGGCAAAGAGACTTAATCCCTATTAAACAGAACTGTGAGTTAAGTACAGACACAGCATTGACGTATCTAATGTTTTGTAATCCAATTCATAATCCCACCCACAGACATATGTGCATGCTGTACACATCGATGCACACACACACACATACACAGAGCATCTTAAAATGAATAATTTCATAATTTTACTACTGACCTCAAATCATGCTCCAAAGGTTTGTTGACCATGCAGTGGTTGTCATTTTGTTTTCATGGACCCTGTTTTCAGGATAACAAACATCAGTGTCTGTTTGTCCCAGCATCATCTCTGAGAGGCAGGTGGATCTGAGAATAGATAATAAAGTAATGGTACAGGATAGAACCAATACTGAACCATTTCTGTGGCTGCTTTAAGCAAATTATTCTAAGAACAAATCAATACTGATAGTTGTAATCCCGATAGTTATCATTAAAATAGATGTAATTGGGTTTCCATCTGAAAATTCATCTTTTTCTTTGACTGCTCATACTTGTAAGTTTCACAGTGCCTTTCAAGTAATGAAGAATTCTTTTCACAGCAGTCAGATGTGCAGTTTTTGGATCTGCATTAAACTTTGACACAACACTCACTCCTCGAGCAATGTCTGGTCTTGTGACCATTGAACCATACAGCAGACTACTTACAATAGACTTATAGGTACTTACAATAGACTGATAGGTTCACTGGATTACTAATGGCATAATTTCTCTAATTTCACGTTTGTTTCAGTTGGGGTTGTATCTGGAGTGGGTTTATCCATTCCATGTATCTGAAGAATTGCTTCAGTGTAATGCTTCTGGTAAATCCACTAAGTCCCAGGTTTCATTCTCAAGCAGCGACTCATACTCCAAGTCAGTCGCTTCCTTCCATCCCTTTGCATTAGGACTCATCATTGTAGTGTGTTTGGCAAAAAAAAAAAAAAAAAAAACTGTCACTATGTCAGCAAACTCATCATATCCATGCCTTTTTGGAGGTTTTCGGATTCTACTGCCTTCTCCTGGAGTTTCATTGACAGCTGCTTCATCATCTGATGCTCTCGTCTCATCTTCATCAGCTGATGCTCTCCTCTCATCTTCATCAGCTGATGCTCTCCTCTCATCTGTGTTCATGATATCCTCATTCTCTGAACAAGAAACTTCCACTTCTTGTCAAAGTCTGATTCATTAAAGACAACATCCTGATGAATTAGAGTCCTCTTTTTCTCCTCATCAACCAGACCTTGGCATTGTTTGCATATCCTATGAAATGAAGCTTCACAGCTTTCTTGTCCAGTTTTGTTCTCTCTATGTCTGGGATAAGTGCATAGGCTGCCGAGCCAAATGTGACTCACGTTTCGCTTTTTGCTACACCATCTCTGGTAGGGAGTCTTTTGCTTCAGAACAGATGTGGGCAGTCTGTTCTGTGTGTAAGCTGCTGTTGCTACAGCCTCTGCCCAATACGTCTTTGACAACTTTGCATGAGACAGCATATTCCTAGCTACTTCAACTAAAGTCCTATTTTTTCCTTCTGCTACGCCATTTTGCTGAAGTGTATGGGGTACAAACACTTCATGATGGATGCCTTGAGCTTTCAGGTATTCTTGAAGTTCTTTGGATGTGTGTTTGGATGTGTTTTCCCCACCATTGTCTATTCTCAGTCTTGCAACTTTTTGTCCACATTCATTGGAGAATGTTCTTCCAAATTCTTTGAACTTGCTAAACACTTCACTTTTCAGCAACTTGAGTAGTCATCCATAAAAGTCACAAAGTACTTTGATCCACCTATGGATTCAGTCTGCAGACTTAACCAGCAGCTTACACCGCCAACTGCTTGCCCTACACACATGCTTCACAAAAGGAAACTTCTTTCTCTGCAGAAAAGTCCACTCTGCTTACCAGAGTTTTAAACTCTTTCAACTTGGTGGTGTGTCCCAGTCCTTATACCAGACTGGCTGCTTCTTATGCACTTGCTGCACATGACGGGTGGCAAACTTCCCTCAACATCCAGCTGATACAATCTATCAGATCTTTGTGCTCCCATTCCTCAAAGATCTCCATGGTTGCCACGAATGTAACGCCAAGCGTTCTTAAACTGCACTATATTTCCTTTTTAGCAGCTCCCACTGAGAAGAGACACCCTGACAACTTGGGAACATACAACACATCATACATGGTGACATTTTTTTATTCCTGATTGTCTTGAAGTTTTTTACGACAGCTTTGGTGCTCCAGAATCTATCAGCCACTCGACCTGCTACGGCATCACATTCTGATTAGTCTCTTTTATGACAAAGGCCCTCTCAGACGACTCATCAGCATCCTCACGTCATGCCTTGTGAATTTGATTTTTATGTTTTACACTTGGACAATTACTCTTTAAATGTCCTTCCTTCCCACACTTAGCATTTCCATTTAGATCTGTCTGCTCCCACTGCCTTGTCAGTTAGCTCCTTCATTCATTTTAAATGCTCAGTTATGGTTTCTCCTTCCTTCATTTCGCACCTGAAGTACTTTTTCTTTATAAACAGCTTATTCGCGAGAGTATCTCTCTCATAATGTCCTTTAAGCATATCCCACACTTCCTTAGGAGTCTGACAGTTGGTACTTAAATTTGGCATTAACACAGAAAATACCTATTCTTTCTGCTTTGGGAATTCAGTTTGTTCTTGTGCGTTAGCATCTGTTGCTGAGTTGTCCGTTTCAATTACCATCTCCCACAGTCCTTTATCTTTCAATAGATGCTCCATGTGAAACTTCCATATTGCCCAATTCTCTGGTCCGCTCAGCTTATCTTCCATTGTGAATCCCACAACACCAATTATATCACACAAATAACGTGTAAAAACAGCCGTTAAGATACATTTCTGGGCCCATAACCAGTTACGTTTTTTTTTTTTCCTTTTCACCTTCTTGACATCCATTGTCAAATTACTGTATTACAACATTAGATTGGTAAATTAATTGTACACGTCACTGGACAGCGGTATTTTGGATACATTTTTTGGATGGAAGTTGTGGGACTGAAAGGAGGAGATAGACTTATTGGCAATCTAGCAATAACTATAAAAAATCTTTTAAAGCAGTTTTAATTCAGGAGAAAAACTAATTTTATCTTGTTCTGTCAATGCCTTTGCGTGACCATTGGTGTGTGTGTGTGTGTGTGTGTGTGTGTGTGTGTGTGTGTGTGTGTGTATTTAATTCCTCTCTTAGTTAATCAGCCTGAGTGTAACAAACGGAACTGACCAGACGGTGGCGTTACACACTGTGTCTCAGGATGATGTGTTGGTGCACCTGCAAAGGGGCCAGCTGGGGCCGAATCAGGACCGCATCGGGGAGCTGGTCGGGACTCTGTGTGACCACTTCTCACGGTGAGTGTGCTAATGCTAACCTATGTTGAAGGGTTATCCATTTGGGATGCGAACGCGTGGTGGTGATATGTTAACGCAGGTTAAAGGGGACATATTAATATTAATAACATTTTCTATGACACGCCTTAAAAGCACAAGGATTGGGCGCCGCAGTGCCATTCTCACTAGTTTAAAGCAGCCCTGCTCAGAATGGACAATCCGGGTGTCTTTTATTTTAAATAATAAATGACCGCTGCTCATCCCAACACCGCTCAACCGTGTGAAATTACACATGGACGTAAAGCACATTTTCCGCTAGCACAACATGCTAATGTTGCTAACAGCTGATGAGCTAAAGAAAATTAAGACTGAAACTCTTACTCTAATGTTATATACTTATTTATAAGATAAATTCATTCGTACATTCAGTTAAGAAATTTATAGCGTTAAAATTGTTGTACATCTTGGAAACCTGTATTGCCTATAAATTTGCAACAATGTACACCTAATGTTTTACCTCAGCAGTTAGCGTTTGCTAGTGCTAAATAAACATCTAGTTATGGCCAAAGAAAAACTTAGCATAATTATTTGTTTCTACATTTCGCTCGTCTGAAGTTTTGCCACATACAGCACTTAACACTCTTTTTGTAAAAGTTTGTTGTCAGCCCTCCACCGTATTGACCCAGGTTGTAAAAAGCAGTCAGACACAAAATGGTTAGACCACACGTACGGATTTTTGCTGACTGTCTCTGGGTTGTTGCCATCAGAAATAAACTTTATCTACTCAGCTTTTCTATCCTCCTCTCACCCCCGGCCGATGTAGCACGTGCTTTGAACACCCCCCTTCCCCAGACAGGTGTAAAGACACATCCTATCCCCCCTGACAGGTGTAAAGGAAAGAAAGCCGGGGACGGGGGTTTGCACACCTTCGCAAAGGTAGTTCACAAGCCATGAGTGAAGATACTCAGGAATAATTCTAATGCCTCCTTCTAGTGACGTGTGTAATCTGAACTACTTCTTTTAGCACATAAGAAACTGACTGTTGGCTTTTTTCACTGTTTGTGGGTTGGTAGGCAATACAGATACCCAAAGCGCTGAAAAAGTGCGTTTTTCTTATGTTCCCTTTAAAGGGGTTATCTAACATACTGAGGCCGTACTGCTTCTCAAAGCTCCGCAACCGCTGAAGTTTAACTAGACGAACTGGACACAGATTTGTCAACTGAATTTACTTACTGTTTATACTGCTCTAACAATTCATTTGTTTGGCGATTGAGTAATGAAAAGTTCAAAATGGGAGAGAAGAGCACTGCCAGTTATATATTTAAGAATTAATAAACTGCATAATATGTTCATAATATAGTCTGTACAATTTACTGTTCAGTTTAAATGAATAAATTAAAATAATTGAATACATTTTTTGCTTCAGAAATCCACACGGGCATTAACCTTCTATAGGTTAACTGTTAATGGGGTTAAGACAGGAGTTTTGAGTTTCTTTTTATTCCATCAGTCCTAGAGGTGGTTTTTTTGGCTGCCCCTCCCTAGTGAACCTGTGCACATCAGTGTTGTTACTATGACAACCATATATGGATATCCATGCAAGTCCAACTACACTCCAAACAAACAAATCAGATCTGCTTATTTCTGTAATCTTCACACCTAAATCAGATTTGCTGTGCTGTATGAATAAATGCCCCTGTGGTTGCACATCAGTTTACTAAAGGAATAAAATCAATGTGCCCAGCTGTAAACATACACTGCCATACATTTATAAGTGCATACATACCTATATATTTGTGTTACTGAGATTTGTTTTCTCTCAGTAGTATTAATAGTAATTTCAATCATAACAAATACTGTATTTGTTACACAAGCATGACCACAAACGCAATGTTGCCATTCCTGTGCTCCTAGCTGACATTTTTTCACAGCCCGGGAAAAGCATATAGATCCTATGGCAGGTGATGGACAAAGCGTTTGTGAATGCTTGTGTGTGTATGTGTGTGTGTGTGTGTGTGTGTGTGTGTGTGTGTGTGTGTGTGTGTGTGTGTGTGTGTGTGTGTGTGTGTGAGAGAGTGTGTAACAGCTGCAGAGTGTTTGGGATTTATTGAGTGTATGTGTGTTCATGCTCACTGTTCTTTCACGTATGCCTCTGATCTATTGTGTCACCATCTGTGGGTGAATGTCTGGGGTCACAACCCCTATATGACATCATCAATAGGAGACGTCAGGAAGGGGTGTGTGTGGTTGGGGGTGTAAGTTGTAGAAGGTTAGATGACAACACATACACGTGATCCAAGTTCCTTTGATGGCCCTGATTAGGAATCACAGGATTCATGTACCATTCAGTTTCGTTACTATACAGAGGTGGGCAGATTGGAATAAAAACCAGAGAGGAGAATAGATGAAATGCTCCTGTTTTTTTGAGGAGCATAATTTATGCACTTGCACATGAACGATTAAGAGATTATTTTTGTTGCCTTGATCAAGCTTCTTCTCGTCTCTTCTAAACAACACCTACATTAACATGTTACTGCTACTAGTTTTTAGGAACAGAAGCAAAACTACAATATGATCTCATGCCCAATATTGCCCCTCGTCACTGTACCTCAGTTGCGGCCCTGTGCTGTGATGGTCCTGGCCTGCTGTGGTCTTCAGCTCGACTGGGGTTTCTCAGTATGGCTGTTAGATCCGCGTCAGGCTCACATGGTGACCAGTGATCAAACCTTTGGGATTAGACTATTTCACATCTCACATTTGACATTGAAAGTGTTACTCACACAGAACCAACACACATACTCAGAGATCCAGGATGGCAACTCTCAGTGTGATTAAGCTTTAAAAAAGAGTAGTGCCCCTTCACTGGATCAACTGAAGACGCTTGAGCTAAATTATGTTTTGATGTTGGCATTAAAGAATCAAAGACCATTATCAGGGTTTCAGTGTTTGATTATCTTTTCTTAGCGTTTCTGTGTTTGATTATTTCCCCCTTTGTCCATGTGTTAGGCTGAGGTTCATACTTTCATAATTTCTCTGGGTGTTATAATGCTGATTTACTTAAAAAGTCTAAAAATGGTAAAAAAAAAAAATAAAAAAAAAAGGTTCTTCCTTTCCTCTGACCTTTCTCCAGGTCATGCCATCTCACCTGGGCTGAATAGGCATGATATGTGTTTGTGTGAGTGGTGTGTCTATGTATACGTTTGTGTGTGTGTGTGTGTGTGTGTGGGAATGCACATGTGTTTGGGGCAAGTTTTTAGGTCCCTCTCTGACCATCTGCTGAGACAGCTGGGCATATGTGGTTTTCACTGAGTTGATTTGTTGATAGGGGACTAAATGCTTGTGAAGAGGGACTGAGGAAGCAGTAGAGAGGCCACCCCCACTCAAACTCCCTGCTCCAACCTGCACCCCCAGCATCACTGAAAGGACAGGGTGGAGTCAGTGGCCCACATCACATCTGCCCGATAGCTGCTCTTCTCTGAGCTCTAATTTTGGCTCACTTTTTAGGTTGCCGAAACGTCAGAGTGCCCACAAATAGCCTACTCTTCTGTCTTCTTCTCTCCCCTCCTGCTTTGTCTCCTCTCTCACCTCTCCTTTACTCCTCTCTTCTCCTCTCCTAGTACCTCACCTTATTAACAAATCCATGCTGACATTGTGACAGTAGCATTTGTTTCCCCCCAAAATGCCTTTGTTAGAAAGAGTTTGAGGTTTAATTTCCAGCCTTTTTAACCACAATAACTGGTTACTGCCACAACTTGCTTGAAACTTCACTACAAACTCAGAAACTGAGATCAGCGCTTGTCCCCAACACTGTACTCTCACTACCTCCATTGCTGTTCTTAGCCGGGGCTATTCTGGGCAACACTCTCTGAATGACTTCTGTTCTCTGATCTTTCAAAGCTTCATAAATGCTCCTATTAGTGTGAAGGCCCATGTGTGCTGTGCGTGTGTTAGCAGGAGGCTTATGACGCACCTGCCCACTCTCTTGTCATTTCTCATTCAGTGCCAAGATACACTGCTTTCTGCTTCCAAACACACACAACAGCGTGGATCAAATATGTTCCTCCTCTACTGCTGCTAACTGTGACCTAGCCTGCTTTCTGCCATTTTGTGCATACAAGAGTACGTGTACGTCTGTGAATGTACGCATGCGTGCACATTCGTGGGCAGCGTGGCACCTAATGCAGTTACATAATGGTTGTTCATGGGTGAGTTCATGACAGATAAGAAGGAAGAAATGGAAAGGAGAGGAGAGGAGATGAAGAGAAGGGAGGAAATGCAGTGAGAACAGCAGGGTGCAAAGGTCACTGGGGGAATAGGGTACAACAGAGGCATGTGTTGAGGATGTCACACCTCAGCCCATCAACACATGTTCAGCCCATACAGATGTGTCCACACAGTTAAAACGCAAGAGCAGGTGGTCTGAGAACAACGCTGTCAAGATGTCCAAACCTCAGCATTTCCTCTACAGGCAGGAAGCTGAAGCCATGCAATGATCCCACCCTCAGCTCACTCAGAATTATCAGCAGACCACTCAGCTAATGCTTATCAATCAATAACGTAATATAATAATACCCCTAACGTAATATGATGATGTCCATTATGAGGCCATTGGGAGACTTATGATGAGAGAACTAGGTAAGCCTGGCTCCACTGATTTGTCAAGCAGTTTTTTTTTTCTCACATGTCAATCATATGACATCTACAGTGCTTGGAAATCTGTGAAGGAAGTGTTTATCTGAGTGCTCTTCTGTGTCTTATTTTGCTAAGGAAGATGCTTTGGTGCCTAAAGGCCCTGTTCTATTGCAAGCGAATCTTCTTTGTACAGTGTATAGTCCTCTTTTTTCTTTTGAGGTTAGTGACAGACATCCAACAATAAACGTTAAACAAGAAGCCCCTTGGATCTCTTATTTGTCAGTATAATAGGGATGTAATCCATCTGTGTAAGTAAATGTGTGATTAAATGGGAGAACATTGACCACCTTCACAGGTGGATCTTCACTGCTAACTCGTGTTTAACTTACTGCAAGCTTGGTTGGTCACCTAGTTAGCTAGATAGCTAAGAACCTAGCTGAGATTCTTCATGTGTGCCTTGAACAGTGGGACTCAGGGAAACGGCCTCTTCTAAAGATGACTCCATTCGAATGGTTTGTTAAGGCATATTGAATGATGTGTTTTTGAACACTGGTTTCTGCAGGGTCTCTTACAGATAGCATTGTGCTTTGTTCCTGTGCAGAGCCCAGATTTGTAAAGCTTGTCATGACGTGGATACAGTTAGTGAAAGGAAAGGATGTGATCAGTGATTGGCAGTGGGACTCCAGTAATGATCAGTGATTAGCAGTGGGACCAGTAATGATCAGTGATTGGCAGTGGGACCAGTAATGATCAGTGATTGGCAGTGGGACTCCAGTAATGATCAGTGATTGGCAGTGGGACTCCAGTAATGATCAGTGATTGGCAGTGGGACTCCAGTAATGATCAATGATTAGCAGTGGGACTCCAGTAATGATTAGTGATTAGTAGTGGGACTCCTTTTTTTCCCTTCTTTGTTTATAAAGGGAATGTGTGATGCGTTCTATGTTCTGGGGCCAAGTGCCTTTATCTGAGCATGTGTGTGTGTACGTCATAAATGCAAAGTGGGGGTTGTTTGTTCTGTTGTCAACTGCAGTCATGATTGTCAGCACAATCAACTCTTTTGTTTTCATATGTGACTTCATCCCCTGAAGTGATGGTGTGTGAGTGTGTGTGTGTGTGTGTGTGTGTGTGCGCGTGCACTCATTACACAAGTTTCATAAACTTGCTCTGGCTCCTGGCATCCCACTGCTCTTACTGTTGGCGAGGAAACATAAGTTGTGTCCAGCCGAACAAGTCAGTCTAAAACAGAACCAGGTTACATAATCCAATTAGCCATTGTCTAATTTATTTGCGTGGCTAATTTATGTATTTGAGTAGTGATTTCAACAATAGACACTATCTCAAAACAGCTTTACAGGAACCCAGTCTAGACCCCTGAGAGATCAACAAAGTCAACAGTACCAAGGAAAACTCCCTTTGGCCACTGTGACTAACTGCAACTAAAACCAAACTAAATAGCTGTATGTTTGTGTGAGTGACTGGTTTGAGTATAGATGAGTAAAGGATGTTTGAGTCATTGTACTCTGTTTCTGCAGCCTAAAGTATAATGTTATATCATTAAGTATGTGCAAAGTTAGAAAAATCTGAACTAGAAGTTAGATAGATCTGAACTAGAATTTTTATAATTTTTTCCACCTCACACACACACACAGATGCGTTCACACTGTTCCCTGGCCCCTCCCACACACATACAGACACGTCCACACCGTCCCCTGGCCCCTCCCACACACATACAGACACGTCCACACCGTCCCCTGTCCCCTGTATGGGGACCCAGGTGCTGCTGTTGTCTTGGTGCTAGTTTAGAGGTAGATAAGGATGTGCTAATTGGGTTTGAAGGGGCCAGCGTGTGTGTATTAGGTGTATACAAGCGTATGCATGTTTGTGTGAGGGCGAGTGAGAATTTGTGCACGTGTGTGTGAAACACTTGTGGGCCCTGGCATGTGTTGCTACTGAATCCCTACATTATTGCATGGGTTCTCCTGGAGACTGATGGATTCTGAGGTGTGTTGTGAACTCCTGGAGGTCATTTGAAACCCATGTGAAAACCAAAGCGCAAAGGACCACAAGACCTTTTAGTTTTTACTGAAAAATACTATTTAATAAAATACTATTTAATAATAAAATGCTATTTTATTGTTATTATTATAGTTATATTTATATTACACATGGTACCTCACAAGTAAAATCATGAAATAAAATCTATTTTTTCTTATTATATTTATGACTTAGTAGACTGTAGTCCTTAAGAAGACCAGGAAGGGCCTCAGTACGTCTGTCCTTCTCTCTCCCTCTCTCTCCCTCTCTCTTCCTCTCTCACTTCCACTGTGAAGTGAGCTATCAGCCGGTAGCATCACACGTTCCTCCAGCTCTCCTTCTGTGCCGTGCCCCAAGCTTTCCGCCATCATCTGATCATAACCGATCTCGGTCTCACTCTCTCACTGCCTCGGTCATACTCGTTCTCTCTCCCTTTTTCTCTCTCTCTCTCTGCCAGTTTCTCTCTCCTTCTGTCTGTCTCTCTTTTCCTCTGTCTCTCCATCTCTCTCTGTCTCTTTCACGCTCAGTCAGTTAGCTCTTGGCCGGAACTGCCCTGTCCCTGCTGTAACAGCTGCATGTTTGCTGATCATCTCCTGAGACCCAGTCATCTTCTCATTAGTACTAGGCTTTGGATTGAGAGCTGATGAGTTCATCAGGATGGAAGGTTGAGAGGTTGGGGGGGGGGGGTGGTGGTGTTGAATGTGGAGTACTACTGAGCATGAGGTTACATGGCTATTTAGACCAACAGGCTTTTAGCTGCGCGGCTTAAATGTGATTAAGTAAAAGCTCTAAAAAAAAAAAAGCAGCATGAAGTCCATAGTGCATTCATGAGCAACTAAGACATCTACTGTGTGTTCGGGGTAGAGGCTGACAAAGGGACCTTACGAATGAAAAATATGGCATGTTAAGAGATTGTGACTGAGTACGTATTATCCCATTTATGACTTTTTGTGCATGTGTCTATGCATGTGTGTGTGTGTGTGTGTGTGTGTGTGTGTGTGTGTGCAGTGCACATGTTTGTGTGTGTGTGTGCAGTGCACATGTTGGTGTGGGAAACGTGAGAGAGAAAGTGTGTATGTTGAGTAGCTGGGTGTAATACTGTGAACTGGTAGGTCTATAAGAGGCACCGAGCTCAAGGCTTGGTGTTTCTAATAAAAGGAGAGAATAACTGCAGCTGTCACTACAGCCTCTGGGCTCTCCTCCCTCTCTCTCTCTCCTCTCTCTCTCCTCTTTTGCCTTTCTCTCCTGTCCTCCCTCTCTCCTCTTTCTCCTTTCTCTCCTCTCTATTCTCTTTCTTTCATCCCCCCCTCCTCTTCCTCTCCTTTCCTCTCTTTCCTCTACTGTGTACTAAACGTACCCGATGTCCATTCCTACTGTAAAGTAAGTACCTGATCACTGTTACATTATGCAATCAATCTGCATTAAATATTGATGTGATTAATATGATTTAGAACATGATCAGATTTATTATCAAGGCAACACGAAGGAAAAAAACACCTTCCCTCAGACAGCCGTTTGGAGGAGAGCAGGGTCAGTACCTCATGAGGGACCTGCTCATGGGGTGATGGTCAAGAGGTTGCTAACCCTAACCTTAACCCTCACTGAGCTGGAGGACTCCAGGGCACCACTGTGCTGCTCTCTGATTGGGTCTGTACACAGACACACTGATCCCACACTGTACCCTTCTGTAAAGCCTAACAGTAAGGCCGGAGCTTGGCAACGGCATGGTGTAGCGTGGCAGCAGCATGTCATCAGAATGGCAGCAACATGGCAGCAGTGTGGCAGCACTGTTTGGCAAACGCAAACGACAAGAAAACGGCCCCTAATTCACAGTTCTAGGAACCAGAGGCACGTAGTCGAGCACAGCAAACAAATGTGACATGGAAGAGAGGGAGAGAGGGGGCGGGGCCAGCCCAACACCTTAAGGAGCTGTTGTTGCGTCCCAGTTCTGTCTTTGTGGTTTCCATAGTGGTGAGTAGTGTTGCCATGGCTAAGGTGCAGCGCATCCCAGCATTCTCTGTGACACAAACAAGCAAAAGCGAGTCAGAAGAGAGAAACCATTGAAGAGACTTGGAGGACAGACACCCGATCACAGAACAGCGTCTCTGCTACAAGCCCAAACATAAATATTAAACAGGCTTGAGGCTCGATTCCAAGAACTCATCTAAGCTATTAACACAGAATCCCTGGCACAACTTTGTTTTTGTGTACAAAGAACCCCCTGCTCCCAGAGGAGATCTAAGTGTGGAATGAATCTGCTCAGCTTCTGTGCCCTCTGAGGGGAGGAGGGGATCATTACTCCCAGCAACAGCCCTCCAGTGATGCAGATTTTCAGGATGGTCTCCTGTAGTGCATGTGTCAGAGTGATTCAGATGGTACACCTGACCAAGTCTCTGAGGGGGTGGATTAATACAGGATGGAAAGTATGTAGATTGGCTGTGCTGCCTTGCCTCTGTGAATACAAGGATCCTCAATAGGGTGTGTCCCAAATGACCATTCCTTCCATTCCTTACAGTGCACATCAAATACATTTTCCTCCAGCATCTAGTGAAAATGAGTGAGATTTGCTTTTAGGGAATGGGGACACAGACTGACACCTTTTCTGACCTACATGGCACATTATTTTTTGCCCATTTCAAATGGGACATATTCAACCCCATTTTCCAGCATGTGAACCACTTACATAATACTCATCTGTATTACACACACACACACACACACAGGTAGGTTGAGTCATGTTTAATTGGCTTGACTCTGTAATATGCATTTGTGTGTAATGTGCGCATGTTTAAATGCGTGCATGTTTGTTTGGATATGTATGCCTTGTGTGTGTGTGTGTGTGTGTGTGTATCACAAATAGCATGTTCCCCACCTGCCAAACACAGTATTTCTCTTTTAAAATGCACAGACAGAAGGCTAAGACACTATTGGTGTGAAGCTCTACAGTTATGATTCTGAACTTCGGCTTTAATTCAACATTAGAGATTCAACAGAGCTCCCCAAAATGAACCCTAGTTACATGAGCTCTTATGACGTAAGTAGCACGCCACCAGTGACTAAGATTTGCACTTACTCTGCTCATGCAAGTATCACAGAGATCAGCGCTGTTTTCATCACACTGTTCTTTGGTCCTGTTTCTCACGTTACACGTGGAGCACGTGGAGCACGTGTAACAGCGGCATGTGCACATGTCCGGGTAGGTAGGGACATGTTATTTTCTGGTCTTCTCTCCACATAAACACAGAAATCCTTAGTACTGTCTTCTCCCTCTCTGGTAGAGCAGGTACAAAAGTCTGCTCTTTATTTCTCTTTCTTTTTGTTTTTTCGAACATATAATACAATCATGCACCCATAATGCACAGCAGCTTGCAAATGCGATTTAAATCATTTTAATCTGTAGCATAAAGAACTAAATTATAAAAGTGTTGTGTGATCATATAAAGAATCGTTCTCCCTCCACAAGGATAGAAGTAAATTATAAATACATGAATATAAATTCATTACATCAAGCTTGCTGGCTAGCTACAGCGCACAAGATTAGCCTCAAAAACAGCATGATGATTGCAGAAAAATTCAACTTAAGCTTAAACTGTTTTATGAAACGAATAGAACCCAATCTCATCCTAAATAAACAATGTGCTATGCTAGTGTCAACAGTTTTGTTTTGTGTTTTTTTTTCCC
>JAOYMR010000004.1:19515415-19525643 GCA_025802075.1 Tenebrosternarchus preto | reverse complement strand
CACGAAGAGAAAGGTACTGCTGCTACTGCGCCTGCTGGCAGGATGATGCAATTACAAGGCCACAAAAACAACTTTCATTTTCGACTCTGTTACATTCAGCATGTCAGTTCCACCCCCTGTGAGAGACTTCTCAGTGCAAGCATCACCTCAGTCTGTAGCCACAGTGTGTGAATTCACACCATTTATAAACTAGGTGCTTTACACTTGAGAGATTAGAGGTCCTGGAACAGTTTGGTGTTTAAGATGGAGGAGGGTTGCAGCAGTGCAATCTTTAATATTTTGATGACATTTTTGTGGACAAAAGCTTGTTTCCATGTGTTTATTAAATTGTGTGAATGTTTTTGTATGTATGTGTATGCATGTGTGTGTGTGTGTGTGTGTGTGCTTGTACACATGATCTGTGGGTGTGTGTGACTGCGTGTGCATGTCTGTGTGTGTCTGCTGCAGACTAAGGAACACTTCCCTGCCAGTCAAGGTGTGCTCCAGAGGCCTCCAGGTGCACATAAGCGGGAAGCCCAAGACCATCACCGTGGAGACAAGACCTGGGCAGACCATGGCTGATTTTAAGAAGAGTCATGGAGGATTCACACTACTGCTTCCATCTCAGTAGAGCACCACTGCCTGCCCCAAAGGACTAGTGGTTATAAATTAGAATAATTTTATAATTCTCAAGAGAATCCTTTAAAACATTTGTTACAAGAGGCAGAGGCCAACAATATACTGTAAATGCTCATTTATTAATATTTTAACCCTTTTTTTTTATTGTGGAGATGTTACCAAGAGTTTTTTCACATGGTGGCCTTCTCTTCTTCAAAGATTCTGCACTTTCATTGGGCTTCCTGTTCCAGCTGTTCTTGTCTATTTAAAGCACTGTCAGAGGAAACCATTACTGTAGTGGTGGAGACACCTGTAAGGCTGTACTGTCCTTTGTCTATGACACGATCAGAGTTGTGGCTGTATCAATGTAAGCCAATCTCTGTACGTACTATATTTATATATACAGTAGGTGATGATCAGTGTTCATTTGAAGTCCATTGCTTTTGCTGAGACGTGACATATTACTTGAGGAGTTCATTTAGACATTTACAGTAGAGAAATAAAGATACGAGTCCTTGGTTGGACGTGTGTCTGCATGGGTGTGTAAGGCTGGGGGAGGTTCTCCTGTGTTGGGATGTTGTGTATTTGCATTCTTGTTTGTGAACGTTTGTGTTTCTGGAGAAGTACCAGTAATAGTGCGTGTTGGAGTGTGTGTGTGTGTGTGTGTGTGTGTGTATGTTTGTGTGTCAGTTTAACAGTACTGTTGGTATTAGGCAAGACGGGCTGTCTTCATCCTTGCCTGTACCGTGTTTACACTGACTGTCTTCCTACCACAAAATCCGTCCCTATTTATACTGACGTCTTGTGTGTGTGTGTGTCTGCACCTTTACTTTCTTACTGTTTGCTTCTGGTGGTTTCGTGGATCTAATTCAGCTTCCCCCTCTCTGTCTTTCACATTTTTTACCTTTTTTCCTCCAGTGAAGTTTAATAATGGTTCTTCATACGTGTTCTATGTACGTTCACATATTAGTGTCCTGTAATATTGGTTTATATCATTACGCTGCTATGGTACCTGTGTGTAGCTCTCATCTCTCCTGCCCCAAGCACAGATCTTGATCTACCTCCATCTCTATGCCTTCACTGCCTTTGTTCTTTTAGATACTGGAAGATTGTATCTCTGGGGTCATGTGAGAATATAGAGTTGCACAAAATCTACATTGTCCTCTTCCCTTTGGTGGCTCGTGTAACCTTTCCTTCAGGCTAGAAGTCTCCACAGCATCAAAGCTATCATTCTTTGACCAAGTTCATTTCCCCTTACAATCTCATTAGTCATGCTTTTAATGCAAACAAGTGCGCAGCTTGAAATAAATATCCCCTCGGCAACAACACCCGCCTTCAGCCTACCATACGCTGACAAATTGAGTTCCTCTGCAAAGTAACCAAATTATGAATCACAGCTTTGAGGCCTGCATAAGTGGAGTTTGTTTTGGAGTTTGTCATCAAAGCCATTATCTTCTATGTGTTCTCCATTTCCTTTGACTTGTTTATTGTATGAAGATCTCGTATTTGTGGTCTCTTAAACTTTCATTTTTTGGCAGTTTAAAAACTGACCTTGTTTTGATGCTCCAGATTGACCTTAAAAGTGGTTTCTAATTTCAGTTTCACAGTTTACCCATTGTGATCTTGGGATTTGCAGCTACTGATGATCTGTCCCTAAAGGGATCCACTATGTCCCTTATGGGTTCCACTATGTCCCTAGTGGGATCCACTGTCTGCCCCACACTCACTTTAGGGGTACACTCTGACCCTTATGAGAGAGTTTCATATATTTTCTGAAATTTGTCATTAATATTGAGTTTTAGATTTAACACTAAAACTCTTATTTTCATATGCTGTTTAACTTATTTTTATTTAACATGAGAGGATTTAATTCAGAATAAGCATAAATTGTTTTTTTGTACTTTAATGTACTTTAATGTAATTAAGTACACTTTTCCTTGTGTTTAGTTAAACTTGTTTCAGTTAAACGTCTTAAAAAATTATTTTCCTGAATCAGTAGCTCGAACAGCTTATTTAGATCTCTCTCTGCCAATCAAAATCATCATCAGTTTATATTCCTCCAATCAATAAAGATGTTCAGTCAAAGTTTCAACAATTGCCTATTTATTTCTGTGAATCTCTCCTCCAATTGGCTTAATCACACACGTGATAGGACAGCCAATCACACGGCCTGCTTAGTGATAGGCTTCTGTTTTGCTTGATAACAGACTCCTTGTTCTCTTGGTAAACTCACAGAGGCCACACACAGCTGTGGAGCTCACTGTCAGTTCAATAAGTCAGAACTGCTCCTTTTTCACCTATTGCTCATTCTGTATATCACAGACTTTTTTTTTTTTTTTTTTTTTACTATTTTTTAGACTGTACAATTTATTTATTTCCTTTTTGCAGAGTGCATACTTAAACTATCTGATTGATCAAGCTGACCTGATATTGACTTTCATTAATATTTATTGAATAGCATTTGTTCTTTTTTTCGTTTGCAAAAATAAAACTTGATTTAAAAACAGCTCTAAATATTCTAATAGCAGAATCTGTTAGAATCTGATTAAATATTTTAATTTCCTATTATGGCTTGGGGGAAAAAAACATATATCCTCTACTGTTACAATGCTGAATGTAGCTTTAATCCAGAGGTATTACTGTCTATACTGGGTGAGTCATGCAGGAATCAGAGGCCTTTTCTTTGCACACTTCCCCACATTTGTGGGGCCTGAACAAATGGTTACTCAGTAGTTCACTGCTTACTCACTGCTTCACTCATCTTTACTGATGGTATGACCCCTGACAGCAGAAGCACAGTGAACTCTGATGTGAACACACGAGTCCAACCAGAACCCCATATTCAAAGACAGCTCTCAGTTTAAAGAGATACTTCCTAAAGGAATTTTAAAGGAGAATCCGTCAATTGTCCTAAACAGCCCTGGGTTTCTGCATGTCAGGCTCCACAGAGCCCCTTTTCAGATGTCTGGTGCACTGACCTCCCCATCTGCTGAATATATTGCAGCTTTCTGTCTGCTAGATTAGACTGTTTAACTAATCAGGAAGTGATGGGTGAACGTTCAGAAGCGTTCAACATAAATGTTCACTTTAAAAAAAACACAAAGCTTTAGCCTCAGCATATTGGATGTCTGTATTACCAGCCAATTAGGGCAAGCAGAGATGAGTTACTATATGTCCCTGAGTGCCCTAGGTTCTCCCAGGTTCTCCAAGGCTCTACAAGGTTTTCTCAGGTTCTCCCAGGCTGTCCCAGGTTTTCCCAGTTTCTCCCATTCTGTTCCAGGTTCCCCCAAGTTCTCTCAGGTTTTGACCCCCATGTTGCCCCCTGTGTTTTGACCTTCATATTTTTTTGTTTGTTTGCTTTTGTGCGATCAGTCAAAAATACAGGCATGTGCTTTTAAATAGGTTGAAATCTGTAAAATGCTTTGTCATAAATGTTATTGTCTTCAGCCAAGCATTGAACTGACTCCATTGCTGCTCCCATTCCTCTGGTTTATTAAACACATTAAGCCCATTCACTTCCGGTCTTCTTTGGCTGCTCTGAGAGGCCAGTGTGGGAGTGGATAGAGGTGTGATGGACCAAAGCACAGAGGAGGCCTCTGGCACACATAGGCCATCCGGCTAATTTGTGACCATCAGAGAAAAGGCAACAGAGGAGGGAGATTTAGAGGGGTCTACCCAGCCATCTACCCGGCCATCTGCACAGAGACCCCCGACCCTTTTTCTTCTTTTTTTTTGCTCTCTCACTCTTGTCTTTCAGCTCTTTATGCATTTCTTCACCTCATCCCTGCTTCTTTCCTTTTTCAGGACCAATGGCTTTGGGATTTTGATCTTGGTCACAAATCTCAAAAAACCGTATGTCTGACTGACACTCTCCAATACTGGTGTCACCAGAAGGGGAATGTCCACTCAGAACTGAATGATGCCTCATTTCTTGAGTTTTTCTTTCTTTTTAAAGTTCCACTTCTTCTTTTCAGCAGAGCTAAGAGACGTTTCTTCACATTTTGCAGGTTTCTCTGCAGTGTGGTTTTCTGTCTCCGACAGAAAGAGGAAGCTGCCCCTGGTTAAACACACTGTGGCATAACTTGGTATCATTTCAGGAGGACAGTGTTATTGAACACACTACTTTTATATCAATATGTCTTCTGCTTTGACCAAATGCCAGTTTGTCATTGTGGATCTGGTGTGTATTTGCATGCTTATGTGAGCTGTTGTTATAAAACCACCTTCTGGATAGGGAACTGCATGTCACAGGTAACCAGCAAAGACGAACAGAAGATCTGCTTAGGCTCCACTACTGCTGGACTAGGACACAGACACACATTGTAAACATCACTAGTATTCTCTGATGATGTCTCACAGAACAAATATGGATTGTAAAAGATTGGATTTCGAAGCAGTGACATGAAGGAGCCAAAGTCCTCCCTCAAGCAATCGGACACCGGAGCTTCCTGTTCCTCTTCCTCCCAGGCAGACATGGCGGCATCTGCACACATTATTCGAACCCCTTGAGAAAGCCGAGGGCAAAGGCCTGCTGACACCCTGCCACGCCCCCTCGAGAACAAGGGCGTGTTGATTACCGAGGGAGGGATGCATTCGGATCCAAAGCACGTTAAAACCAAGGGCTTGTGCTCACCCGGGAGGGTGGGGGTGACTGGGAGGACGGGGGTGACCGGGAGGGTCGGGGGTGGGATTGCGGTGGGGAGAATTGTGGCCCCCTGGGGCGTCCAGGCGCTTTTATGCCCTGTGTAGATTTACAGCGGCAGGCCTGTGTTTTAAGACCGCCAGACTGGTTTTGTGTGTATCAATGTGGAGTAGTGGCACAATAGCTATGTGTGTGTGTGAGTGTGTGTGTGTGTGTGTGGGGGGGGGGGTGAAGAAGAAGAAGAGAGAGGGGCTTGAATTAACAACAAACCCTGGCAGACAGGTGCACAGGTGCGACTTGCTCGGGTCACGAAGGCATTTCTCTCCTTACCATTTGTTTTAACAGTTAAAAACAAACACACACAACCCCCATGCACATACACAAACAGACAAACATTGCTTTAGAAGACAGAATGGTTCACTTTTGTTGACAATTGACAAAGACACAACTCATTGAAAGATCTTATCAGAAGATCTGTTTTAACAAAAGAACTGTGGGAGATATTGTGAAATATAGCCTTTTCCTGGCAGAGTATATTGATATACTGATAAAGAGAGGTTTCTGGACCATTACGACAGATCTGAGGGCATTAATGACCCTCTCTATATCTAACTATACTGAAGTGGTAACTTGAACATTTTTAATGTTGTGCAACTAAAAAATTCACCCATGATTTAATATAAATTTCCACTAACTCACTGTCCTGGCAGAGTTGAGGCATGTCTTCTAAGTAAGGCTACTTACTAAAAACTGAAATAGTCCTAATCTGCTGACCTGGTTCTATGCATCTCTCAAGTTTACAAGAGCTGTTGGAAAAACTGTCAAGATAGAAATTTATTAAATAATGAAATTTCTACCATCATAAAGACGAATGTCCCTTTTTAAAAACTCTTCATGCTTTCCCCAGAGTGACAGCATAGCCCAGCTAGATAATGTCAGAGACAAAGGTGCTTTTATAAAACACAGTGATGTAGACGTAATCTCAGTCAGCTGTCTTTAAAGCTACTGGGGTTGTATCAGATGTTTTACATGTGTCTGGAATAAGAGGATATTTTCGCCCTCTGCTCTACCATTTGCCAAAGGACTTGGTAGGGTCCAGGTTGCTACATAATTCTGTACATCTCAATTGTACGTGAAAATAATCTGAAAGGCTGTCATAGGATACGTTGAGAGAATGTCTTCTAACAGCTACTGAAACCACAGTACTTTTCTGTGTTCAAAAATACATGGCGTTGGTGTTGGGTTCACACACAAAGATCTTGTTTTTAGAAAGACCATATTATATAAGAGGGGTGGTTACGTGTGAGTCTGTCAGTCATTCTGTCAGGTTTGAGTAAGTGGGGTGTAGTTCCTATACTCCAGTATGTCTCCGTCTCTGTTTTGTCCGAGTTCAATACCTTGATAATTTATTTGTGTGTGTGCTGGAGCACATGCCTAACACTTAACTGTACCAACAGTTTCATAACATAAAATGAAGTAAAAAGTCCAACACCTGTGGTGCTTCCTCTTTCAGTAGTGAAATACCAAATTATTCAAAACCACTGCACTCAACACAGCCTGTCCAGCTAACACACCTGGGGAGTGGGGAGTCCACACCACAGTCACACTCTTAACTAGCAAAGCCATCAGATCATTCTAGAATCAGTGTACTGATAGAGGATAAATATCAGTGCCACCACTGAGGATAAACATGAACATTTTTTTAAGCTAACAAAAATATAATTACATTAAAACCAAATTACATTAAAAAAAACAAACAAACTAGAAAGAGATGACTAGGATGACATGGACATCACCGATACAATACAGGGCTCATATACAATTGTTTTTATTCAGGTTTTTCTTTTCACTTGTTCAGCAATTCTACATAATGCATTCTTTTAACTCTACACACGTACACACACACACACACACACACACACAAATATATATATATATATATATATATATATAGCAGCATTGGAGACATTGATAAACCACAGTAATGGCACCTTACAGTATGTATCTGACCTTAAACAAAAAGCAGCTCAAAAAGTAGTATTTCACTTAGGCATGGAGTTTGGAGCAAAACAAAGTCCATCCATGGCTCACTGTCCAGTAGAACATTCTAGACATTCTAGCTTTAGACCACTTCCACCTCTTCCATGGCTAAAAGCTTGTACTACAGTTTGTTTATAGATAGCATTTTTAATCTTAATCTATATCCCATAGACTTTCCTTATTGTTGATGAAGTGTCTGGCACCATTTTGTGACAATTTAATCCATTTTTATATGGGCAGCTTGTTTGTAGCATTCTCTGACTGGACCATTTTAAATCCCGTCAAAAATCACTGGTCGGCAACTGGGAGGGGGAAAAGGTCATTCAGAGTGAGATGATTGGTGAAGACAGTGTGGCTGCTGTCTTCCTCTTAATTGTATACGTTGACAAAAAGCTTAACAATGAAAATGGCTCATGAACGATTATGATTCAATGTCTGTGCATTCACTTGTGTTTCTTTGTAACTGATCTTTGCTCAGTTTGGTGTCTGTTGGGGATTCTGCTGGCTTAGAATGGAAACACTCCAGTCACAGGCAGAAAATGGGCAGTTTTCATCTGCCATGACCCCACACCACACACACATGCTTCCGTAATAATAACAGTTTCATCCTATAGTCCTCAACCTTTCATCATACGCTCTACAGAGAGTAAATGTGTTGGAGAAACGGGCCCTTCAGGGCTGGGCTGACCAGACGAGAGAACCCAAGTGGAAGGAGGGCTGACGTGACACGGCGTCTCGTGTTCAGCGTCAGCGTAACAGAGCGCCACACTGTACCTTCCAGCGAGCCTTTCCAGAGCCCGTTCCTGTCAGACACCACTCTGCCAGTGTTGGCCGAGCACTGAGAGAGACATTGTGTCAGTTTGAACAGGCCCGAGACAAGGAGCGATGTGTTCGTGCCGAGAGAGAAAGCGAAGGGGAGAACACAAGAGGGACTAAACGGCCAAAAGGGAGAAGCCTGTGTGTCGGACCCGGGCCGGGCCGGAAAGCGTTCGCCTCCAGAGTCGCAAACGCGGCTATCAGAGACGTGAACAGACGCCGAGGTCTGAACACATCAGCGCAAGCCAAACACAAGTGTGACTCATCGCAGCCAGGTTTAACAAGTTCTCACCTTCCTGGACATTGGACATACGGCCCAATGCCACCAAAGCGATAACATTCAGCAAACGACTGTGTATTTCACACCAAGCTAAGACACAACCTGGAACTGCAGAAGAGGAGAGGCTGCACTACACACCATATTCTGCATGATTCTGCCAGCCTTGGTTTTAATAGAAATGCAGCTTTATGCACTTATGAAACTTTGTCCACTTTAAATCAGTCAGCTACAATCTGTAGGCCCTGTTGGCAGCTAACAAGACATTCTGTGCCTTTGCTGGAGGTGTGGTTATGGTGTGGGTGTGGCTATGATGTGGGTGTGCTAATGGTGTAGGTAAGGTACAAGGTATGGTAATCTCTCCATACAGAAATTACTACTGTGTTTGTGAATGTGTTGTCAGTGTGTGGCAGAAAATGCGGTCATGGTGCATGGGTGCTTGGGTGCTGCTGTGTGTGTGTGTGTGTGTGTGTGTGTTTGAGTGTGAGAAATATCAGCAACAACTGTGTATGGGAAAAGATCAGGGGGAGAACAATGAGATTAACAGGTGCTTGGCATGACACACCTGTCTACCACTCCAACAGGTCCACACCTGATCAGATACCCATAATCCATCTTGGTAGGGGCATTTCATAATCCAGGTTGGGGTTCTCATGTCTCACGAGACTCATGCTAATGTTTATTATGTGTCACTAAAAAAAAATATACAGGAAAGGACTGCCAGCAAAGACCCAATTTGTTTTTATGGTTAGGTATGTTTTTCACACCATTGTTTTTACATCATTATCCATTCCCACTGCATTATGCAGTGAGTTTCTATGTCCCAAAAACTAAAATGAGCATAATGACGCATGGGACCCGTGTTAAAATGTCTACAGAGAAATTCTAACACATTCAAAGTTGCTTGTTCAGATCCTGTTGGCTTCCTGACGAAAGGAGGTTAAAGGAGACTAAAGGTGTCTCCATGAAGACAACAGCGCTCAGCTTCCCTGCTCACCTTATTACACTCGCTCCACACACACACGCACGCGTCCTCTCAGTGTTGCAGCCTGTCGAAAACACACACGTGTTCCCTGCTAACCCCCCCCCCCCCCACTGCAGAAGAGTGTGTGTCCATAATCTGTTAAAATCATTAAAACTACAGTAACAAGATACACATACACACACTGCTTCCAATTGTTTTTTTTCTCAAGGGACACTATTTGGAAACAGCTTTCTGCTGCTGAGATGATTAAAATTCTTCCTGACAAAAATGTTAATAAATCACATAATCTACCCAATCTAGCCAAACTGAGCCAAGAAAAGTTACTCACACTCACAGTGTCACTTCACTGTCTATTTGGGCATGAGCCATTTTCACTTGGAATATGTTTTTTTTTTTACTGGTGTGTTGGAAGTTGGAAACAAGCTGAATACCCAATTTGTGCCTCGTGTTTCTGTGAGGGAAACCCTTCTGTGTCTGGCCCGTACTACCCCGGGGGAACACAGTGCTGTCCTGAGAGGCTGCACGCCTCATCTGATGAGAAATGGTCCCTTAAAACAGATTCATCATTTTCATTTTCACGAGAATGGAGTCTGCTGCATTTCTGCTCACATTTACTAACCGAATGAACTAATCGAGCGTTTCCCTGATGACAGGGTGTATGTTAAGATCATTCAAGTAATGTCAGGTGTGTGCCACTCAAATGTTCTGCCTTAAAAACATGTGGACACGTCATGTCTTGTCCATGTCCTTTGGACAGGGTTTTACTAGGCTCAGTAGGCAAGTCAATTTTGTCTCAAAGGTAAGTAGCTAGATATTCTAAACATCAGACTGTATGCCTCGAGTCCTATGCTTTTCCTATATACTATAATTG
>JAOYMR010000004.1:19505095-19515315 GCA_025802075.1 Tenebrosternarchus preto | reverse complement strand
CAAAGGTAAGTAGCTAGATATTCTAAACATCAGACTGTATGCCTCGAGTCCTATGCTTTTCCTATATACTATAATTGGTTTTCATGTGTAGGAAACAGACTGTGTAGTTAATGGCGATACCAAGCTGTAACAAGACTCACATTCTGCTCAGCATCAGTCACTTGGCCACGTTTGGCGATGTGAAGTCAGTGCTGAATCTTAAATTACCGTAGAAACGCAGATGGATTTGCAAAAGTCATCAACACACTCCAATCCCAAGGCACCTTCCGTCTGCTTTGAAACTGAACCCTGGCCAAAAAACCCAGACTGGATATCCAGTTTTCAACAAACATCATCACAATATCAAGGACCATGATCATATAGTGATGGAATGGTCTTTAAAGTGGCCGTACAGATTTTTACTGAGGTATAGAGAGACGCTGATTTTTCAGGACGGGACGCGTGGATGGAGGCAGATGGGTGGCGTGATGGCGCAGGCGATACTGTCAATCCGCTCACCGCTCCAGCAGGCGTCCGTAGTCCTGCAGGCCACAGCCACCTTCGCTTTTCAGCTCGGCGAACACCTGCGTGAAGAAATGCGGGTCGGCATTGATGCGCAGCATCTTGGAGCTTGTGGCGTTGATGATGGCCAGGCAACGGTCCCAGAAAGCCTCCTTGGCTGCCTCCACCAGGAAGGGCTTGAGTGGGTAGGAGATCTCGTTGCCCATGTAAGAGTAGGACAGGTAGAGACAGGTGAGCAGGATGGCCTGCAGCTCGTGCTCGGAGGACACGCGCTCGCCGTCCACCACGTCGCGGCACAGCATGTAGACGAAGACCACGTTGGCTGGCGTGACGAAGGCCTGGTCCTGCCAGCCCTGGAGGAGGAGCGAACGGTCGACAGCGCGGAGCCATAGGACCGGGTCGGCCGGGGAGAGGTGCTTGAGACGATAGCAACGGCCACACAGGAACTCCCCCAAGCAGCGTAAGAGCTCGCTGGTGGATGCCTGGACGATGACGCGCTTCGGCGACGTCTGGCAGGCGCTGGGAGCAGCCTTGCTCCCTGAGGTGAGTGGCTGTGCTTTGCTGTATCCCAGGGGGTGGCCCGCACCCAGGCCAAGGCCTGCCGGGCCTTCATAGCTGGAGAGGTTGGCACACGAGAGGGACTTCTTTACATTTTCTTGGTTGAGGTGCAGCACAGGGTCCTTCTGGTAGACGTTGTTATTGTTAAGAGGTGCCCCGGCTGAGCCCTGGCCAGCGGGATTCCCCTTCTTGGAGCTGCCTCGTTTCTTCGTGGAGGCAACCAGACGCTTCCAGGTGAGAGCGGGCAGGAAGACGACGGGGCCTCGCTTCAGGCCACGCTCCTTCTGTGTGTTTAGAGAGCGACTGCTCAGACTCGGGTAGTGGCTGAGGGAGCCTGGCCGGTTGTCATAGTAACCAGGTTTCCGGGGACCCGGCGAGAGGGACAGTATTGTGCCCATGATGAGTGGTACAAATAGGCACCAGCACTCACGCAGGAACCTGTGTGCGTTCACACAGGTGGAGTTCGGATGTCAAACTGTATTTTTCCTTTGATTCAGTGATTGAAATCCAACAGCAAGGGAGGGGAGGTTAGTGGAATGGATGGACCCTAGGAAAATAATAAGCAAATTTACATTATGTTACAATAAATATCAGTAGTTGATCATAACAAGTCAGTTATTATAAAAGGAGAAAATATACCAACTTTTACAGTATTAATTTAGGTCCAGCTCGAGTTGTACAAACACTGCTAACTCTGAGCCGTTAGCACTAAAGGCGAGAGGTTTCCAACTGCAGTTTCCAGCGTCTGTGCGCATGGACCGCAAAATACCAGACACGGTTTAGCTTTGGGCTTTCCTTAAATACCCTTAAGTCTCGTTAAGGGCCACGCAGAAATTCTAACCCACTTAGGTACGGGCTTAGTGTCTGACCACTGGAGTTTTAAACCATTATACAATTTAGTTCATTTAAGTTTTTCTTACAAGAATCCCCGAAATAACATTGACTACGGCTATTACATAGTTGACGTTTGTAGCATTCTGAAGTTAAAACAATCCCCTCTAATACCAGAAATATTGTCTTTTTTCTAATGAAAAATATATCCGCGGGCAGCGAATCGTGTATACAGCTAAATGTTTATCGAATAACTGGGATGCTCACCTACCCAGGTGTCGTCCGTCTAGCGCAGTCCGGTCCCACACAGATTTGTTCAACTCCACAATGCATAGATCTTTAGACTGTCCGCTGCAATTTATGCATAGCACGCAGGTCGATAATCCAATTTGCCACAATTCCTATGATTAACTAAACGCGACCAGATTCGATTTGATCAACAACAATTCATCAACAACAGTTACTCTGCTTTGTACGTGAGCGATGCTCGATGTGTTCAGCTCTGTGGAGTCGCTGCAACAGAGTCTTCGTCGGCGTCCTTGAACAGACTCAATTTAGCTGCTCTACTTTTAAAACGTGCATTAAACCCAACAGTGTGGCCCATCTGACGAGTTCCTTTCAACATGTTTAAAGTCACACGACCAGTGAAATGTTCGTAGACAAACGAAGTCAAACTTCTGCTATAGATCTGTCAGTTTCCGAGCAGACTAATCGATGTTCTCCGCTCACCGTTTTTCTCCGCTGACGCAGAACTGCTGCATTTAAATTGGCGAATAAAGTTATGTTGTGAAGAAGTTCTCTACGTCCAGCAGGTACTGGTGCTGCTGAAAACATAATCAACGAGCTCTTCTGTCACTCGTGGCTCCATAGCTCGCGACGCCCTGAACCCACTGAACTGCGCAGCGCATCCGACCGCTACCATGTCAACACTCCGCCTCGTGTGGCGAGTGGCGTGCGCGCGCTAACGCGCCACAGACTTCGTTTGTAAATGCGGACAAAACGACTTCACTATAAAACCACCGTGTGCATCAAGTTGTTCAGTGCAAAAGATTCTGCAAGCTGCTCCGTGTAAAAACACTGCCGTGGGGCGCAGTGTACTTACCCACCGCTTTGAATGGTGAAGATACAGACACTGGAGTGATGGCCTCGTTTTTTTTTTTACTTGCTGTCTATTTTAAGGATGTGTAAGTGACATGACTGTGCTTGTTCACACAAACTGTCTGGTAAGTGCGTACTGTTTCAGAAACAGTGCACTGCTCCCTGTGACCTGAACATTAAAAAGAAAACATTTAAACCCTCTCATCTTGCCAAATGCCTTGAAAGCAACCACTGTCGTCGTTTTTATTCTGGTGTAGATTATGGTAAATTAGTCTTGAAAATACAATAACCAGTTGTCTGTAGATAAAGTTCATTCAAGGCATCTTTTGACAAATAGAGCTTAGAAGCAGAGCTGTTAGGTAATCCGATTTTCTTTTCAAGAAAAGTTCTGAATGTAATTCAGAATTCTGAATGTAAGGCCAAGAACATCCTAACTGCTTAAAGCAAAGCATATGCCGTGTACGATGTTAATAAAGTCACGTTATTCTGAAGACAAAAATAAATGTATTAACAAGAAAACAGGAAGAACTCGAATGATGTGTCCGTAGTTGGTTAGCTGTAAATGCGGTGTCGCTACGGCTAGGTCACGTTGCTCTTCCGGGCGTGTTCTCACAGCTCTCTGTTTAGTGTACTGGCCAAAAAAGTGCGCACTTTCTCCGTGTTGGGACGGTGTTAATTACATGGGATGGAAATTCGCATCATTGTTGGGGTAAAATGCCATTTTCCAATGAAGGTCAGAGAAGATACATTTACTGTTTCAGATCCTGATATGGATACTTGAACACGTTTTGCACATATAAATATAAATTGAAATCAAATATAATGCATGTCTGTGTGTTTCGAATGTGTTTTGTCATAAATGTTTCAGGCTGAATAAAAATAACAATATACACAGCATAATAATAATAAAAAAAACAGGCCTAGCTCTAGCAACCCAGTGCTTCAAAAGCATGCGCAGAGTACCAGAGTACCACAGTGTCATACAGATCACAGCAAAAAAAAACAAAAAAAAAAAACACGAGCAATATTTAGAAATGTAATGTAAATGACATGGCGCTTTGTTGTAATCATTGTTGTTACATAGGAGCGATGTAATTGGCTGGCTGCCCTGCAGAAATGTGTCCTGCGTGTGTTACTGACAGCGCTGGGGCGGGCTGTAGGTTTGCGCAGCTGATGCAAACTGTAATTCCACGGATGTCCTAGTTTCACTCATAAAGACATGGATGAGAACTGGATTTTACTGCTAATTCTGATGATGATTATGAAAAGTAAACAGATGAGTGGAGTTAAATACATATTAGAAACATTGTCAAGCAGAAAGCAAGTCTGTTAATTCACTATGCACACACTAATACACATTTCCAGTTATCACTGACATAACACATTATAAACATTTAACACAGGAAGATAGATAGGCTGACAAATAAACCGTTAGATCTGTTGGTCAAACAAACACTGACAAGTAAAAAAAAAAAAAGATTCCATTCACAATCACATACCACCCTCTACTGGTCAGCACAATGTAAAATTCAGTTAAAGAAAGAAAAAAACAGTTCAACTTTAATGATGAAGTAGAATATAATCTTCAAGAAAAAATCTTTAAAACCTCTTCTTGTGCAGAAAAGTCAATCAGGCTTGAATAATCAGTGTCCATCTCTGGTAGGATAAAACCCTGAATGATATGTAGCACTGGCAAATAGTGGAAGTGGCTGATACTGAAAACTACTTCCAATGGCTGGATAACAATGGTTTCAATGGTTGGATAACAGCACAGAGGCACTAATAATGGCAGCACAAGAACATGCTTTAAATACAAGATCAGTAGAGGCTGGGATCTACCACACCAGACAGTACTCAGAACTTAACAGTGGGATACAAGATGCTAGCAGGCAGAGCATACATGGAGCACCATAACACCTGTGCCATGGTTGAACTAGAAGTTCCAAGGTCAAAGTGGGATAATCCCCCAAAGGCCAAGCTGAGATCCTGGTGGATTTCTAGATAAAGACTGATAAAATGGCAATGCTTAACAAACTGGACTTGGAAATGGTGACAAACACCAATAAGAGGGACACAGTGATAGATGTAGGAATCCCAAGTGATAGCAATGAGGAAGAATCAAGTGATAGCAATCAGGAAGAAGGAACACAAGAAGCTCAAGAAATACCAAGGGCTGAAAAAAGAGGCAGAAAAGATGTGGAAGGTGAAGGCAGCAGTGGTTCCCGTGGAGCACTGGGAACTGTGAGTGGGTGTTACTAAGCAGGAACAGAGGAAAGTTAGTCCTCCCAAAGGGGTAGTAAAAAAGCTCCAGAATAGATTCTGGGGCAAATAATTTATTTAATAGGTGATAAAATCCACAAGTAATGCAAAGTTTTCTTTCCCACAGTAGTAAAGATTTAAAATGCAATAATGAATTGTGATTCCTGCTGGACTCAAGCTGATTTCTTAATGGCTCACCTCAGGGTCATGCTCTCAAGCTGAACTAATCAACAACCACGACTAATGCTGACTCGACCCTCCCCCCTTATATATAATCGTGGCAGGTTCCTCCCCTTATTTGACAGGAACCTGCCATTTGTGGGTAAGGGAAACAGACATTCAGGATTATAACACTATACAAGTACAGAAGTTGTACTTCTGAAATGCCACAGATGTGCATTGTTGCTATTTGGTACTTTTATATTAGTATGCATAATGTTTATTTGCTGTATTTTCTTACATTGGCTTCCACTGGGATCTCCTCCTCCTGATGTGCCATATATCCTGCCAGCCCTAGAGGATCGCTTTTACCAGGGTCTAGTGGGGCATGAGATTTGGTAATGAGGACCACCACGGAGGGTGAGTGTGCAAAAGCATACCACCCTCTACTGGCCAAACAAAATTCAGACACGCTCTCATCATTCCAGATTTCTCTGCCATTCCTGACAAAATCCAAATTTGACCTGAAAGTGTTAATTGGTGAAGAATCAAAACATTAAATGAAATAGGGGCATTTTTATTCTAATCAAGCCCCCCCAGTATAATGTATAAGTGAGTCGAAATGAAATAATAGGTAATCGTAGGTCTAGTATGTCGTGTGTTTACGGGCATGTGAACTATAGATATTATGAAGTAGAATAAATACCAGAAGTAGCTTGAGGATGTTAAAAATACGTTCAAACAGTATGTTGATAGGTACTGGAAAGGACATTCAAATAGTCACGTTTGTGTTTGGTATTTGTATCAGTTTGTAACTGGTTTAATAGCTACTTTTAGTATCTGATGTTCGGGCTTTTTACAACACGGTGCCACCACCAAGATGTCGTTAATCTTGGATTAATGAAACCATTTTCGATGAAAAACAGTTGAAATGAAACCTGGTTATTTCAGAAATCTTAATTTCACCACAACTGGCCAACTGTCGTGGATTTTAATGTTATTCTGGTTTTCTAAATCAGCACTGGACAGAATCACCCCAGTAACAACACGAGAGCATGATTCAAACTAGTCACTTCTCTGAGAAAAAGGTGCTCTGAGCCTTAAGTGCGCATGAGCAAGATTTTAAACGCCGCACGGTTTCCTTCGAATCCTTTGAACGAGGTGTTCAGGGAATTACTAGTTAAAAGTTTAAGGAATGAGAAATTATGGCATTTAGGTGAAATATTCCATCCAGTGCGCGAAGTTGAGATGGACAGCGAAAAAACAAGTCGGGCAGAATTTGAGAATGAGAGCATACGTGTTGGCGACCGGTTTTCTTCTTTCACTGAGTTGGAGCAGGCAATCCGCCTGCTGGAGCAAGCGCAAGGTATAACTTTCTGGAAGAGAGACAGCAGAACTATCCAGGGAGCGTACAAAAGAGCAAAGGGAACGTACAAGAGAGCCAAGCACAGGCGAATCAACCCCGTCTTAAAATACCAGAAAGTGGTCTGGACCTGTATGAAAGGTGGACGGACTTTTGTTTCTCGTGCAAACGGACGAAGTCTCCACAACGCGAGGTGAGAATTTCATATTTAACTAGCGTTTAGTAGAGATACTTGTTAGCAGACTGTAATTAACGTTGAATATTTTCATTGTGATCATGTCTAGCCGACGTTGAACAATTGCGACTGTACGTGATTGTGGTTGTTTTTGATGTGGCATAGCCTAGTTGTTTACTGCAATTCATACTGAAACAGTATATACTACGTACTACATACCGGTCCTCATAATAGTATACAAGGCATGTAGTACATGTACTGTCCTCCACATTCACTAGATTAGCAGGCGGTTGAAGTACATCAGTATTGTTAGAGGGAGAATGACTACATACAAATACATCATAAACTAAAATTAAACACAATCACGCACTGTGCATCAAATGATATGAATGCAGACATTTGCTCATGCTCCACTAGAAGTTATTGTTATTATTACTGTTATTATTACTATTAGTAACTGAAGCACAGCAAATGCATATTTTATTTATTTATTTATTTTAACACACCTGATTCACCCCGTCACATAACCTCCAGTTTTAGTATGTGTGTTTAAGCAGGGAAATTGTCCCAAAGCTGGAGCTTTGTTTCACGCCTAACACGCAACTGTAAACATGACGCGTACTACACACTCGGAGCAGAGGCTGAGCGCGCGCGCGTGTGTGTGTGTGTGTGTGTTTCTGTCTGATTTTCTGTCTTCACCACCACCACCTCCTCCTCCTCCTCCTCAGGTCGTTTAGGAGCAGCTGCCTTGCCTGTGTCAAGGTAACCGCGAGTAAAGATGGCCAGAGCTTAGTGGTGGTGAAAGCTGTACTGAAGCACAACCACCCGCCGTTTAAGGTAAGGAGCACATTCACAGCTGTGTCTCGGGTTGCTTCCATTTTAATTTTATGCCATTATTACATGTAGCCATTTATTCGGGTGATGTGTGTCGTGCATATGGGCTTGTGAAGCTGTACAGTGTGGATGTGTCTATTAGATATTGGCCCAGTTGGCTCAGGCAGTGCAGAGTCTTGCAGGGGATTTAGTTAAATTAACAAAGTTAGATCCCCAGTGATGTCATAGAAAACCTTGGCTAGGAGTCCAAGAGAGTATAATTGACTTCATTCTCTGGGTGGCTTGGAAAGATGCCACCCCTGTCAACATGCAGCCAACCAATCCAGGCATCCAGTTAGCGCTCAAGCATGTTGAACTGTCCGGTGATGTCATGTTGGCGGCAGCTGCGTTAGATGTGTATTGGAGGAAGCACCTGCTGGCATTCACCCTGTCTGCTTGGTGGCATCATACGATAAGGGGAGATGAGGTTGGCTATTGGCTGGAATTATAGATGACTAACAGTGGAAGAAGAAAATGGGGACTAAAAAAATGAAAAGGATAAAAATGTTAAAAAGATTAAAAAAAGATATTGTTAAATACATTAATGGACATTATGAACATCAAAGAAAATCTGCATGTTAAAACTCCACTTTATACAGTATGATTGATTTGATGATGGTCACTTACAGGTACATAAGGGATATTTTCAAACATTTTAACATGAAACCACAAATACAATAATGAAGTCAAAACCAATCATGTATTTAAAGAAAATATGGTCAGTGATCAGTGGGAAAGCTGAATGTTCCATTCTTTTAAGTAGATTTGTGTCTTTATTAATTGTACATATTTTGTTTATTGTTTTATTACAAATTTCTTTTGTGCAGAAATGCATGGAACGTATTGCATAAGATGTTTGTTGATGCGCAGTTTTATTCTTTTTCATTGCCATGTGACACGACCTTTAGTGCAAAAACAATGGCGTTGTGCTGTGGTGAATGGCGTGCTAGTTCACTCAGTATTATTTATGACCGTGTGTGTCAAAGTCAAATTTATTTGTATAGCACTTTTTACAATGAATGTTGTCACAAAGCAGTTTTACAAACGTTTGTGTGTGTGTGTGTGTGTGTGTGTGGGGGGGGGGGGGTTCAGGTGCTGCTATCTCACAGAGAGAGACGCATCATGGAACAAAAAATGCTGAAGATTAGAGAGAAACAAGCTGTTCTCTTGGCTGAGCAAGGCCGGGATTCTGAAGTGCGAACAACCCGAGAGCCATCAGAACAGGTCACCCAGAGCTCAAGTCCAAACCGCTCCCTGACTCAGGACTCCAGGCTGGACCATGCCCTGGCTAAGCTTAAACACAATGCAGGTAGCTGAAGTAATTAGATAAGACTTTCTGTGATTGATAAAGTAAATCCTTATAAGAATCAGACCCTGTATTCACTACATCATTTTGGGATGAATTTGCTTTCAGTTAATAACAGGCATTTACACATGTGTACATGTTCATCGTATTTCTATAATTACCCACCATACCAAGCGACACAATGATATTTGAACTTGCCTTTTTTCTTTCTTTCTTTCTTTCAGAGTGTATAGTGGAAGTCCTTGTTGATCAAGACCACATTCTGAAGGGCATATTCTATCAGGATACAACAATGCAAAGGCATTTTGACCTGTTTCCTGAGGTTCTAGTGGTGAGCACAACCTGTAGGCTGTTGGACACACACGTGTATGTGCAACTAGCTGTAGATGGTAACGGGCATGCCGAGCTCGCGTCCGTGTGCGTGGTCAGCGACAGCCTCGAGACCGTCTCGGCCATGGTGGACATATTCAAACGGCACAATAGTGCATGGGAGAAGATCCAGCTGGTGGTGATGACTGAGCATCGCATGGAGAGGCTGGTGTATGCCGCACATTACCCCAAGGCCCAGATGCTCATTACCCCCTCCCGTGTCTCCAGGACCATGACGCGGGAGATAAGCAAGATGGATGCCCTTACCGACCAGCAGAAACAGGACAGCCTGCAGCTTCTCCAGCAGATAGCTTACTCCAGTGGAGAGCAGGACTACCAGAAGAACATTGAGCGCCTCCACGAGATGGGAATCCAGCCAGTCGTCGACTACTACAACCGAACGTGGCACCCGATCAGAGAGCATTGGGTCGTGGGCTTGAAGGAGTGTTGCCTCTACAGCCAGAACACAACCAGGGAACTGGCGCGGTTTCAACACAAGCTGAACCAGTGCATCCACGCGTTGGGCAACGTCAGGGGTTTCTGCCGGGATGCAAAGTGGCTGGTTGACAGCCTGCGGGGGGTGCTGGGGGAAGCGGCTCAGGCGCAGCTGCAGGCGCAGGTGGAAGTGGATGAGCGGGTGCTGTCGGGCTCCGCCCAGCGCCGCTACAGGGACCTGCTGACGCCCTATGCCTGCCAGCTCGTCAGCAGGCAGGTGGGCCTCTCTGAGC
>JAOYMR010000004.1:19465917-19490342 GCA_025802075.1 Tenebrosternarchus preto | reverse complement strand
GAGAGAGAGAGAGAGAGAGAGAGAGAGAGAGAGAGAGAGAGAGAGAGAGAGAGAGAGAGAGAGAGAGAGAAGGAGAGGGAGAGTGCTCTTTTACATAATTCTGGTCCAGCTATATGATCATATAAATAAGATATACCAATCATACATCAATCATAGCATGTAGCGCATTGGAGCAATACACATATAATAATAAAATCAGATGAAAACAAATTCACTTTTCATAATGTTTATTACTCATACTGTTGAGTAATATATCAAAAACCTACAGCACTGTCAAACAAACCTAAAGCACTGCCACCTGCTGTTGACATGTAGAACTTCAAGCACTGCAGACAGCCTCCTTGTTATTTGTAAAGCATGGTGCTTTGATTTGTTCTGGTTTTTGTTAGGAACAAAATGTTTCAGTTCAAGATACCATTGAACTAGGATATTAATCCCCCTCCTCCACCCAGTCGAAATGTTCAATCAAATGTTCAAACCTAAGAAGTTCAAGTTCATTTATATAGTGCTTTTTACAACACGTCACATACGAGCTTTACAAATGTATGGGTCGAGATCCCCAGTGAGCAAGCCAAGGGCGACTGGAAAGGAAAAACTCCCTGGACAGAAATAAGGAAGAAATCTTGGAAGGACCAAGATTCAAGAGGGAACTCGATGTAACCAGTCAATGTTTTAGAACATTACTTTTAGTCTAAGTAGAGTCCCTTGTGTAGTTGTGGAGTCTCAGTTACATCACTGAGTCGTGGATGGGAGGCAGTTCCTGCTGGTGAATGCATTAGATCCCTAATGAGCAAGCTGAGGAGAAAACACTGGAAGAACCAAGACTCAAAAGAGAACCAATCCTCCATTGGGTGGCCCAACAAGTTATAATGTTTATAATGTTATAGCCCCTCCTGCTGAGTTTCAGTTTCAGTAGAGAGTCGAAGAAGCCCCTGTTTCCTTTGTCTTACTGACATTCATGCTGTGGTTATTATCAGCACATCATGTAGTGAGGATGTCTGCCTCCACTCTGTGGGCAGTCTCATTATTTTTGTAGACACGGTTTGTGACATAATGAGCGAACACAATGATGGGCTCAAGCTGAGTAACAGTCATGGGTGTACATAGGGACTAGGACCAGCAAAGGACCCGACCTTGGGGAGTTTCTGTTGTTTAGAACACGCGTGCTCCAGAGTTCAGAATGAGTGTGTTGCCAGGGTCGTTGGCTTCAACACCAGCTTTGTGGGAATGACGGTGTTTAATGCAAAGTTGAAGTCCAATCTTTTGTGTGCAGGTGTCATCACCAGAGTTCTTCTTACCTCATATGTGGACAGCGAGGAGGCGTGGCCCTGTGTGATGACCTGGATGACATTCGATTGCACAGTGCTGTTGGTTTAGGACTGGGCATAGTAAGTGTTGAACCCCACGGGTAAGACAGCACTAGCAGCTGTAGCGATGTTAGGGTTATAGCCTGGAATTGCCTGTGAATGGCAACTACATTTGCTCCAACACTGGATGCACTTTCATATGATACAGTATCAGTCAAAAGATTGGACACACCTTCTCATTGCGTATTTTTAGTATTTTCTACATTAAAAAACAGGAAACGTCAAACCAATGAAGTAGCACATACGTAATTATGCTGTGATTATTCATTTCTTCAGTGTTGAAGAAATTCTCAGAGAACTTGAAGTGTGAGGGACTAAGGTTCTGAAAGAAAACTTTTTGCTGAAGGTACATCTACAAATAATTGTTTGTGCATGTGAGTGTGTTGAAAATCAGTTCAGATATATGCTAACATTTACCATCTTTATATTTGTCTTTTTGTCTCTATATTTAAGCATAATCCATTTATGCTTAAAATGTCTTTGTTACTATTAAAAACATGCATTCTGTCAGGTGTGTCCAAAGTTTTAGGTGGTACTGTATATATTCTCCATACACTTTTCATACACTGGAGCGTAAGCTGGGTACTCCCAGCAGTACTTCCCACACAGAAGTAGGGAGCCATTACCACTCACAGTCCCCCCAAAATAAACCTTCTGGAATTACTATTTATTACTTGACCAGTGTATCTATTATACACACATACTCTAATTCTTATTTGCAATAGAACTCTTCATGTTCCAAGGCCTGCCAAAACAACCCTTACACACCTCTTAAAACTGATGTGTGTTTGCAGTGAGAATAAAAACTTTGTACAGAAAGGTAGGGAAATGGAATGATACATTTCAGAACTGCAGGTTTTCAGATGAAGCCTGTATGTTTTTAGATAAAGCCATTGCTCATGATTGAATGCTCTGACCTATAAACAGTCTATTGTTAAGAATAGCTCTGATGTTCACTTAACATTGTACAAATAAAAACAGTTACTAATATTATACTAAAACTCCTGCAGAACGATGCAGAGACCACAGGCATTTTTGAGTATCCACCACCGATCTACAGATGAGACTAAAAAACATCAAAGACCTGCTCATGAAGAGTAAGATAAATGATGATTCTTTAATAACTCTAGAATCGTAGCCTGCCACTGCTCGAGGTCCCACATTTCTCCTTATCACCCATTTCTTTCACACACCCTTATATATTACTGAAGGAGTTGTCTGCTGTATTTCTTACAAGAGATGAAAGCAACTTTACATTGAAGAATCCAAGAGAGGGCATGCTGATGGTGTGAACGTGTTCCACAAAACAATCATAATGAATAGTTGGTTGGTTCCAGTGTCGAGCCATTTTAATACTAATCAACATTGCATTAATGACACATCTATGACACATGGGAGGAATGAAGTTAAGAAGCTGAAAGAAAAAGAACTGATCTACACTCTGAACTTTAGAAGACATATAAATGAATGTTAGGATTTAAACATCTACTTTTTCTAACATTCTAACATATATATATATATATCGTTACACATTAACTGATCGCGTATTTACATTGTGATATAAATTATATGTTTATAAAAGATCAAAGCTGAGTGATTTCGACCGAGCAGTCGGAGTCGGCCTGTGCGTGCGTGGCAGAGTTCAGATTACAGCCTTCACGTTATACCTTGTCGTCGCGTGAAAGCGCTGGCGCTGCCTCACAGGGGCTTGTGCTCGAAGTATGCCTGCTGTAGCGCGTGTTGCACATGCACTGATGAAGGTGATTCGGTTACCAAACTTGCCTCTCAACAAACGTTTCAGTCCTGACAAGAAATGTACATCGGTGTCTATAGAAACCGCACTTTAGATGTGCAGAGACTGTTGCCATGTGTAGGTGTGCAGGAGACTGTTACCATGTGTGCTCTGTTAGCTGTCAGTGGTTGGTTTCTGACCAGAGGACTACTGGTGGGTGGGCTTTTTTGAGGGACAATCTAATCTCAAGCAGACATTTAAAAAAGTGCCGTGCCCAACAAACCTGTAGCAGCAAAACACACAATACCACGATATCACAGTTTTACTGGTACGTTAAGAACCATCCATAATTACCAGGTCAGCAGTGATCAGAAGCTAACCAGTGATGGAAGAGGTAGAGGATGGCTGTGGAAATGTATGAAAGCAGATGGGTTACTGCCTGTAATTGGTATAAGATAGGTGTACCTAATCAAATGATCAGTGAGCGTATGTGAAGGGAGCGGTATATAAAGAACTTCTTGGCGATTGGTATTTGTGTGCATAATTATCCATGACAACTGACCAACTTTTGTTCAGACTCCTAACTGCAGATAAAGCCCATGCACTTACCTGGAGTCGAACTTTCTCCCATCGGTAAAAGTTCCGGTGTAATGGTACCGCACATAGTCTCCGATTTCAACCTCTCGCGGACAAAACGTCGGTAATAAGTATCGATCGATTGTCACGTCCTGTAATATTCTAGACTTGCACCATGTATATATGCACGAGACACAAAGGAACTTAACGGCAAAATTCAGCTCCATATTAAAGACGCCGCGTAGAAGATTTCTAACTTAACTATCCTAACGAAACTAAGATACCGAACACTTCCTCACTTCCCAGTTCTTCGTAACTGACATGAAAAACCCAAAGAACACGGCCAAACTATAGTCGCCTACCCTGAGTTTATCTCTCGAAGTGACGCGTTTTCATGCTATACCTCCCCTTTTTGCAAACGTGTGAACTGCTTTGCAAATAGGAAATAGCAGTTTTGGGGATTTTTAATGGAGTATGCAGTTTGTCGTTCAACAGCCAGTTACTATTTCTCTATGATACGTTCAGTGCAATGCACATTCGTGTAACAGATAACTCCAGCATCCAATCCAAGCAAACGTCCAAAATGTAACGGGCCTACATATAGCTATACGGAAGATTTTTACAACTTTCAGACGGGCGGCTCAGAGGGTTGTATTGGGAACGACAGGGACACTCTCCCAGGTCCTAGACACCATAATTTCAGAGAACAGAAAACAGGCTTGCACACTTAGCTGCAAGTTTCCGTGTCACAAGAATACAGAGAAATTTACAGTTTTCTTTGTTTAATCTTACATCAAATTTAGGAAGCGCTCTACATTCAAGTGTAAACTATATGGTGGAGATTGTTGGCTATAAATAAATATTTTTCACTGACAGATTGTTGTTTCCAGGTTGCGTCCTGTGGCTTCAAGTGAAGATTCCATTCGACTCATTTATTCGCCTTTTTTACATTATGAACATAACAGAATAGAATAGAATAGAATAGAATAGGTCAGAATTATGTCCAGTATATCTACATAACCCATATCATATACATTGGTAGTGCATATCAAACGGGCTTTCAGACCCAGGGACTACACATGACCTGTGCACGCCTGAGTTCCAAACTTAAGAGATTCGTAGCACTTTCCACCCCCTCCTCCTCAGGAGTACCTTAACCACTGGAGGCCTGGCCAAGGCTCTCTACGTGCAGATAGACATGATTCTTTACTACTGGTGACTGGATGCTTAAGTTTGACTCTTTTTGGGTGAGCGCTACCGACCGCAAGCAAGAAGAGGTTGGAAGGAAACATGGCCTTACAAACTCCAAGCGCGAGAGGAGTCTGGATAGCGGCATTTCTCTGCGTGGCGTTGTTCCTTTCGGCGCCAGTGAAGGCTCAGTATGAGAAATACAGTTTCAAGAGCTTCCCGGTGTCCGACCTTATGCCGCTGGACTCGGCATACGGATACGCACTAGATCAGTTTGCCGCTCAGAACTGGAAAGAAAGTATCAAATATTTAGAGCTAAGTTTGCGCCTTCACCGGCTACTTAGAGAGAGTGAGGCGTATTGCAGCCAGAACTGCAGCCAAATAAACCGGGAGCATAAAGAGTTGGGCTCGGATATTACTCTACGGATAATGAGCCACATCCTACAGCGGGCAGCATGCCTTAAAAAGTGCAAAGCGAATCTCCCGATATTTTCAAAATCATATCCTAAAAGGGAGACTCTGGATGCTTTCGACTTCAGAGTACCTTACAGGTATCTGCAATACACCTATTACCAGGTAAGGACGGATATTCTCGACCAAATAGCAAATTAATAAATTGAACAAATTATCTAAAAATGTTATGCGAATACTAAACAGTTATGCACAGACGTGCTAAAAATGTCAGCTTCTACTATTCATATGATTCTATTTTACTACTCATTTTCATTTACTTTCATTACTTGACATGGATATTTACACACAGTGCTCTGTATAGCTTTCGTATCTCTTATGTTGTCTGCCCAATAGCATAAAACAATGTCATCGCACTTTGACTAGTCGAAGTCAGTCAGGTTCTTTTGAAATAACCGATCCACTCTTTGAATGATCTTAAATGTACATCTAAATTATCCCGTGTTTTTAATTCTGGGCACCAACTCATTTTCGTTCCGTAAGTTCTGCGCGTCGCAGTTTGATCACGAAATCATGTCTCATCTCATCTGAGAAATAGACTCTGCTATATGAAACAGGAACGCGTGCCACGTACACGCAGGAAGCGTCCTTCTAAATCCCCCAAGCCTCCCACTGCTGCACCAGGACTCAATTGGCTGGTTCTTCTGCGGCCATTAGTCTAACTGCTTGCATAATTAAATGCTATGCTCACTGTTATTATGTCAAACTTCTGGAAAATTAAATGTATTTACTTTTCATGATGCTAAATACTTAAAAAAAGTGACCGGATGATTTCCTTTTTGAGTGTCTAGTGTATAGTTAAGTCCAGCCCATGCGGGAGGTGCAGTGAACTACAGTGCTTTAGTACTCTTGTAGTAATATCTGAGTATGAAGGGGTTGATAAAGTTTTCAGAAACAGGTCCTGTAACATTTGTGCCTGTGGTAATACATTTATATGATCTAACATACAAATCGGTTGTAGAATAGCAGTGCTGGTTTCTTAAAGACATGCTAAATAGGTTCCCATTATTAATGTTTTCATGAAAATGTTGTGATTAGAGCATGCTGTATTATTCAGCACTGTTTTGGCCTTTCATTCATAATTTTTTCTTTATTGAGTGTTACTTTTCAGGCCCAGACTTGAAAGCCCAGTGTCTGATGGTGGTCTGATAGCTGCGGTTAAATGTCTGATTGCCTGTTTGTGTCTGTAGCTGAATAATGTGGAAAAAGCAGTGTCAGCAGCACACACATACCTTCAGCGGAACCCTGGGGACCCACAGCTGACCAAGAACATGAACTACTACAAAAGCCTGTTTGATATAGAGGAATATCTCTTGGACCAAGAGGAGAAGCCTTATGAGGTAATCACACAATCACACACACACACACATACACAGTACTTACACAAGCATTACATAGATCTACACTGCAAACAAATGAGTCTTGAAATCACAATGTTTGTCTCTAACCCATTGTCTCTCTTTTTCCTCTCCCTCTTTCCCCCTTTTCCCTTCCATCTATCTTTCTCTCTTCAAACCTCCCCCTTCCTTTCCCACCTGCCAGGCTCAGTTCCTTAAGGCGGTAAAACTGTATAATTCTGGGGATTTCAGCAACTCTGTGCGGAACATGGAACAGGCGTGTGAGGAGTACTTCAAAGCTTATGAGCTGTGCCTGGCCACGTGTGAGGGCTACTACGAGGTCCTGGAGTTTAAGGATTTTTACCCCACCCTTGCAGGTCGGTGGCGTAAGAAATCAGCGCCTTGAGGGGGAAGTGCGGGGGTTTGGGGTCGTTCACACACATGCTTGAAAAACAGATTCATCATCAGAGTTGTGTTTGTGTTTGTCATATTTAAGCACTAAAAGTACAGGTGTGATGTCAATCATATGTACTGTATCGGACGTTCCTATGGTTACTCAATAAACAATCCAAATGATATTCCTAAAACATTGCCAATGTATTGCTGTGTATTACAGTGCTATATGCATGACAGGTTTGTAGGTAAATTACAGAAGAAAAAGACACAGGTTTCATGTATATTGGCTCACATGTATAGGTGTGCAGGAGAAGCTGTACGAAGGAGAGGTTTGTGTGGTCCAGAGCTATGAAGTTTTGACACGCCATACTGCGCCATAAGAAATCAAATTAGCAAAACTCATCCATTATACTGGGAAGGGACATAATCAGAGCTCACAGTAGTTTGATGATAATTTTCCCAATCTCTCTTCTCTAGGTTTTTACATGGAGGTTCTGAAATGTAAAGTGAAGTGTGAAGAAAAACTGACACCAAATGTCGGTGGTTTTTTTGTGGAGAAGTTTGTGGCCACCATGTACCATTACATGCAGTTTGCATATTATAAATGTGAGTGTCACACACTACCACACGTAAACACACAAGCACGCATGTCAAACTATGACAACAGTAACTGTGTTTAGCTGCTGTAGTTAAGTAGCCTGTTCGAAGATATCCACTTTGTTTGTTTTCATCATTGCTGGGTCACATTTTTATCATTAAATCATATACATTATATGACACAGAGCCAGACTCATTTACATTATATGAGCCAGTTAATACAGTCACGTCAATATAAACAAACTTTTGTTCTTCACATGATTGTGAACCTGTTACTTGTATCCACAGGCACGTACATACGTTTGTGTGTATATGTACATATGCTTGCTTGTATGTGTGTTTACAGTAAATGTATCTATGTTAATGTCTGTAGTTAATAATGTGCATCCGACTGTGTGTGTTTACAGTAAATGATGTGCGTAACTCCGCTCCCTGTGCTGCCAGCTACATGCTGTTTGACCCCGTGGACCAAGTGATGCAGCAGAATGTGGCCTATTACAAGTTTTACAGAGAACAGTGGGGGCTGCAGGAAGAGGACTTCAGAGCACGGCCTGTGAGAGCACACACACACAGACACACACACACACACAACTACACAGGCATGCGTACATACACACACTCACTTACACACATAACTACACAGGCATGTAAACACACACACACACAACTACATAGGCATGAGTGCACACACACACAGACACTCAACTACACATATTCAATGTCCTACTCTGTTCCTGATACACTCTGATTTACTCACTTCCATACTCAAACTACAATATTTTCTAAATTTGTCTCAAAGACAAAGCACAGTTTTTGCCATAACCCTCCTTGGCTTCACTGTACTCAGACGCATTGTAACCAGCAAATTGACGCATTGTAACCACTTGAACTTGCCACTGTGCATCTACCTGCACACTCCACTGTGTCATCTCTGCTCTGCAAAAAATAAACAAACGTCAGTCACGTCTCTGACCAGTTGCACATGTCCAAGATGAGAATCTTCCACACTTTATTTTACTCTAGGTAAGCTTTGATCTCTCTGTCAGAATGTGAACTGTAGTTTGTTGTATTTGCAGGAGGCTCTACATTATTATAACCAGACAATGAAACAAAAGGAGATGCTGGAGTTCGCACAAAATTATCTACAGACAGATGATGAGGTAGTACACATTTGTATTTACATACTGAAATCTGAGTGTGTGTGCATGCACAAGAAGCATTGCAGCTGAGTGAGAAAAATAACAGGAATGTGTCAGAGTCACAGAGTTACACCGTAGAAACGCTTGTTTTTTTACTATATAGCATATCCATCTGAACGGATACAGTCAGTTCACAGGAGGCTGTCAGTATCTGTATTAATGTGTTTTTTGTTTTCTTTGAATGCATGTGTGCACATATTGTTCATTAATATGTGTGTGTTCTGCATTTAGGACACAGTGAGTCCAGAGGAGGTGGCCACTGGCCCCGTCTCCCCTCCTGATGAGGAGTTTGAAGGCATGGGAGATTATGAGGAGGACTTTCTGTCTGACTGGTGGCAGGAGCCTAAAACGAAAGGAGACGCTGGAGAAGCAGAATAGTCTCGAAACACACACACACACACACATACACACACACACACACAACACATTATACAAGGCATTCCAAGGACTGGTATACATCATCAGCCATTGTGTGCTTGAGCCATTATCATTTATTGGTGGTTCTACTAAAAACTGGATTTCAACAATTGATGAAGACTGTTTGTCTGGAAAAACTCTTTATTTGTCTGTGGGCAGCTGCGCACAAATACACAGTGAGATATCGCAATAAAGTCCTGTTCTCTGTAACTCTGCGTTTATCTGTGTGTGAACAAGATGTAAATTATAACCTTTGCGTTATTACTGGCTCTGACATGCTTATTTAATAAACAGAATCAGTATGGAGATACTGGTTTTGATTTTGATCAATCTAAGATTCCATTCTGCCTGATCATTGCTCTTGTTGATGATCTTGCACTCAACTGTATTATGTATTGTTTTTTTGGTTTTATTAGAACATTACAATTGTATAATTCTTTTGGTACAGTGGGGGAAGGTGATGGAATAAAGGTGCTTCAGTCTGAGGTGAATTCTGGATCAATCTTATCATATCAAATAATTATAAAATTAAGGTCATTAAAATTCCAAAATATATTTCTTATGTTCCATGTTTTTCTTAATTTTTCCTCAATTTTCTGCGTTTATAACAATAAAGGGCAGAATCTTTGAAAATTAGGAGTCTTTGAAAATGGGCCTTTGAAATTAGGAGTTGGAATTGAAATTTGAATTAGGAGTCGAAATTGAAATTTGAATTAGGAGTCGAAATTGAAATCCATATATGCAGAATTCTATGTAGGTAGAGTTGTATGTACAGTAGTGGTGTGGTACTGCATTGTATTTAATCAGTGTGGACAAGACAACTCGGAATAAAAATAAAAACCTTAACTCAGTTATCTATGGTCAATCATCATAATTAGAGACACATACAAAAATATCTTCACATGTAAATTTTATTAATCTTTTGTCACTCTATGTACATTGTCAAGTCATTCATTCCATTCTATATGCGTTGTTTAAAATGTTCACACTTTTGATTTTTGAGACTGTGAAATATCGAATGCCATTTGCCCATGGTGGTGTTTTCCAGAAACATGCTACATTCTTCCCCAACAAAAACCAATGCAACTGGAGCTGTACATACCAATATGAAAACATCTTTCACTGGTCTGATCTTGATACATTGACAGAACTGTAAGACAGTGTTAATTAATTAAGACTGTTATTTGGGAAGAGATGGATCTCTAATGACTCATAACACAAGACACTACATTCCAAGAAAAGTTTGGGTTTTGGCTTCAGTGTACGGTAGATCTGATCAGTTTATACCCCCTCTGTAAAACAGCTGTGATGCTATAGGAAAATATCTTGCAACTATTTTTGAATTTACACTGATGCAAATCTGGTGTTAAAATAAAGTTTCTTTCATTCCAACACAAGGTCTATAACTCATAGAGTCTGTAAGAGTCTAAATGTTTATGCCAGACATCACCTCCTTTGTGAATTACACTATTCTCTCAATATCTTTAGTGAATTAGCACACTAATCTCTCAATATCTTTAGTGAATTAGCACACTAATCTCTCAATCTCCTTACTGAATTAGCACATTAATCTCACAATCTCCTTAGTGAATTAGAACATGAATCGTTCATTCCCCTCCTTTATGAATTAGTATTGTTCTCTTTGTGAATTACCACTCTACTCTTGTTGTAAAATACACACAATTCTCTCAGCATGAATCAATACTGATCCTCTCATTCAGCACCATAGAACAATATAACTATTTTGTAAAAGTTGAATACACTTTGTAGAAAAATCAAGCTTATGGAGGTCACAAAACCAAATGGATCTGAAAGAGTTTTAGTTGTGATTTAGCGACAGTCTGTAAAACTCTCACCATGTTCTTCAGCTATGCATCATGAGCAAATGTATTTGTATACATGTCATTTTAATAGACATCACTGCAAAGTGCTGTTAAAAAGAGATTAAAGGAAATAATATGAAATATCTAAGGAAAGCTTTATGCAGGTGCTTACATGCCCACTGGGAGACACAGATTTCTTGTACTGTTTGAGACTAAGAAAGTTTTAAAACTCACAGGGTCAAAGGTGAGCCCCAAGTCACTAAACAAAATAATCAGATGGATAGATAGGTAAAAAAGAAAACTTTGAAAAGACAGCTGGCTTATGAAATCTAAATGAAGCAGACACTAGTCAAGTTTTGTAATGCATGTAGAAACTGGTAATCTATGAATTGACAAAGCATATTTAAAATAATCCACATACTTCTTGCAAATAGTGTACTGGTGCATATGGGACTGCAGTCACAAATTTTACGTCACATTTTTTTCCCCTAATGTGCAAAAAGGTTAAAAGTGATGGTAACATTTGTTCATCCATCCTCTCTTAAAAGCAAACAAGGTTTTGCATTTTTTTAAGAAAATTGTGTTCACATCTCACACTGAATTGCACACACATGCGATGAGAATTTAAACTGATCTTTTTCTAGATATGCAGTGTTGCTTTGTTTGTGATCCTGTGTCTATTGACCTAATGGAAGAAGATGATCCCAAAACCATCTAGATAGACCCAGTCTAGATATTTGATATTTTTCCCAGGAAAAAAATCAAGTCATTGTTAATATCAGTTGAAACCAAACAAATCAATTGTGATGTCATCTCTTTTGCTACCAGTTTGCTACAAGAAATGCCCCAAAAGACACCAATTCCCAAATGATCCTGACTGAGGCGTTAACTGCAGTACTGTGGCCATAGGTTTGAGTCCCAGCTGTACCATTTGTTGTCTGAGGATAACGAGAGTACCTCCCCCAGTAAACAGCATGGCAGGAAGTCAGGTGCCTGCATGGTACACAAAGTTGTGTACATGGCACATATATGCTTTGGCTGGTGCATACTAAAGATTACATTCTTCCACTGATTGCAAATTTCTGGTGTGAAAACATCCAGCTTGCTCCTAATACCATATCTTGTCCATTAGACTAACCAGAGGGTGATGGCACAATCCACATTTTTTTCAGAGGCACCTTCATTTCTGGTCAACATGCTGTGACTACATCCATGTACAGCATGCTGCGTCTATGTCCATGTAAAAACACAAACATATACAGCATTATGAGGGAGTTTGCTGACCTTTGCACTTACAGGAACCTACTTTCAGCTACAACTGGTGATTCAGGCAGTATTCATAAGGCTCAGGAATCTCTCAACTGGAGGTTACATGAAGCTCAACGATCTTGGATCTGGTCCTAATTTAGTTACTTGAGATTATACAGTGGAAAACACACCATGTAGGTCTTGAGCTTTGTCATTGTACCACCATCTTCTGGATCAATCTGAGCTGCCATTAGGAACCTGTGATTGGCTGGAATGTAAAGGCCGGAGGATGTCCTCTAGCTGGTAGAGATAAGACTGACGAACAAAGAAAAGGAGCTAACGGGAGGCATGAATCTGTAGCAATTTAGGAGTAAGTGAGTGGAAGACTTGAACTTCAATATAGAAAGGACACAGTAGTATAAATGGAGACATATAAGTAGATGCAGGAATGCAGGAATTCTATCCTCCACCAGACCTGTCGGACATAAAGGACAGAGTCAATGAAAAGTCAAACAGCAAGGTGTATCAGAAAGTTTGGAAACAAATGAGTGTCAAATGAGAAAAAAACGGGATTTATGTCTAGCATGGAATGGTCACAAAATCATTATCATTTTTTAGGCAGATCTCAATTCCATTATTACATTGCTTTAATCATTTATATATACAACTTTGGAAATTATATAGTGAATTAGCATTGAAAGCTATAAAATTAATCCAGGGCATCTGTTTTGCTTTGTTTAGAAGTTAATATCAGTAATTCATTAAATAAACTGTTGAAAAATGGCTCTGGGTCAGTTGGTGGTGGGTTGGAACAAAATAAACAGATATCTGTCTGACTCATACCTTCCTCTCCGGATATTTCTTCATCAACAGATTAACAAGGATGAAAAGGAACAGAAAGAAAGAAATGTCAGAAAGACAGTTCAAAGTTTCAAAAAAGCAAACAAGCCAAGCCAACCTCTGAGGCAGTTATACCTTAAAAGCAACTATCAGCAAAACTATTACTCTAGGACTATTGCATGCTTTCTGTTAAATTAACCTTAGAACCAGTGGTAACCATAAAAAATACTGTCTAGATATACTTTGTTTTCACCAAATTCACACTCTGATCATAGAAATATGCTAAAATCTAACAGAAACAAACAACCAAAAACCAAAACTGCAGACAAGGAACCAGGTTTGTTAGCTTTGATATACACTCTACCAGTCAAATATTTAGTACACCTGCTGGAAATATATAAATATACATACATCCCTTACAAAAGTAGTATTGAAAGCTTTGTTTATATGAATTGAAAATGTTTGGATTTCTCATGTTACCTACATTTTACCTTAATATCCATTATAAACCCTTGGTGAGTAGATCGAAATTTAAGAAACTTACATTTTAATTAAAAAATTAAGTGCTTCATTAAAATTCACTTATCTTCTTATGAAAAACATTTCTATGGAATCAAATATGAAGTGATTAACAAAAAACAAACAACCAAACAAAACATTTCCAACATTTGTCCTCAGCCTTTTGACTGGTAGTGTCTCTGGTATATCATGGTGTGTCTCTGCAAAATGCTTTGGATTAAGAGGTGTGACAACACTGTTTTCTTTGCATCTCATGAGTGCATTAGAACACTGTCAAAGGTGTCTCAAAATCCATCTCCTTTTATCTATTTTGTAAGTATATCAATAGATTTACTGCTATAAACATTTACCACTATGTTTACTGAATCAACAGTGTTGTTGGCCTCTCAAATCAAGAGACAAATAAAGCAAGAATTTTCTTATAACTAAGGGATATTTGTAATAGCAGCTTCACAGAAAATTATTTTGATGAATAATCTTTGACAAATGCCATTTTTAACACTTTGACATGTATGCAACAGTACATTGGTAAATTTAGACTTGCTTCCTCCCTTTATATGGCTGGTAATATAAATATTCTGGGTTTGTCTTCATGGTAGGACTTAGGACTAATAGCTGTCTCTGAATTTTGCAACTCTAACTTTATAAATGAAAATTATGTTTTGAGAAAGATAGAATTTATGTAAAATACTCATCTGCAGGTCCAATTTAAACTCTCAGAACTGATTGTCTGAACCCTCAAAGTAACTGTTTGATGACATAATATGTAGCAGGGACTCCTTACATGGACTCAGCAAATACCAGAAATGCTTTGGTCTTACACAGTTCAGTATCCCAACATTCACAGTGCTAACAGAATGACTGTACTTAGCTAGAAAATTCCAGAAATCAAATTCATTGTGTCACAAAACACAGCCTTTAATCCTATCCTTTTAACCCCAACACCTAATACCTAAATGTAACTCTGAACCCTTTATTTCTAACCCCAAATGTCTAACCTGTTCTGAGTCTGACAGTCTGATTTCATATTTCATAACTGATCAATTGCTTCCTTTTAGCAACCATGAACATATATACACACACAGGCAAAGCCGTCAATGAAGCGTGGTTTACTGTGCCAGGCAGGGAACACTGCAGACATGCAGAGAACCAGAACAGCAGCAGAATTACCAACAAAAAAACCCCAATCTAAATCTCTCTGCATCTGCTCCAACCCATTCCCTTCACAGGAGATTATGTAGTGGATTAAATCAACCTAGCCATTCTGTTTCTTTCCATTTTGTTATTCCATGTTCTATTTTGACTGGCTTGATATTTTGTTTGCCAAATTGGTTTCTGCTATTAAACAAGAATGATGAAGGTTTGGGAAGATTTGGTTTTGGAAGGGGAGAGTAATGTAGAGCAATATAGACTGGGCCTCAAGGTAAAGAAAAACTCCAGAACAGATATTGCCATCTATATCCATGAAGGCATATTCATCTACATCCACGAGGGCATATTCATCTACAGTCTACAGCCAGATTCACAGAGCAGTATGTAGGCCAAAATGGCTTGGCATGAACCGTCACTGATTTAGGCAGTAGATCAGGCTTGGAAAGAGCATCCCACTGCAGGATGAAGCACAGAGCCTGTTCTGACAGTGTGCTGAGAAGGACAGGTCGGCATGGGCGGATAAGGCATGAGATCTACAAACAGACCTTTTTATATGTAGTAACTTGGATTAAAGATATTTCTCTGGGAACATTTGTAGGACTCATGTAACTAAATCAAAATAATTTCAAAATCAATGTATCTCATTTGAATTTCTGCCAAAAACCTTAACTGCAGTGATTGATGGGTTGCAGCTCTTTTTGGTGTCACGTTATTACATAAAATCTTTCTAGTGGTGTCACACATGACCTCATGGTAATTCCATTCTTATCCTCCAACTACATTGCTATGTTGGCTCAACATTCTTGCAGAGGTATGTGGGCAGCATAGCACACTGCTGGAAAAAGTAAACAAACACTACAAACAAAAGAAGTGAAGCTGAAACAACGTCTCAATTCAGACCTAATTATGACTGGTTCATGCAGTCAGTTAGAACTTTATAATTTAGGGTTTTGGGAAACTCTAAACCTTTGGAACACGAGTCTGTATGTGTCCTGGATGTGAATACTACCATTTAAAACAATATGCCTTTCAGAAATTAATATCCCCCTAGAAAAAAACTGAAAGGAATTTAAATAACTGAAAGAACCCCTCCCACCCCACCCCCTTCATGGAAATTTTTCCTGATAAGAGGAACCGTTCACTTGCTCATGTGGTATTTGTAAGCAACTAGAGAGTCGGCTGTGTGCTATCCTGGAGCCTGAAAAGATGTACATGAATGTATTTTCTTTTTTTTCATTGACTTTAATTGATTTTTGTAGCTGATTATATAGCTGATATTTTTTAATTCTTCAGACAATGCTAACACAAACAAGCCAAGTCTTAAATGCCAAATTTGGTTTATGTGAAATTTAACTACAAAGTCAATGCAACAAATATCTACATTAGTAAGATCACTTCAGGTACAAAATAAGTTAGCGCTAGACAGTATTCCACATTTTTCTTGTTGTCAGTGGTTTCTATCAGAATGAGAGGAGGATAGTTAAGAGTATAACGTAGATAATGGAGTAAAGAAGAGGCAAAGGCATTATAGTTTGTGGACAGTGACTGCCCCAGGAAGGACTGGCTAGATCCAGGACTCAGACAGACCATACTGCAGTAGGGTGATTGCAACAGTGATACTGAAGCAAGACCATTTTTCTTTCTTCTCAGTAATCACTGTGGCAACTTCTCAGAAAGTCAGTGGCTTACAAAGGAGCATGTACAGGTGTGGGCAATCATCATGCTGTTTGCACTGCGCTGAATGTCGGCACACGGTACTGATGGTTGCGCTCGGAGTATTTATTTGAGTTCTGTTAGAGACCGGGTGTGATCATGCCTTAGAGTCTATACCATTTTTGGGTATGAAGGGAGATATAAGCAGACAGCAGCAAAGAGGCATGCCAGAAACCTTACTTAAATCCCCAGCCTGTGCCCCCCAGGACTATAGCTGCCAGGAGAATAGCCCCCGCAATGGAGCCTATGATTATATTGGTACCACTGGGACCTGTGAGGGGGGAGGAAGGGGTGGGGGGGCAGGGGGGGCAAAACAGAACAGCACCACCAAACACACGTAAGAAGAACACAGTGTCAACCACTTCACACCAATCACCACTGCACACCAATCACCACTGCACACCAATCACCATTACTGCATAAAAGGAAAGCTGGGGAAGGGACAATAATGTAAGAGGCTGGGAGAGAGTGGTGGATAGGGAGGGCCGGGGAGACGACAGTTAAAAGAGAAAGTGAAGGAGTTCCATTACGTTTTGTTTTTTTTCTCTTTGTATGCAGAGCCAGGGTTATGGTTAGAGCTTAGGGGGCTTTAAGAGCCAGACTGTGCACAGTCACACTGCAAGAGAGCGAGGAAGACACTTAGAGAAGAGGACGCACACGTACAAAAACACAAACAACACACACATAAATGATGACCCACATACTCAATCACACTCATGAAACCACAAACACACACATGCATACAGTACTTCCATGGTCCCTCAGAGAGCTACACTATGAAGAAGAAACACACAACACACACAATATACCCTAACAGGTCAACACTGACCACATACACACACACACACAACAATACAAACACACAAACACACACACACATACACACACAAAACTTCCATAATCATAAATACACAGTACACACAATATACCCCACCAGGTCTACACTGCCTATGCACACACGCGCACACACACACACAACAGCATACATACAATATACATGCACACACATATACATGCACACTATGTCTGCATGTTGTACGTGAATGTATAAGACTGCGTGTATGTGTATAAAAAGGCAGGACACGCAAACCTTTCTTGTCTGGACCTGGAGGAGGTGTGGGGTCAGGGATGGGATCGAACACACTGCAGTCCTTCCCTGTGTAGTCTGGCTCACATATGCACTTCACTTCATTACTGCATGTCTACACACACACACACACACACACACACACACACTTCAATTCTATATTACCCTCAAAACTATACACACTATACACTACACACACTGCCAAGCTTCACACACATACAGTATACATGACATAGACTACAATGAATACACAATATTATTATCATCACCATCATCATAACCATTAAAATATTTTGGTATGAAAAATATTCTTGATTCAAAATACCATAATACCACTGATGCATTTAATAAGGTGTTTTTTTTTTTTTTGCAAACTGCACACAATGTCTTTAATTTAGAAACACAATATAGGGTTTGTGTGTTGTGTGTATTGTTGTGTTCATGTGTTGCATGTATTTTGTTGTGTGTAACATGTATATTGTGCTTTACAGCATGTCATGTATGGCTGATGACTGCATGAGTTGTATGTATTGAAAAACATCAGAAATTCTTTAAAATTAATCTGGGTATTATTAAAATAACTTAATGTATTAATGTTAGCAACTACAACCAATATGTAAATCAAATGCAAACCTAAATTTAGACTTTTCCAGCCAGATCTATAGATTAAAAGTTTGTCAGTACAGTGTTAGGGCTCAGTAATAGAGGGGCATGGCAAGTACTGCATGTTGGAATGAATATGGGTAGTGTGATGAGTATTGTCTGTGGTTTTTGTGAGAGTTGTCTGTTAGGTAATGGAGAGTATAGTGGGTATAGCGAGTATCATCTGTGTGAATGTGGCTTTGGTGAATATTATTGTCTGTGGGACATGGGTATTCCGAGTGATTCTGGATGCTACAAAGATTCTCATATTGTTCCACATTAGCAGCCTACATACTTGATCCTATTTACTGTTAATAATGTATATCTGGCTGTATATCTATTAATGAAGTGTATGTGTGTTTGTGTGTGTTTCTTACACCATGGTTGGAGCAGGTTAGCGCTAAACTGGATCCAGGGCATGTGCTGATGTTGAAAGAGCTGAGAGGCAGGCAGTGATGCTCCAAACACATCATATTAGGACCACACGGAGTTCCATCCTCCACATAACCCAGATCTGAGCCATCCTCGAGCACTGCATGTCCACCACTACACACACCAACGCACACATGCACACACACACACATACAATCATGTGCACACATACATGTACACGCATGCACACATACAAAACATTTATTAAATTATTTAAAAAATTAAAATGGCTACCTATGATAAAATACCTAGTCAATAAAAATCACTATCTATGATAGAACTTGTTTGATTATTTAAACATCTATTTAAATAAACACTGGTTTAACTCCTGTATACACACATACTATATGGTCACTGTTGCACAAACTAGCAGGAAATTGTAACATTACTGTTCATGCTGTTTTATTTGCATGCTTTCTCTCTCTCTCTCCATTTCACTCTCTAACACACACACACGCACACACACACACACACACACACAAACACTGACCGGCAGTCCAGATACTTGTTCTGGTGGTATATTGTCAGGCTTGTTACCTCCCCTTGCAGATCCCCAAATTTAGGCTTTGCAGTTATGTTAGAACAGAAGAGAAAACCACACAGCACGTCCCTGGGACAGAAACAGATATAAACACAAACAATGCACCTAAAGAAATCAAATAATAAACCTAAGTGAAGTAAAAAGAGAACCTTTAAGCACAAAAAGACAAGGCATATATAATGTGCACTAAATAAATTATAATCTAATAGTTTATTATGAATGAATACAAAGAAAGAAAGATAGGAAGTGCATACAGTATGTGTGTGTCTGTATATGTGCACGTGTGTGTGTGTGTGTGTGTGTGTGTGTGTATATGTTCATGTGTGTCTGTGTCTGTGTGTTTCTGTGTGTATTAGCTCAGTAAGCACATACGGTTTATTGCACTGTAACCAGCCTTGGCCCCCTGGAGAGCGCCCACAGTTTCCTTTCTCTGTTCCTTCAGCATTTAACTTCTCATAGCAGAATCTATCTGCTGCACCTGTGAGGACATGTATTGACATACTCACTATACTCCAGAGTTCCCATACTAACCACACTCCCTACACTCACTAGATCCCATACTCCCCATACTCACCACACTTCCACAGTCCCCATACTCACTATACTCCTGACTTCCAATACTCCCCATACTGAACACGTTCACACTCCCCATACTCACTATACTCCACATTTCTCATACTCCCCATGCTGACCACAATCCCCATACTCATTAGTTCCAATAATGACCACACTTACATACTCCCAAAACTCACTATATAATTGCCACTTCCCATAATCCCCATACTGACCACACTCTCACACTCCCAATACTCAGTATACTCCCCAGTTCCCATAATCCACATACTGACCACACATCCACAATACTTAGTATACTCCCCAGTTCCCATAATCCACATACTGACCACACATCCTCATACTCACTATAGCCCCACAATCCTTTGCACTGATTGTCAAGAGTTCGACAACGACCATTATAACAGCGACCCTAAAAACAAAGAGAAAGAGCAGAGATACAGAGAGTAGTAGATGCAAAAGAAATCTAGTTAAAGTATGTTTTATATTTTTATAGCTATAGTACTGTTGTGTATTACAGTTACAGTGTGTTATATTCTGTGTATTACAGTGTATTGTACTGTGCTCTGTATTACACTACAGCTGTGGGTTAAATTTAGTTAAATCCAATTAAACGGTGGCAAGAAAAACTCCCACAGGGAGAAAAACTCCCTATGGTTAGTGTGCTAACATGCACCTAAATATTTTTATGACAGTGTAGCATGTCAGCCTTAGTGGAAAATGAAAACCATGTGTGAGAAAATTTTCTCTTGGAAAGCTCCTAGCTCAGCACTATTCAAGTCTGGACTTAAAATCCAAATGCGAATTGTAATCCCTTGTCCATATATACTCCATAAATAACTAATAAATACATATTCCATAAATAACTAATAAACTTTAGAAACATAGTAATTAGTGAAAATTCTGAAAAATAAATGACCTGATTGTTGTCACACATGTATCCATTTAGCTTGTGAACATTGTGTGGGCACTGTAAGAGAACAATGCAAAAGAAAACAGTTCAAGACAAATGGAACAAAGACATTCTCATATATTTTTTTTATGTGTTTTTGTAGTTATGCAGCTCAGTATGTAGTTTTAGGGGCTTGCAGGGCTGGGAGGGCACTGGGGAGGAGTCCTAGAAGGTGATAAGCTAATATGTCTGAACAATATCAAGTAACCATAACTGGTTCCTTTAACAGGATATACTGACCCAATTTGCACCTCTATACTGGAACATCAAGCCCCAACCTGCATCTCTATACCAGAACACCCAGCTCTAAACACCCTGCCTCCCCCCACCAGCTCAAATGTCCTTGATCTGCCATTGCCATAACTGTTCTGCTGTAGATCTGCTTCAGCCTGACTTGCTGTCTGTATTTCAGTTTACCTGAGTATGATATATCAGGACCAAAGAGAGCAAAACATGAAAACCTGTGATATCTTTCTGAAAATAGTGTACATTCAGCATTATTGTACCTGACTCGAGTCTCCAGTGCAGGTTTCTGGAATATCACAGTCATTCACAGCATCTCTACACATCACTCCTCTCTGCTCATACTGCAACACAACATAAGCAGTAGCACAACTTAATGTTACTGCTGAAGTTTAATAGGAAATTAAATCCAATGCAAAGCAATGCACAGTTATTTATGTAGTACCTTCCCTGTAGTGAGGTTATTGGCAGTGTTTTATAAATGAAAAAAAACAAAGATTATAAAATACATTTTATTAAATTCAAATAATGTAAAAAGAGAGGAAATTCAAATATTGGTTAAAACATGACTAAAATAATATATTTAAAGATAAGAAATTAAAATAAAAATAAAATAAAATAAAAATTGAATTAGGATAATAAATTGCCAAGATAAAAGTGCAGTAGAGCTAGAAGGACAGGGCTTTTCAACTGACTTGGTAAAATCAGAACATACCTTTAGTTACAATTTTATGGTATCTGTTAGGGCTCTTAATATAAAAGCTGAATAGCAGCCAAATGCTGCTTCACTGTGCCTAGTCTTCACCTTTGAATGGACTAAACTGACTAGTTTGACCCAACTTAAGTTGGGGTGGTGGTAGCTCACTGGTTAAGGCACTAGTAGTCAGAAGGTTACTGGTTCAAACCCCACCTCTGCTGAGTTGCCACTGTTGAGCAAAGCCCTTAACCCTCAACTGCTTGAGATGTATTCAGTCACAATTGTAAGTTGCTTTGGATAAAAGTGTCAGACAAATGGCATATATATATATAATATAAGTCATTTTGGGGAGCCTTGTTAAGAAACCATTACAGTAATCAGTCTTTCTAGAAATAAAAGACCAAGAATCAAATTTGACATTCTAGGCCACCCTAGTTCTCATTCTAAGCCTTGGGTGTGAAGTAGTTCCTGTCTGATCTTGTGCAGGAATAAATACTCTCCATTGTCTCCCCAATGGCACACTCAAGCAGGACTGCAAAGATGATCTCAAACAGTCTTGGGGTGAAAAAACACATCCCTTCTTCACCCTGTTGAGTATATCAAAGTAGCTTGTATGTAGTATATCTAATGGCTTGCTTGATCGAGTCATATATCTTTCTAATGTTGCTGGGGTGGGCAGCCTGCTGGATCTTAGAGACAAGCTGAAGCCAGTAGTCTTTGTCACACAGCCTGCTTGACCATGCTTTGAGAAGCCCACAGCATCTGCAGGTTCCTCTCACTTGGAGAGGACTTATATGCTTCCATTGCTTTCCTCTTATATTCTATCAGCTCATTGGAGTTTGCCTCAAACCAACTGCCAGATTTGACCAGCTTCTTCAGAAAGTCAGACATCACAGTCGTGTGGTCACGTAGGGCTTATTCCAAGGCTTGCATGAACTTGGCTACTTTTGGGAGATCACATGCTGCTGTCATAGATGCATGTTCTTCCCTCCTTCCTGAAATGGTAAAGTTGTCTCAGTTGAAGCTTCACCTTTCTGCATACAAGAGAGTGGCTCATGTTGCAGTATGCAATCTGGTAGCTGCTTATTTGCTTGACCTTAAGCCAACTGCTGTGTCTTGTGACAATGAGGTCGAGTTGATGTTAGTGCTTGGATTTTCGGTACCCCCATAACACTTACTGGGGGTTGGTGTTGAAAATGCAGCAGTCATATTGACAGCAGAACTCAATGAGATACTGTATTTTTTCATTAATTTTTCCTGTTCTAAACTATCCCAAACAAGAGGGCTAGCTGTGGTGATCACTGTAAACTCTGGCACTGAAGTCACTAAAAATGAACAGTGTCTCTTGAGAGGGGACCTCACTGATGGCTGCACTGAATTCATCACGGAGCTTGTCTTTGGCTTTTTGGATAGAGGTTAAAGTAGGACCTTGAGCATTTTTTCAGTTCCCTCAGTTGATGGTATGGAGGAGCTAACCAGGAGCTAACCATACTGTTTCTGATGGCCAACATCAAGCTCCCTGGTCTCATCTGGTAACTTTCCAAGCCAGAGAAAGGTTAAGTCTCTTTTTCAAAGGCTCCCAGTAGAAAAAAAGTCTTATTTCCTGAAAAGAGTCATTGATGTTCTACTGGTCTTCTGTAAGTTTGCCTCATGATCTTCTGGCTGCTTTTCAGTTAAATCCCTGGCCCATGGGCTGCTGCCAACACTCCCCCACTCTGGTACTCCTTACAAAGCACCAGAATTCCAGTTCTAAAACTCCAGTAACAAACTCTGAAAACTTATTTCCAACAATTATTTTTAAAGGTCTGTAGCAATTTTGTTAGCACATATGTTCTGAAAGCTTAAACCTGCATTTTCTCTGCTTCTTTGGTATCAAATAGGAATCTTTCTACCTCCTGGTTCTGTACCTGTAACACTAATCTAAAAAGAACAAAAATAAGAAAGAACAAAAAAGGTGTAGTAGTGCTACATAGTGCTTCTGAACTTTTCCATATGTAATAAGATGTAGCTTGAAAAATATAAAAGACACTTCTGAAAATAAATTCAAGTGAAAGAGTTAAACAGAAAAGTGTCTGAATGGAAGGTAGAAGCAAGAAACCCAGCAGAATCTTGGCTGAGGTCTTATGTTATCCATGGAGTGCTTGAAGTAGTTACAAAGAAAATGTGGTGCCACAATTAAATCTGTGTTGAATTAGTTCCTTCAGTATGCATCTCTCAGAAGCTTTTGAATGAAAGTTTTAAAAAGCCTCAAACTAAAATCACTTTGCATAATGCAGGTCTGTGTCATTATCCATTTTTTTGTATTATATTCATTTACATTTCTCAGTTATGAAATAATTCTTTTGTTTACCATCTTACAAAAGTGACAACTACATTTCAGCGTCGAAATAACAATTATATATACACTGGAGATCAAAATTAGAGAACAACACACAATTTCCTAAATGTCAAGGTCATTGTGTAATCCTATGTGAAATTACCCTGACAGGAGTGAAATAGCAGTATTTTAAGCTTATTTTATAAATTGTATATATTCTAAATCACAGCATAAAAAACCTTAAATGATATAATTGAAAAAGAACACTGATCATAATTAGAGAACACTGTCAGATACCTGCAAGTTGTTGGTGTTAATCTGGCACCTGGTGCTAATTTCCTTAATTATCTGACAAACCCTATTTAA
>JAOYMR010000004.1:19434254-19463413 GCA_025802075.1 Tenebrosternarchus preto | reverse complement strand
CCTAGAGATGGTTGTGTGTGAAAATCCCAGTAGATCAGCAGTTTCTGAAATACTCAGACCAGCCCGTCTGGCACCAATAACCATGCCAAGTTCAAAGTCACTTAAATCACCTTTGTTCCCCATTCTGATGCTCGGTTTGAACTGCTGCAGATTGTCTTGGTCATGTCTACATGCCTAAATGCATTGAGTTCCTGCCATGTGATTGGCTGATTCGACATTAGCGTTAATGAGCAGTTGGACATTTGTACCTAATAAAGTGGCTGGTGAGTGTATGTGCCATAGCCAGCTTAAACTGGGTTGGTTTCAGTACAACTGTTGCACTTGAACATGTCACATATGCTGAATTTTTAAAGTTTCCTTTGGGTAAAGGAAACGGTTTTTTCTGTATCTTTTAGATCAGTATTGTACAACTTAGTTGCTCTAGCTGGGCTTTGAACATCTCCCATGGCACCTTGCCATTGTACTCAGAAAGGTCTTCATTAGCAAAGACAATGACTTTCCTTACTGGGGCAACATTGCAGGTTTAATGGGTCACAACATCTAGCTAGTTGATAGTTGGTGGTGAAGCACTAGCTCTTCATTAATTGATAAGATTTCTCAGAAGATGGGCACACCCTCTCTCTACTGCAGTGCGTTTAGCTCCTGCACTCTTTGGTTGAGCTGACTATGTGCTGGGTTTAGGGGCAGGCTGTGAGCTATTTCCTCTGTGCTGAGCTCCATCAGTCCACCAGCTCTTTCTTGAGCCCCACCTCATGTTGCCAATTCTCACAGTCATGGGTTGAGCAAGGGCACCAGCCCAGGCAGGGCAAAAGCAAACCACTGTTTTGTATTTCATTGTCGCATAACAATAAACATGGTACATTTGGCTATAGGATGAACCTTTTTAATTTTCCACATTATGTATAAATTGCCAATTTTATAGTATTGCTACAGGGTAGCTAAATGCAAGAAATGAATTACGGATAGATGAGATATTGTTACTTATCTGCGGTGCAGTGGTTAAAAGATAGAATTGATTGGTTGGCCCATTGGGTACAGTTATACATTTTCTTTTTTATAGCTTTTTATACATCTGAGCACCGCATTTTTTCCACGTTGCCTGATATGGAAGCACCATGAGCGAAGATGTGCTTCAGTGATGCAGTAACTCATCTTCCTAACTATGATGCTGCTGTATTTATGAAATATCGAATGTAACTCTCCATGTAATGCACAGATCAATCTTTAAAAAATGTTTTCATTAAAAATGCATTAAAATTAATCGTAGATACTATTTCAGACTGAAGTGCCTCTGTTGTTACTGTATTGTGAAATGTCCTGAAAATAAGGTTTTATGAAAAACGTACCCATTTAACTCAAACCCTAACATTATACCCCTTAACTCTATATCCTTTAGCTTTTTTACCCTAACCTTTACCTCATGGGTTTTTAAAATAAGAGATACAATAAGGACCACACCACAGAAAACCGGTAAAAATCCACCTGAGGCTTTAGTTTCCCTGACCATAGTCCACTCATACCTTAGTGGGCTTGTTGAACAGACAGCTTCCTCCACCCTGGAGCAGGAACTGCAAGTACTCATCCACACTACAGCGAGCGAACTTCCGTGGGAGGTAGTATCTGACACACACACACACACACACACACACGCATGTTTACAGTTTCAAAACTGTTAATGTGAATTAAAAAGTGAAAAAAAAATTAAATGAACTGGGAGCCATTGCTTTGCCATACTGCACGCTGTCTTGGAGTTGATATGAATGCAAACATTTCTTCAAAAAGTGGCATCAGTAACCTCTACACACATCATGCAGAGAGTGATAAATGGCATGGACTAGGGAAACATTACAGCTTGTGTGAATGGAGATAGGGGTACACATTAAATAGCTCTCTTGATCTCTAAAGCCTTTGCCCCCCATCCCCCCCCCCACCCACCCCTCACCTGAAGCCTCAACTGCTCAGGGAAACCTAAATCAGTGCTAAAAGGTCAGGGATATTTTGATCCTACATATTCCTCTATGACTCAGTACTAGAGAGATGTAGTGCAGTAACATCTGCAGTGCAGTCAGAATCACAGTACGCAGTGTCAATATCTACCCAGTGTCTTCCATTATACATCCGAGCCAAGAGTCAGGACACCGACAGTCTCCTGGTGAACAGCAAGAGGCTTATTTTACAGACGGTATCTTTACAGTACTTTAAAAGTTTGCATTATTACATTGCGATGCATCAACACTGTGCGCATGAAATACAGGAAGAGAACACACTGCAGTCTAAGGTACATTTCTAGCCCTGTCCAGTCACAAAGCCCTGCTGCAAAACCCTCAAACTCCATCTCACCTGCAGCATTGCGAATGTTGTTCCACTTCATGCCAATGTTTTGTCCCAGGCTCTGGCACAAAGTGATAGCCATAGCACCAACGCTGCCATACTGCAACAGAACACACACACGCACATGCACACACACGCAAACACACAAACATGCGCTGATATTGCAAACAAAATATTCACAAAAAAATGCTCATAACCCTCCTTTGCTGTACAAACATATTAGACTCTTTACATTTAAACACATTTATCCACATCTCAAACACTTTTAAACAGAATCCAGATAAAGGCAAATCATCTAAAAAAAAGAAATGTTGCAGACAGCTGTATATGCACACCTGTAAAACTCTTTAAACACTTTCAATTCTCATTATTCTATAACAATATTATTAGTAAAGTAATTATTTTTTTACTTTCTCTCTCTCTCTCTCTCACTGTTCCACTGCCTCTACAGACACACCTCATTGATGCCTCCTCCTCTTGTGTTGGAGCACATGCCACCAGTGTATGCAGATCCACTGCGGCTGCTGTGAAATGTGCTTCCCCTGGGGCATAAACACACAACACACGGATACACACACGTGCATACACACAGGCACACATTTACACATAAACACACAGACACATGCGCATGGCCACTGAACATGTTCTTAAGTCAAAGAGTGGAATTTGTATGTGTATATAAAGATAACAGCAATTATTTATTCTACCATAAAGGAGTAACTTCAGACTCACGAGAAAAGGTGCACAGCATCACTGGGCTCCCGCACACTGTCTCTGCGATATTGCATGAAGTTCTGCAATGTTGTCTGGGGGTTGGCAACCACTGAAATTGGGTTCCCTGATGACCAGGTCTCCATGGCAACCAGCACAATGCGGGTATTCAGCTGTTCCTTGTAGAGCTGGGTGTCATAGCAACAGCATAAAAAATGATGAAGCAGGTGGAGATGGCAGAGGTGGATAAATATGATACTGTTCCTCAGCATGACTCAAAGTCAATGCTGGTGTATATATATACAGTATATATGTTCATGTGTGTGTGTGGGTGGATGGAGGGATCTCACCGCATCTGCCATGTTCACGACTGCTTTCGCGAAGTTCCTCATCTGGGTGGTGGAACGGCGCAACTGCACAAACTACATAAAAACACAACCACAGTACAGATCAGACACACACACACAATTACACAACACAGAGAACACAAACACAGTTCAGACCAGACACACATACACACACACACAACATAAAGAACACAACCACAGTACAGATCAGTCACACACACAAAATTACACAACACAAAAAACACAACCACAGTTCAGATCAGACACACCCACACACGCAACACAATGACCACAACCACAGTTCAGATCAGACATGCACACACACACAAACACACACACACACACACACACACATTATCATAGATCTGACGCACACATATGACAACACTTCAAATCACACAAACACACAAACAGAGCCAGGAAACAATGAGGTGCACACTCACTATACACACACTACACAACAAAATTGCTAGGATTCAGCTATTTCAGTGAAACTACATGGCACAAAAGTTAGAATTCAAGGACAACACACTTTCATATGTCATATCTAACCATTTCAAAGTCGTTGATGACCATCAGCTCGATGTACTTTGTCTCGGTGTGTACCCGGGGTCGGTATACCTGTAGAATCAGATGTGGAAAACATCTGTAGCTGCTATTTGCAAATTCACTTATACAAGAGAGTGAACCTCCGGCTTACCCGCCGTCTGACACGTTTCAAACCCTCTTTGTGGTGCAGAAGGCTGGTCTCATACTCCTCATCTTCAGAAGCTTCTTCATTCTCAGTGTTTGGTGCACAACCTAATGATCAAAAGATAGCAGCTGTAGGATCTGTGCGCATCCAAGGAGAAGGCTGACAAAATCCTGTTATCAAACGTCATGTGCTGAACATGCAGGACCATATGATCATACGATGCCACTGAGAGGAGTCTGAGGAGCAATGCTACTGAGGGGAGTCTGAGGAGTGATGCTACTGAGGAGAGTCTGAGGGGAGTCTGAGGAGTGATGCTACTGAGGGGAGTCTGAGGGGAGTCTGAGGAGTGATGCTACTGAGGGGAGTCTGAGGGGAGTCTAAGGTGTTCATTTTTGGTTAAAATGCTGCTCAGTGACTGGAACCTGCAGATGCCACCAGAACAGAACTCTGCAAAGGTTTTTGTGTGCGTGTGTATTTCTATATGTGAGTGCAAGGAATAACATTTACTACAGTACCTGAACAGGAGGTTGGCAGTTTAAAGTCACTCATTCTTCTCACCAAATGAGCCCCACTGGCCTGAACAAGGAATAATGCTGTACATTAATGCACTTTACAGTGATGCTCTAACTTTAGAATGATGCTCTAACTTTATCATTAACTATAATCCCATGAACTGAGTATAGCCATAATTGAAACTGCTATTGTTGCTTCGTTTACATAGTTGAACTAATGGACTATAATTTCAGTAAGTAAATCTGTTATTGTCCAAATCTATCAGCTCACACTGATTCTAATACAGGTTACTCTGTAACCACAGATAACATTACCTGATTAGTGTCATTGGGAAGGAGTTCAATGCTGTAAGAGTAGAGCCCATCTGAAAACATCCCACTGAAAAACAAACAGCAGCTCATTCTACAACAGCACAGCTCATAAATCCTGAACCCCCACCAACCATGTTCTCTGAATACATCCATAGACGTCCATTAGTACAGAAGTAATGCAACATATAACCTTACAGCTGAGATGTGTGTGTGTGTGTGTGTGTGTGTGTGTGTGTGTGTGTGTATGAATAAGTGTGTGTGCTGCTTACCAAAGGCCATGACATGTTGACAGGGCTGCCCAGGAACCTGGAATTTCCCTCACTGTGCCATGATAGTAACAGTGCTCTCCTCCCTACACACACACACACACACACACACACACACACACACACACACACACACACACACACACACACACTTCATTTTTCTTGAACATATAGAGATGGTTAGGCAGTCAAATCCCAAATCCAAATGACTACAAAAGGTATAAACTGTGTACACACAGGCCACACTGGCAGTGCCCAACAGGCAGAGAAAAGATGTTAATATGTCAGTTCTTCCTCCATAGTCATAGCTTTAAAATAGGAGATATTTACACTTGCATGTAAAGATACAGAAGGTAAACTTACTGTTGATTGTGACGGTTTTCCATCTTGGTCAAAGTCACGCTCCACATATTTGGAAGATAACAGGTGACTAAAAACAGATAGACAAAAACTTTCATGTCCTTAATTGTACATGACTGTGTTCATGCAAATGACCATATAATAACAGAAAACGAACACTGGGCCCTTTCCATGTGGGCTAACGAACAGATTGAACTTTCTTAACAAACAGGCTGTAAAAAGCAGGGAAAGAAAAAACAGTACATGAGCCATAATATCCTACCAGCCTTGTCATGTTCATGCTCTTAAATCTATGCTGATTTAATCTGAAATACAGTTCATGGACAAGTAGGAATGAGTGGGAAAGCAGGGAGGGAAGATGATACTCACTGGTTTAACTGGAGATCTAAGATGATACTCACTGGTTTAACTGGAGATCTAAGATGATACTGGTTTAATTGGACATCTAAGATGATACTCACTGGTTTAACTGGAGATCTAAGATGATACTCACTGGTTTAACTGGAGATCTAAGATGAAAGTCTTCCCATAGGCCTCCATCTGAAAACTGCTCTGGGCCAAATGAACCTGTGAGTAAAGAGAGTAAACAGAGAAACAAAAAAAGGCGTTAAAAACATGGAACACCAAATGTCTGACTAAATTACCTGAGACCAAGTTCATAGTAGCTAATGTAGGCCCAGAAAATTTCTAATCAGTTTTTAAGATTTTTAAACACAAACTTCAAATGTCCATGTTTAGCTTTGGTTAATGATTGGTCTTTCATGTAGCTTAATTTTATTGATGGTATTGAATATTCTGTTACATTTGGGTTATATATAATAATTTCAGTCAACTACATGGATGATATATTATTTCAATCATTTTTTAAAGAAAATAATCTTTTATTATTTACTGGTAGAACTTTTATCTTGTCTGCTTTATATTTGTGTGTATGTGATCTGGAAATTAGTCTTCATGGTATAGTGTAATGTTTACCCATTATGTTCCCAATTTTAATGCAGTATTCATTTCTCAGTTTTACAGATAACTATTTATTTAGATTAACTACTATTTACATTTTATTTCTAAAAGAACCTCAGGTATTCATAACCTTTCAAAAACAACAAAGTAGTCAGGTAGTACAACTTAATTACTTAATAACTTAAAGTATTTTAAAGTATAAAATACAAAGCATTATTATTACTTATCAAAACAAATCTTTACAACACAGAATGTATCATAGATGTTGTAGTGATTCACAGTATTTTAATTGTACATACAGAAAAGATGCTTGTTCCGCTGTATGGGCTTTCAGTTCTTATCATTTACTTATCAATTACAATTATCAGCTTCCTCTATTACTTACCAAAAAAGTGAATAATATTACATTGCAACTTTTTCATCAACTGGCTGTAAGGCAAGTAATCAAATAGATACCATAAGCATACTAACCACATCAGCTTGCAGTCAGATGCACTGCTAATGTCATATGCACATATTCCACATAATACAGGCCTGTGTGAATAGTACTGTAACCTGGATGGTAGAGTTGTAACCTGGGATGTTAGAGTTAGCAGAAAGAGAAACTGTGGCTTGTGAAACTGAGGACATGTTTGTAGGGTCTGAGATGACCATCAGGAAATAAACTCAACATATGGTGCTCCAAATAATAGAACTGCAGGATGTCCATGGGGAAGTGTGTATCTTGTAGCATAGATTCTATTGCACTTCTCACAAGAGGCTAGGAAGGCAAGAGAAACTTGTAAGAATGCTTTGATTCTATTGGACAGAGGCTATTGTGTCTAAGTGTGTGTGTGTGTGTGTTCTTGTGTCTTTATGTGGGACAGCATCCAACCAATAACAATTTTCAACTCACTTTGTAATGCATACCTGCCAAGACTCCCTAGAGTCAACACTTTCACAAGATTGTCCCTATTTTAAACACTTTCTCCTGCTGTTTTCCCAACTGGCGATTTCTCCCATTTACCCCCTGATTTCATTATGATACAAATTAAATAAAAGTTTCTGGCAACCTGGCAACCCGACCCAGCGGCAGAGGTGTTCCTTGTCACTGTGCTGTACGCACCCACCCCTCTCCACTCTGCTATGTTCGCTGCCAAAAATTTATGAACCTACTCCCAAGAACAAATTTCAGTCCACTTTGTGTGAGACCTTCTCCTTCTTAATCACCATCCAGATTAGCAAGCACCAAGCATTAGGTAATATATGAAGGGCCAACTTTAGCTCAGTAAAACGTTACCAAACATGCTAGCTATACTAAACACAGACACTGTTAGCTCAGTAAAACATATTAGCAAATATGCTAGCTATACTAAACACAGACACTGTTAGCTCACTAAAACATATTAGCAAATGTGCTAGCTATACTAAACACAGACACTGTTAGCTCAGTAAAACATATTAGCAAACATGCTAGCTATACTAAACACAGACACTGTTAGCTCAGTAAAACATATTAGCAAATATGCTAGCTATACTAAACACAGACACTGTTATTTGCGCTCAACAAAACCATGTTTTCCTTTATTATACACTTCTGTTAGGAGTCACAACATTCATGTAATTGTGTTGCTAATTAACTGTTAACTGACCTCCTCAACACACACATATACACGAGCAAATACACACACGCACACGTCTCTCACATTTGCATTTGATATTTTGTATGTGAATTTTATATGTTGACTTTTTAAAAGTTTTTGTACATTTTGTAATTTGTATGCCCTTTGTGATGAGCTATGAGATTATGTTTAATTAAAGTAATTTTACTTTCTCATCATTGTACTTATTCTATTAATCCGTGGTGAAGTGTTATATGGGAGCAGTGGGTGTTGAAGGTAGGTCATTTGCCATTAACCCAGAAAACCTCTCCTTTTCACCACTTAATGTTTATAGATATGGTGATGTGAAATTGGTTCATAAGTCTTATAAAGTACAAGGAATTAATTAACTAATAACACTGGTGACAGGCAGTGATCACTATTAAAACAGGAAGTGAAGAAATAGCCTATAACATTAGTGTTACACAATGCAGTAATTAACTTGACAGACTAATTGATTAACTCACGTAATTTTTCTCTTTTTTAAAACTTGCATGAACAAGATCTGTTTTATTCAGCACACATTCTGAGAAACTGGACTAAATGGTATCCTACACGTCACAAAATTTATTCTGCAAAGTTGAGAATTTTTTTTATTCTAAACTACTATCACATTGCAGCGTCAGCGAAAAACAGGCCTGAAGTCTCTGTTGAAAAGGACAAGCAACAGAGAGATGCTCACGACAGACGGCAAGAAGAGAGAGTTTAACAGAGGAAGGGACAACATGGGGAGGTCAGGGAGACGTAAAGGTGGGGTTGTGGTAATGAAGTCTGTAAGACAGGAACCGTGTGGATGAATTATGTATCACAATCTCCTTTAATTCTAACTAAATTCTAATTTAATTCTAACTATCTCTGGACTAAAGGCAGAGAGATTAAGACAGACAGAGGGGCAGAGAAAAGAAGAGACTGGAAGAGGGAGGTGACTGGCAGTTTGAGAGAAAATCCCCAGTAAACAGTAAACACTGATATTTTTACGGCGTTTTTAGTTCAGAATGTTCTGTGTTCATAACACACAAACACTGTGAGTGTGTCTGCATTGCTATTAAAATTATTCTACAATTTTCATTATCTGTCTGAATGCAACAGTGCAAGTAGGTGTAATCAGTGATCAGTGGGATAAACCTCATAATAAAACAATTAAATAAAATGGTTGGTTTTGATAACTGAAATGAATCTGTACTGGTCTCTTCTGTCCCCTACCTTGGTAGGCACTGAATGGGTAAAGCATTATTTCAAAAGGATGACTACAAAAACACACGTTTAGAGCCCTTAGAGGGCGATAGAGGATTCTGTTAGCTGCTCATTTCTGACAAATGAGACTGTTAATGACTATTCGCTGATAAACTTTCGGTATATACAGTATAACAGAAACATTTCTGCATATAAAGGTGTGTAATAGTATTGTTTTCGCATGCATAACAGCCTGTTTTTGGAAACCACTTCAAATATTGCATACTAAACACTATAATGTTGGCAATTTTTCAATCAGTTTCAATCAATTGTATAGCACCCACTATACAACAGGCCTACTACTAAAGCAACAAATTTATTTAACTTTGATTGCATCTGTTGTGGGCTACATTTAAAATCCACATAGAGAAATACAGAGCACAATAGGAAAACAATATTTAACTTCTGTACAACCAGGTGTCCAAGCTTGCCTTCTCCTCCTTTCTGGAGCAGGACAAAGTGACTTATTAACTTTGAAAAAAAGAAACAAAGCTATTATTCTTAGTATTCTAGAGTCCAATTTGACATTAGTCTCAGGATAAGATATTAGCAATGATGTTACTTTCAATGAGTGAGTAGTGATGACTGGAAGTGACATTAGAACTTACCCTTAAAGGACTCAGTTTGATGCCTCCCCTACCTACCTACATATCTATCTATCTGTCTGTCTGTCTGTCTGTCTATCTATCTATCTATCGTTCTTTCGATCTAGGGGATGGAATGCAACATAGAATTGGTCCAATGAAAATCGCTTTCACTTAAAATTGTGCTTGCACTCGTTAAATGCGCCCGTATCTTCTAAATGGAGGCTTCGTAATACCTCCTGTGATACCTCTACAATACAAAGTATTTGCTATGAACTGCCTATGACGTAACAGACTATACGGTAATATATAGATGAACGCACCGTCGACGCTCCGGCGCTGCCTCTTATTCGTGTTTCCAGGTTACTATGCGCAGTCTCTTCCTCCGACTCCCTCTGCTGCAAAAGGCGCTTAGGGTATGTGACCTCCTCGGTCGTAGTAAGATATCCTCCCTGCTGATCCGCCGGAAAGATCCGGTCCCACACTCCCCGATTCTGCGACGGAGAGCTGTCGTTCGAGCCTATTACATGGACACAGCAACAGATCAACAAATGGCAAACAACAACGAGTATAGGGAGTATTATGTTTGCGCATATTTCAATAGTCAGGTGGTTTTGCTCTTTTGATCACTGTAATCAGGTTATGCAACAGGAAATTCCCCTTTCCTCTATTAGCTCACTTTTCAGTATGTGTTTTCTATGTTTCACAGAGGATTCCCCGAGTCTCTTTAGCCCGAGTGCAATGTGTTAATGCAGCAAATCGGTACATGAATTGCACTGACATCGGAGTGCTAGAGCGGAGTGCTAGAGCGGGTTTGGCACAGAAACAAGCTCCCAGCTGTGAGCGCACAGCATAGAGCTATTGTCCCTGGGAAATGCGATTAGAGCTGCAGAATTTCTCGCGGAATAAAAAGCCTTATATTGAGGGGTGTTTGCCCTCGCCCCCACCCTGCTCAGTTTCCTGCTTTGCCTGGCCGGAATCGCTTACCTGTTACGGAAAACATCGCGCCAACTGCAGCGAACATCAGGCATCGCACCGCAAGCATGCTGATCACATAGTCCCAGAGAGCTTCATCTGATTCGTTTTAGCTGTTATTATGACAGACGCCGGGAAAATACAAAGCACTGAAGAAAGGCTTATAATTCGGTTAATGCAGTGTTCAGCCTCTCATCTCGTCTCTCTATACAGTGTTCCTTACGATTAAGGATGTGTCAAGCTCGACTGTAGAATAAAATATGCTACAAAGTAAACCAATAAACACATAGCCTATAAATTGGTAAGTAAAACGTGTAGAATCTGTCAACTTGACAATATGCAATTACGTGTTGTTCGCATGTTGTTGTTAGAGTGTGTGAGAGAATGCGTTTGAGAAGGTATGTGCGCACAAATCTGTTATGCGGATACGCGAGGCGTTAGAGAATTGGAAGGTTCTGCGGCACAGAAGGGCACGTGGGACTCGCGTACACTCCCTCATCCCGTCTCACGCACAGCCACAATTCTTCTCGTGTAGCTGTCATGCAGTCATTTCTTTATCTTGCAAATAAGATATAAGGAGGTTGATATACTGCGGTAAAGTTGATTTCACATTCACACATTCGGATTTTAATTCTTTATTGGCTTTCTTACGGTGCGTCCAAAATGGCTAATCTGTGCAACTGGTTGTCGTAGACAAGGAAGACGAGCTTAGTTTACGATTTGAATTGATGCCTTTTCTAATTTTTAGAACACGTTTTCAGAATTCTGTCGTAACTGCTACGAAAGCTAAACAGTTACATTACACTGGCTTAGCGATCATAGGGGACCAAACACTTTTTTGGAAATAATTTTACTAGCCTTTTAACAGATGATTACTTTGCTCTAAAACAACGCATAATGGTCTACACAAAATTTTACACCTCAGACTTCCCCTACATGTTAATAGTTTATTATTTCTGCTAAAAAGTTTTTGAAATTCAATAAATGAAATAGCTTTGAATACTCAGAAGCAAATTTTACTTAATCAAGTGCAACTCACATGACATAACTTAAATAGGCAACTTTAATATCTGCTCTGCTATGGTGACAGTCTTAAAAAGTTGGGTTTGAAGGATTGGTTTTAATGCTACAAAACATGTTAATCAACACACATGACACTTCATCAAACCATGTGGTACAGTACACCTCTTGGACCCATATGATACACTAATCCTCTTAGACTGGCAATTTTAACTTTTACTATGGTAAATCATTTTTATTTACAAAAACATAAATTACTTTTGAACAATTGGTAAGAATAAGAAAGGTATTCTATAGAGAGGTAGATGAATTGGTTAAGGGAATTAAAAAAGGTATTGACATTGTCCACATTATAATAGTTTGTTTTTAAAGGTTGTAGAAAAATTATCTCCCTTAGGTAACATAAGAATAAAACAAAGAACTTTCTCCTGAATGAATGGTGAGTACTGGAGGATGGCCGCCCTCGTCATGTATGTATGTGTGTGTGGTGTCTTGTGTATAGTGATGGGAATTATGGCTCATTGAACTGAGACATAAAAAAAATGGCTCCTCGTTCTTTTTTTCCTCCCTATCTTTAGAGACTCAGTATAGGAACTACATAATCACGTGTTGAAGTAGGCCTAATTTTTGTAGCCGGTGTTGTAGCATCAGATACAGTATCAGTGGATGTTGTAGCATCAGATACAGTATCAGTGGATGACTGAAGTTGGTTTAGTTGTTGTAGCATCAGATACAGCATCAGTGGATGAGAACGACGAGACACTGGCGCCACCATCGTCGTCATCATCATCATCATTGTCGTCTTTATTCCCGGCCCTGAATCTCTTCAGTTCAGTTAATTTAACAGCAGGGTGCTGAGTTTTGAGGTGTCAATGTAAATTATTCTTTGATCCTGCTTTAAAAGATAAAAGTGCCTTGCAAATATTACATTCTGCTTTGTCTTTTGTTTTATGAGAAAAGTACATCCAATTATGGACTTCTTTTCCTTGTTTGGCTCATTTTTTAGCACAGCTCATTTGCTGAACGTTCACTCTGTAGCTCCATTACAGCTCTCTCGTGTGCACGTGTTCACTCTGTAGCTCCATTACAGCTCTCTCGTGTGCATGTGTTCACTCTGTAGCTCCATTACAGCTCTCTCGTGTGCATGTGTTCACTCTGTAGCTCCATTACAGCTCTCTCGTGTGCACGTGTTCACTCTGTAGCTCCATTACAGCTCTCTCGTCTGCATGTGTTCCCTCTGTAGCTCCATTAGAGCTCTCTCGTGTGCACGTGTTCCCTCTGTAGCTCCATTACAGCTCTCTCGTGTGCATATGTTCACTCTGTAGCTCCATTACAGCTCTCTCGTGTGCACGTGTTCCCTCTGTGCCAGGTCTTTAGGCTTTGTCTCAAAATAAGGCCGGTTATTGGTTTCACTTTCCTCTCAGCATCCTGCCTCACTTCTTGCAAGCAAATCAACTTATGCTTACAGAGGGAATTAAGAAAAGGAATAGAACATATATAAATAAAACAAAATATACTGATGAAGGAGTTAGGTAGATTAAAAAAAAAAACCTCTGAAATAGATTAAACAAAAAGGTTTGTTACATAAAAATGAATATAGGAAAGATACTAGTAAGTTGTGGATACTTCTTTTTCTTATCTATAACAGTTAGTATATAGTAAAGGACTGAAAATCAAATGATGTAAAATTAATTTGGAGTGTAAAAATAAGATTATAATCTGGTAAGTGCCAGAGAGATTACATAAATCATTTACAATGGCTTGTAGGAGGTTGGTAGATACACAGAGAGATTGTGAACACTGTCATGTGTAAAGCCCATGCAGGAACACAAAACACCAAAAGGAAGCAAATGCAGGTCGCCAACTGAAGAGTTTAATGGAAACTGTTGTTTATTAAATATGATGATGTGAAGATGATGAAAGAATCCCCGCTGACACACTCCGCTAACCTGTTTTAACAGATTCAAAAACATCCTCCCAAAAGAGTCGCATACGTTTTAACAACAAAAGAAAAATATCCTTCATTATGAACTACTAAATCTCCTATTGTCAGTCACCCCATGTATATATATTTATTCAATATAAAATCTGTCCCATTAACATACACCATATCAACCAACCCGCACAAAACACACAACAAATTCAACATCTTTACAAAAACGCAAATAACATTCAATCCTAAATTCTCAAAGGCAACTCATTCATGTTTCCTATAGCATACTTTTTCTGCCATTCCTTTTTCATTATGCTACCTTAAAAGGCGTAGATGTTCAATGAGAGGCTGTTCATCAACTAGTGTTTTAGTGGGAACCCACAATTGAACCTTCCATTCTACACCAGCTCCACAGAATTGACCTGAAATTCACCTAGTGATTTTCCAGGATTTTAGGCCCGTCTAAAACCACCTCCCAGAGGGCTTTTGTCCAAATCTGCAGCTTCTTTCTTTTATTCTCTTTTCCTTTATTTCTATTTCTCTTCTATTCTTCAATGTTATATTCTAATTTCTCTTTATTTCCCTTTTATCTCTTCACTTTTATCTTTTTTCCTCTTCTTTCTCTACTGTACTCCTCCCCCTCCCCCAATTATAATGTTCACAACTCTATAAAACCAAACTTAGAACAGAGCAGCACTCCAAACACCAACACAGCATGGCGCACACACACACACACACACACACACACACAAATGATTCTTTACAGTGTGACCAGGCAGCAAACTGTAATACTAGAGCTGAACACATGTGCAAGTGTACTACAGAAAATCACTAGAAGGGATGGGAACAATACATTTAATTAAAAGAAAACCAATCAGAATGATTACACAAAGCAAAGCTGGCAACACATAAGACAAGGCGCAAGAAAACCACATGGATTATATACATTTACTAACAAAACAGGACAAGGATTATTAAAGACGGCTCTCATAACAACAGAACATAACTGCTTAACCTATAAGAGACATGCAAACACTCAAGGAAAGACAAAACATAGAGATGCATACATATGTTAACATAACCTAAACAGAACTAAACAACCAGGATCAGGGCTAAAACAAAAAGAGAATTGGAAAAGAGAATATAAATTATATTATTAACAGAGACGGATGTGACTGAAAGACTAACACAGATCTGATCGAAGGCATTACATACATAATACTCATTAGAAAACTACAAGAACAAAACCTTATCCAAGACATTACATTCATAATACTCAGAAAACTACAAGAACAAGAAACATGGAATACACTAAAAGGGGAGAGAAATAAAACGGACACAACAAAGGAAGACGGGAAGCAGACAGACACAGAGTGATGGGAAAAGGAGGAAATACAAAGAACAAAACTAAATACAAACCAGGAAGGGAAACAGAATGGGATGGAAAACCAGGAATGGAACAGAATGAGGGCAGTTGGGGAAACCACAACAGATGACCATTCTAATAGTTTCATAATGATTTGTTTGTTCCTCATGCGTTAACTACCAATTCTCAAAACAATAGTAAACAACCAGAGGTTGTTTAAGATGGAGTTCCATTCATAGTAACCATGTGTAGCTGGCAAGGTTATGTGAGATTGTTAGTAAGCTTAAAATTTTATGCCGGTCCTCTGAAAATTGTGTAGCAGGTCTGCACAATGTCATCAGAAAAGCTACTCAGATGATGTGGTCATGCTGAGTATCCTAAACTGTTTCTATCACATTCTCATCTCCTGGCATGAAATGTTTGAGGATTCCAGCCTTCTGGACCACTTCAGGACTGACACACAATGTTATGGCTACATTAAGTGCCACACAAGGAGCAATTTAAAGTGTGCATGTTGTTATACACTAATTTCTTTTTGAACACTCAGCTGACCAGTAGTTGCAGTTAATGTCTGTACAATCAATAATCATTTGCAGTTTGTAAATTTCATGAAAGATGTTGGCATGTTTGTCAGATTTTTGTCTTTGCTGGGCACAACTGACATGAGCTGTTTAAAAAGTAGTCAATGGAAAACAAGCAATAAATGTATTGAACACACTGCTTCCACTACATTTTACATTATATTATTTGGTGTCCTAGAAATGTTCAACAACATCACCATAAACATTAAAGTATGTGCAAGGACTGTAAGATATGTCCTTGTCCTGTGTGTATGACATGGTCTGAAGGCCATCAACTAAACTCTGGCTTTATGCTCTGGTTTATGATGAATATTCTTTAATTTGCTGTAATCTACACAGACAAAGACAACATGGCCTCAGAAACAAAGTTGCAGAGAATCTTCTCAGCAAACACAATGCAATAATTTAATTAGATTAGATTATACTAGATTCAACTTTATTGTCATTGTGCATGTACAGGTAAAGAGCCAATGAAATGCAGTTAATCCCTCTCTGCCTAGTACCCGAGCGTTACAAGGATACTGCAGTTATGAACATAGCTAGCTAACTACCATAAAACTACATACAGGGTATGAATAAGTGAATGAATATGTTATTGCCATCATACATAATACAACAAAATTCTGTGCAATATACTCAATATGAACCATCTTATAAGACACGCACAGCAACTCACAAGTAATACAAGCAGCAGAAAGGTTCAAAAGTAAATATGCAGAAGTACAGTAACGTATCAAATCTAATTAGGTTTATTTATATGGCAACAGTATTAAAAAGAAAAAAATATTTTTATATACTAAATAGTAAAGAGAGACGATTAGCTCTGTATGGGACTAAATATGGAAGACAGAAAATTTAAGCATTTCTGGAGTGTGGCAGCAACTCCGGCTCTCGACTATTACAGCCTGGCTGTAAGAACAGAACTAGAAGGTAATACAGACTTGGGAGTTGCCCTGAGGCATCTGTGTCCATCCACTCCACCTTCAACAAACTTGAGTGATCGTGTGCAGCGATTGGACGACGCAATTTACCATGAAACCATCTGCCCATGAACACTTGAATCTATAGCCTTTATCTAAGGGGGAATATTAATTACCAAATGCGAAACTAAATAAGTTTTTAACCAAGACTTAAAGATTGTGTCAGAGTCCAGGACATTTTCAGGAAGGTTATTCCATAGTTGGGAGGCTTTATAGAAAAACGCTCTTCCCCCTACTGTTACCTTACTAATTAGTGGAACAAGTAAGAAGCCAGCACCCTGTGATCTTAGTAAACATGGAGATTCATAATAGGAAATAAGTTCTCACAAATATCAGGAGCGAGCCTCTAGCTTTATGTCAATAAAAGGATTTTATAATCTATAGGATAGGGTTGTTCCTGAGATTCCAATCATGTTTTCTAACCTTTCTACCAGGATATTGTGATCTATTGTGTCAAAAGCTGCACTAAGATCGAAAAGCACTAACAGAGATACATAGCCTTCGTCTGAAACAAGAAGGAGGTCGTTAGTTATTTTAACTAGGGCTGTTTTCAGTGCTGTAGTGGGGCCTAAATCCAGACTGGAACTTTTCAAATATGTGATGTTTTTGCAGATATAAGCATAATTGATGGGCCACTGCTTTTTCTATGGTTTTAGATAGAAATAATAGGTCTAGATAACTAGATAACACATTTGGTTCAAGATTTGGTTTCCTGGGCATGTGACCGATGTTAATGGATGTGTTAACTACCATTAGAAAAGGTTAAATCACAGCTAGTAATACCTCTTTGAGTAAATTTGTGGGAATTGAATCTAGTGTAAAACTTGTACAATTTAGAGATGAAATGATTTTCTCCCATTCTGATTGTGGAAGTGAATGAAAAGCTTCAAGTGTTTCTTCTAAAGCAAAATTTTGTTCATCCATACCAGATAACCAGTTGGATTAACTATTAAGGGTTTTATATTTAGTCTAATATTTTCTATTTTATTATTTAAAAAATCCATAAAGGCATTACTGGTTAAGTTTTTAAGTCAGCACTAATTTATGTACTAATTGTTTTTGGTTACGAGTTTGATCGCTGTACCATGGAGCTTTTTCCAAGTGCACATGCAAGTACGGACTGCAGTAGAAATATGTCTTGGTTCCTGTAGACTGTGATGGAGATATGCAGAGGGTGTGATGGAGGTCTACTAGTCCCAGTATTTATCATCCTAAATCTGCATCCTGATGGCAGATCTAAGCCTCCAGTACCTAGTAGCCTGGGAAGATTATGGCCCAGAGAAATGTTCTTGGATTCCTGGTTGTTTTTACTGCATGCAGCATGCAAGGACCAAACACCCATTTGATTTTAAGTCAAATACTTTAAACATCTCTACCATAAAAGATCTGATATTAGGCCTTAATCTTAAATATGAGACCTTATTAAAGTTTAATTTCAAGAGTTTCTGTTTCAGTTTCTCAAAACTGAAAATCATCTACGGAGTAGAGCTGATAAAAGGATACTTCAGTAGGCATAAAGTTTCACACAACCAACGCTGTGAGCAGGATTCGAACCTGCGCAGGGAAACCCCATTGGATTTCAAGTCCAACGCCTTAACCTCTCGGCCATCACAGCCCTACAGCCAAAGGGTTCTCTCAAGCCATTTCCAAGCCCTCATAAATGTTTTAATCAGTCATCCTAAGAAGCAATGGCTCAGAATTGAAAATCTCCCAAGAAGCACATTTAAAAAGGTGAATCTCTAGATTGATCACCTCAAAATTTTTGCAGACAAATGTCAATCCTAGAATCTGAGGTCAGCAACTTCTCAAATCTGTTACATGCAAGAACTGCATATAACTAGCTGAGTTGGATAAGGGTTTCCTTCAACATGCAGAGCTGGTACTTGAATCATGAAAGTAGATGCAGAAAAGAAAAACACAACTGTTTTACATTGCTTGGTCCAAGGGTGATATTTCAGCATAACAGATACTTCAGTATTGCTAGGAGAAATCATATCTGCATGAGACACAGCTATTAGTTTTTATAATGGAAGGGTTGTTTTAGATTTTGTTTAGTTGTGGAAATATACAAAAATACAATTTTACATTTGAGTGCAATTTTTCAAATGACATGTAAATTCACAGAATGAAATTAAGATAAAATAAAAATAAATAAATATAATAATGCATAATGCAAAATGGTGGATGAAGTAGTGTAAAGCATTCTCCTACTGCACTCTGTATCAGTGGAAATATATTCTTTGGAGTGCCAAATCACATTTCTCTATTTGGCTGTCTGATGGACAAGTCTTGGTTTGGCACATACTAGGAAAACGTTCTTGCCTGACTGCAGTTATGAAGCTTGGCAGGGGAGGGTTAATCCTATGGGGTTGTTTTTCAGGGCTTGGCCTAGACCCCTTAGTTCTAAAGGGAAATCTTAATGTTTCAGCATACCAAGACATTTTGAATAATTGTATGTTTGCAACTTTTAAAATGAACATTTTTAACTTTTAAAAATAAGTTATTCCTTAAAAATAAAATAAAGTTAAAAAAAGTACCATATATTTTCACAGTCATAGAATAAATGAAAAATGGTTGCTATGGCAAACCTCTACTTCACTTGACATGGTTCAGTAGTTCTGATGTAGCCATGCATACTTTTTCATGGTCAATCTATTTTAGATATGAAAATACCATTTTAACTAGACTGATGTATTTCTAAAAAAATTGAAATGTTTCATCCCTTATTTGATGTTTTGCCAACTGCGACTTTTCTGGGTTACGTACCCATCACTGGCAGATAGGGAAAACTTTATGTAAACTGTATATGTAAACTGCATGAGAATTTGGCCTTTGTTGTACAGAAACTACAACAAATGAAAGTCATTAAATCCCATCTCATCTCATCTTGAAGTCCTTGCAGATGTTTGGTAACAATGTTTGGTAACAAAGAGTTCTTAGATAAAATTACTAATACAAGGGAAATTGCACTATAGATTGCTCTTGTGAATGATATATGGGGAAAATGTTTTAAAACAACACTGCATGAATAAACAAATTAGTTTAAACCAGTATTACATGCTATAAACCTGGTACCGACAAAGCCAATGCTGAGCAGCACAAAGGTGCTGAAAAGGTGCAAGGCCACAGTTTACCAGTGCAAACCACAAAATAATGTGTGCAGTGAAAGCACTGCTCACCAGATGGTTGCCACTGGCAATGGCCCAAAAGTTAAATCCAAAACAATCACATACTACAATACCAAAGGCTGGCATAAATGTGCTTGACTAAATGGCAAAGAAATCCCCCTGCGAAAGGAGGAGCTTGTCGATTTTCTACAACATACTTGATTTGGCTGCAATCAGTGCGGTCCGTCGCGACTTTCTATCGGCGATAAACGTCTAATTTCTCCCCCGAGTTCCTCCTGGGCCCATAACCTGTTGAGTTTCGCGGCTTCTCCTGCGTTGAACTCGAGGAATAATTCTCCGGAGACAATATACACTTTTAGCCCCTTTTGGGCATATTTATTGGGAACTAAACGAACTCATACAACTCGCTACTTTTTTCTTTCTATCTTCTTCTCTTCTTCTTAGTCAGTTAGGGAGTGAACTCCCTTTTGCCCCACCGTGATGAAAACTCACTAGACAATAGTGCAATCATACACTACATCACAACTGAGTACACTAAATAAAAGAATGTCTCTCAACACTATTTTACAGGAAATTCCACCACACTTGTTTCTGGCTCTGACTGGCATTGGTGCTCATCTTCCCATCACATTATGTTCCTGATATCTGTAACAAAAACAGAGAATAAAATAAGCACGGAAAGGCCATTCTGGGTTTTCTTCAAGTCCTAAACTTTTGATGGACTGAGGGGGGTAATTTTGGTTGAAGGATGATTGGCTGTGGGATGTTTATGGTTGAGGGGCATTTAGTTGTTGGGGAAGTTATGATTGAAGTCTGACGGCATAGTTGTTCTGGGCAGTTTAGCTGAGTAGTTTTTGGGGCTGTTTGGATCATTTTTGTTAAGGGGTAATTGACTCTAGGACAGCTAAGGCTGAGTGGTTATTTAGCTGTTGGCGTAGTTGTGGTTGAGAAGTTATTTAGCTCAGAGGAGAGTTTTTGATGCCAATTTGGCTGAAGAGTTAGATGTTGAGGGGCTGTGGAGTAGTTTAGGTTGAGGGGTATTAAGTTGTGGGATTTAATTTGTGTAAAGGGGTAATTGGCTGTAGAGAACTTGGGATGACGATTATTTGGCTCTGGGGTAATTTAGGTTGAGGAGTTGTGATGAGAACATGTGCACAGTCCTATCACCAAGAACAATAGGAACCCAATGAAATGGATGGTATAGTACAGTACAGTACAGTACAGTACTTACCAGGCTGGAAAAGCCAAAAGAGTGACTAAGGGGGATGCTCAGATGTCTGGAGAAGATATTTTAAATAGTTTATTTGATTTTAATTAGTATTATATAGCACCCAAGGAAATGCAGCAAAGGGGGGAGGAGCAAGTGTGACTTGTCGTCTATCAGAGGGGTTATAGATCTCGATGGCTATTTCATGGTTTTTAATTGCTAGGAGGCTTGAATGAGTAGACAAATGCTCAATAGAGGACAATCAAATCGGTGTTAAAACCTTTTTTGTTTTCTTTCCACTGGGTAATTAAACATGTATATTAATACATTTCTTTCACTCAAGAAACTTGACACTGTCCCTTACTCCCCTGCAGGAGCCTATGTGCCACTCAGCTATGTGCATCCCCACACTACCAGACACAACAGGGGTAAAATAACCGTGTAAATTGATGCTGAGAAGATGATTAGCTGTTTGGCCAGTTGTTGTTGAAGGTGGTATTTGTTGAGGGGTAAAGGATCGAGTATCCCATGAGACTGGCCTACTATGACTACTAAACCATGACTGACATCATGGTTTATTACCTTTATGAATATTCTGACATTCATTCCTATTGGAATAAAATCCACTTTTCTGGGCCATCTCAGAAAAACCATAATTTTGATCTGTCCCAAAAGCTACAAGCACACTGGGAACTACATATGTGTTAAATTTGGTAGTTTTACGACAAAAAACTATGTTACCCATAACAGCTAAATAACCGCACAGCCTCAACTATCCAAGAGCGAATTACATTTAAACAGCATTTAAGCTCCCCCTTCAGATGAGTCCATTCTGTTCTGATTGGTCAGTTAGCCCACCATGTTCTGATTGATCATCCTCCACAGCAGTCCCATCATTGACTATAGACTGCACTTGAAGATGATGCAACACTGGATTGTTTCTTTTTAGGCATACAGTGGTGGAAAAAGTATTTAGTCAGTCACCAATTGTGTAAGTTCTCCCACTTAAAAAGATGAGAGAGGCCTGTAATTGACATCATAGGTAGACCTCAACTATGAGAGACAAAAACAAAAAATCAGAAAATCACATTGTCTGATTTTTGAAGAATTTATTTGCAAATAATTATGGAAAATAAGAATTTTGTCAATAACAAAAGTTCATCTCAATACTTTGCTATATATCCTTTGTTGGCAATGACGGAGGTCAAATGTTTTCACAAGGTTGGCACACACCGTTGCTGGTATGATGGCCCATTCCTCCATGCAGATCTCCTCTAGATCAGTGATGTTTTGGGGCTGTCGGCAAGCAACACAGACTTTCAACTCCCTCCAAAGGTTTTCTATGGGGTTGAGATCTGGAGACTGGCTAGGCCACTCCAGGACCTTGAAATGCTTCTTACAAAGCCATTCCTTTGTTGCCCTGGCAGTGTGCTTTGGATCATTGTCATGCTGATAGACCCAGCCACGTTTCATCTTCAATGCCCTTGCTGATGGAAGGAAGTTTGCACTCAAAATCTCATAATACACGGCCCCATTCATTCTTTCATGTACACGGATCAGTCATCGTGGTCCCTTTGCAGCGAAACAGCCCCAATACATGATGTTGCCACCCCCATGCTTCACAGTAGGTATGGTGTTCTTTAGATGCAACTCAGCATTCACTCTCCTCCAAACACGACGAGTTGTGTTTGTACCAAACAGTTCTACTTTGGTTTCTAACCATATGACATTCTCCCAATACTCCAAATGCTCTCTAGCAAACTTCAGACGGGCCCGGATATGTACTGGCTTAAGCAGGGGGACACGTCTGGCACTGCAGGATCTGAGTCCCTGGTGGCGTAGTGCGTTACTGGCGGTAGCCTTTGTAACATTGGTCCCAGCTTTCTGCAGGTCATTCACTAGGTCCCCCTGTGTGGTTCTGGGATTTTTGCTCACCTTTCTTGTGATAATTTTGACCCCACGGGCTGAGATCTTGCGTGGAGCCCTGATCAAAGGAGATTATCAGTGGTCTTGTAGGTCTTCCATTTTCTAATTATTGCTCCCAGTTTATTTCTTCACACCTAGCTACTTGCCTATTGCAGATTCAGTCTTCCCAGCCTGGTGCAGGTCTACAATTTTGTTTCTGGTGTCCTTCGACAGCTCTTTGGTCTTCACCATAGTGGAGTTTGGAGTGTGACTGTTTGAGGTTGTGGGCAGGTGTTTTTTTATACTGATAACAAATTCAAACAGGTGCCATTAATACAGGTAATGAGTGGAGGACAGAGGAGCCTCTTAAAGAAGAAGTTAGAGGTCTGTGACAGCCAGAAATCTTGCTTGTTTGTAGGTGAGCAAATATTTATTTTCCACCATTATTTGCAAATAAATTATTTAAAAATGAGACAAATGTGGTTTTCAGAATTTATTTTTCTCATTTTGTCTCTCATAGTTGAGGTCTACCTATGATCTCTCTCATCTTTTTAAGTCGGAGAACTTGCACAATTGGTGACTGACTAAATACTGTAGTTTATTGTGCCCTTGTTTAAAACATTTCTTAAAAGTACAATTTATCCACAAAGTAACTTAAGTAACAGGGTAAATGTAGTTAATTACTACCCAATTCTGGGTAGGACACTAAGAGACATGAGAACAAAGACACAGGGGTTCATATAATCAAACAATAGTTTTTATATAAAGAAACCAAAACCTTCATGTTATTTTCAGAGCCCCAGGCACCGGCAGTCTATATAGACATAGTTTCTCAGTTAATCAGCAGTTTGGTTAAAAATCTCAGTACTGCTTTTATTCCAGTAGGAGGAGATATATAGCTGTCAGCTTAATCATTACAGTAAAGCTGAAATTCTATATCTGTCTGTTAACCTTACTATCAATACAAAATGTAATGGACACAATGTGATTAACTTTCTTTGGAACCAAATGGAACACTAGAAATAAGTACAGGAATAGATCCGAGATGAAAACTGCTACACTTTCACAGATTTTTTGTGCAGGACCTAATTGAATGTTGAAAGTAAGTGTAGAATATGATCATAAATGTAACTATAGATGATTAAATAGAATAAGAAGTTTGATTGAGTGAAGTTATAACAGAAAATGTTACCTTTAAAATTTGTACATTTGTAAACTGAATGACATAAGCGCTTTATATATCTGATTGGTGATTGTTTTTTATTTATTTATTTTTGTTTTTGTTGTCCTAATATGACCTCCAGATGACATATTGATAACTGGAATTTAAAAAATGCAGATTAATTACAAAAATAAAGGCCTCAGAAATTAAATCCATGAAGACATCTATGAAACATAAATAGGAAAAAAAAAGTCTGCACTTAGAGTCTTGTGCTTTTCTGGGTAAAATACTGCAAATTTAGTGCAGGAGGTTTTTGTACAGCCACTGAACGAGTTTGTATCACTGTGGAGGACTTTTGGTGGAGGCACTCGACTCTCTGTTGGTAGTAAGTAATTTTCTCCTTATTATTATAAATGGATGTACATTTCACAGTGCAACACCTAAACTTTATTTTAGTTAATTTATTCATAGAAATATTTTCCTACTGGCATTTCTAAACATAAAAGTCTAATGAATGTAGGATACTATACATGCCATTCTTCCAAATGTCTGTAGTTGTGTAATGCGGAATAATGATATTTAATGGGTAGTATAGATAGGAGTATTTGTATGAATTGTTTAAATTGATATTTGTGTTAATATGTAATTTATTAACAGGATAGAACATGTATGAGATCAGTAGCACTCTAACATGGATTTCCCCAAAAGAATACTAAAGTATTTTAATTTAAATTCAGTTAAATTTTAATCAGAATCTTTGAAATAACTTACTTTAAATGTTAGTTATTTTCCAGTGAATTTGCTAGGGTTAGAGTTATTATCAATTATCAAAAGAGGTAGTTTACCAAAATGTCGATTGCAGTTTTATATTGACAATGTGAACTTTCATTTAATTTAATAGTAAGCCCACATAAATATACAAAATTATGATAACCTTTAATTAACTGAATTATTTCACTTAAGATGTGTTTTTCTTTTTTCTATATACATCAAAGCTAATAATATTAATACTGTAATTGCTTCATCGCACATAGAAAATCCAAAACTGAAAATGCTAATGTTACTAATCACAGTTTATTTGCTCATATAATAATTTTGTTGTTTTTTTTCATGAACTCTGGTACAAAACAAAATATATCGACAACAAGTGTGAGGATGTAAAAATGTGTCTGTATTGTAAAGGAAAAAATTATTTACTATTAATGTGTGAATTTGTGTGAATGCTGCACTCAGTTCTGCTTGCGGAACAGAGAATGTATTAAAGGGAAGTGACAACACCTCAAGATAATACAACTAAACATAAATAGCTGTGGGACACTTCTGGGAATTGTACTGATATCTCTCTCTCTATCTCTGTCTCTCTCTCGCCCCAGGTAACACCCAGCCCACCCTCACAGTACTGCCTCCTTCCAGTGTGGAGCTCCAGCAGGGGAAGGCTACACTCATGTGCCTGGCCACTAAGGGCTACCCCTCAGACTGGAATCTGAGTTGGAAGGTGGATGGCAGAAGCTGGAGTGAAGGTGTGAGTGTGAGTCCTGGTGTGCTGCAGAAGGACGGCCTCTACAGCTGGAGCAGCACTCTGACCCTCCCTGAGAACCAGTGGAGGAGCACAGGAGCAGTGAACTGTGAGGCACACCAGGGCACCCAGACCCCAGTCACCAAGAGCCTCAACACACAACAGTGTACTGAGTAGTGACCACATGTATCTAGATTACAAACACACATACACACACACACACACACACACACACATGAGTAGTTTGTTGTAAAGTCCAATATAATAAAAAGTTCATTTCAGATTTTACTGTCATGAATTCTTATCCATTTAATGACTCAATGGTGTGTTTTACTATATGTTTGCAAAATAAAACCAAATAAAATCTTTTTGAATCAAGATGTGTTTTTTTCTGTTCATTTGTGTAATTCTTAACAATTTTAAGTACATCGTAACAAAATAACTTTTTTTTATTATTATTATAGCCCCTATTATTAAAGTTAAATTGTTCAAGTACCTCAACCCAATTTTTTATAGGCCTTATGTCTTTTTTCTAGTAGGACAAACATACTACTATCAATTTTAGCATTATCCCATCAAAGTTCAAATCTGTTAAAATAACTGATATGATCAGCCATGTGAAGTGATGTTTAAGTAAGTTTATCAGACCTATCAGGCCTTCAAATTGTCACCTTTACTTGAATACATAATCCTTTCACCATTATTAAAATGCATGCAGTTTGTGGGTATACTGAACTGTATACTAGAACACTGAGTTGTTGGAAGTGATAGCTACAACTAAGGCAGTTGTTTAAGGCACTCGACTAGTAATCAGAAAATTGCTGGTTTAATTCCATCTGTACCAAGTTGCCACCATTGGGGCTCTGAACAAGAACCTTAACCCTCAATTGCTCAAGATGTATTCAGTCACAATTATAAGTCATTTTAGATAAAAGCATCAGACTAAAGCATAAATGTATTGCAGATAAATAGAAATTGACTCAAGTTCATGGAAATAGCTACTAACTATTCAGTAGAAACCAACGGTTGGACACTTGAGCTTGTCTGAGTAACCCAGTGCAGACTTTACACTTGACTATTGATTGAAAGTAATTTGTTACATATTATGGTATGGAAACAAATCTGGTTCACAAGATAGTTCACAAGTCTTGAATTTTCCAGTAACTCATTTTCACTTGTATTTTTCAATGTTAACAAACAGGCCAAATTCAGATCCTAAAATATATGGTCAGATTAAACGTCCTGGATGTTCCTGTATGAATGTGCAAATTTGTGTGAAAGCTCTCAGTACTCAGTTCTGCTTGATGAACATAGAATCTGTAAAAGGGAAGTGAAAGAGCTTTATCACACCTGATAAAACTGAATATGCCTATTTCAGGCAACAGAAACTTCTCGAAACAGAGTAATCTTCTTTCTTTCTCTCTCCCTCTCTCTCTCATTGGAAGGTGGATGGGCAGAAGCTGGAGTGAAGGTGTGAGTCCTGGTGTGATGCAGAAGGACAGCCTCTACAGCTGGAGCAGCACTCTGACCCTCCCTGAGAACCAGTGGAGATTTGCAAATTGATGCACCAGCTCACCCAGAAACAACCTTTCTTCATGCCACCATCTGGACACCCCGCCCTTAAAGCTAGCTTTAGTTACTCAGATTTTTGGCAACATGAAGATGTGTTATAACACTGGGTAGGGAGAAATTATATTTTGCAGTTCAGTATTTTTGTTTTGTTTTGTGACAAAGCTGATGGTGTGACAAGTGAGGCTGCTGGTAAAACTGAACAACTGAATCGAAGTGAGGACTTCAAAAACATGCTCTTTAGTATCTTCTATACTGTCATAGTAATGACATGAAAACTGCTGTGTACTATATTTTAGTACTCTGTAGTTCAGTTGTTAAATATAGAATAGCTGATAGGAGTAATGTTTTAATGTAATTGCTTTAAAGTTTTTGTGGGTCATGTAAACTAGCATGGCCAATTTTTGGAGATCTGAGATCTATATATGAGATTTGTACTTTGCTGTTTGTACCATTGTTATTGTGGTGCCCACCGTCACCAAGAGAAGGATGGGGCCCCTCTTTAACTCTTGGATCCTCTCAAGGTTTCTTCCTCATACTCTTAGGAAGTTTTTCCTTGCCACTGTTGCCCTTGGCTTGCTCACTGGGGTATTGGACTCTGACATCTGTAAAGCTACTTTGCGACAAAGGCTGTTGTAAAAACCGCTATATAAATAAATGTGACTTTGAATTAGATTATATTTGTATATTTGGCATGAGTTGGTATTCACACACTACCATATGACCAAATAAATAATTATTCTGTTTTATCAGTACTTAACCTGACCAACAGGACAACTCTTTACTAAAACAAATAAGTGGTTACTTCAGGTTCAGTTCTCAAAGTTCCTCACTTTAGCATATGCTTGTCTCTGTGTGCAAATGACAGGTTGAACAAAAAAGACAAATGAAAAAAGGGAAGGGAGGTGATGTTTTTGTGCAGCACTTTTTCACTGTGTGGACACCCTCTCACTGATCTCATGTACTGTCAAACAGTAATAAGTTCCATCATCCTCAGCCTGGACTCCACTGATCGTCATGGAGAAGTCAAGCCCATTCCCTCCAGAAAAATAACTACCCCCACCACTGAATTTAGAGGAAGATCCAGATGGCTTCATTGTTGTGTAGTATATTAAGAGTTTAGGAGTGTATCCAGGTCTCTGAAGGTACCACGATACATAGTAATCTTTTGATACTGACCCTGACGGATACCTATAAACTACAGTATTGACTTTGCATTCAATAGTGACAGTCTCACCAGGCTGGGATAATTGAGCTGCAGGCTGAGTTACCACAACCTGCCCAAAAGACCCTAAAAAAGAAGAAATGTAATATTTATAAGCACATTTTACAACTCAATGGTTATTTTCAAATTAGTTTGAAAATAATATAAAAATCAGGTATAACTGAATAAAATTTTTGCTTACCAAAAGTACAGGTCATCATTGTTAAGATAAAGACTGTAATCAAAGACATGGTGGATTTTTGGTCTGTTACCACACAGAATGGAAACTTTGAACTCTTAGGCCTATAAACACTGAAGCATTTCCTGTTAATGCAAAGTATCTGCAGCATTTAAATACTCTGCAGAAGACTTCAAATAACCATATGGTATATGTGAGAGCAAAAGGTGGATCAGCCACATACATATCTTCACCATATAGATATCCTTCATAGAGAGGATCAGTGTAGACCAGTAGAGTTTAGAATGACAAACTATTTTATTGGTATTTCATGTATCGTTTATATAGCATTGGTAACTATGTGTCATACACTGGAATGGAATGTATGGCCAGTAGTCAGAAATAAACAGGCACAGAGAGAGAGAGAGAGAGAGAGAGAGAGAGAGAGAGAGAGAGAGAGAGAGAGAGAGAGAGAGAGAGAGAGA
>JAOYMR010000004.1:19384759-19430943 GCA_025802075.1 Tenebrosternarchus preto | reverse complement strand
ACACACACACACACACACACACACACACACACACACACACACACACACACACACACACACACACACACACAAATTCACCCTACCGTTTCCAGGGTGAGGGTCAGCATGTATGAACCCAGTATAGAACAGCTGCTCCGCAAACGTCCGGATGAGTTTTTCGGCTGTCTGAAAGCAGCAGAGAGTTAGCGCAGCCGTAACGTCCGTCAGCGCCACGCCATCGAACCTCCTCCCGCAGCAGCACCGCGGATCCCAGTACTCACATCCTTTAAGCTCAGGCCCTGCCTCTTGATCGCCTCCACGTCGTTGATTTTGCAGCCTTCACAGAACTCCGCCGTGAGGACTCTCTACGGGGGAGTCGAGCGCGAGCTTGAGCGGTTTGCCGGTTTTCACGAAGCCAAATTCCATGTCAAAAACTAACGGTACTTGCAAAAAGCCCAAAGCATGAGAACCATACAAACAAAACCAACTGAACCATCCCCTCAAGATCCAATACATACAAATCCAAATAAACATCAGTAAACCCAAACGTTGAATAGGTGTGACGTGTCGTGTGTGTGTGTGTGTGTGTGTGTGTGAGTGAACGTGTGTTATGATGTGTACCTTGCTAGTCTGCTCCCAGAACACTTTGGGGATGACAACGAATTTGAAGTGCCTGAGCTCCTTGGCGCATCGCTCAGAGTTCCTCCCCTCGTTCTCAAAGTCCAGCTCCTGGGCCAGAGTGGCCTTCAGGTCCTGAAAACGGCAGCAGAAGAAATGAAGGCTGGAGCGGCGGCCCCCTTCTCACACCAGGAAGTCCCTCTGGCCTACGACTTCCGTCGCGTCTGAACAGTTCTGTGATGGTGCCATGGTAAAGCTTCGTTCGTTCCTTTAAAGGAAACACTGAAACATTCACTTCAGCACAGGCACCTGAAGAGAAATGTTGTTCACTCTGCATTTGATTTGGACTGTTAGCTATTGGAGGAAAAACCTAGTGTGTAAACTATGGATTTAGCCGGACCCCCCCCACCTCGCGAGTTCATTATTTGAAGTGGTATCTGAAGGTGAAACAAGTCAGTCTACATATGATCGTCTGCTCCTGTAAGCAGGCGTTTACTACTCAGTTCCTCTAATGTACAAGTCGCAGTGAGAAGGCGGCGTCACTGAAAGACCTCGCTTACCCCCAGTCTCAACCTCCAAGAGGTCAATTTTAAATTTAAAGCAGAAACAGTTCAGTGATGTGACGGTGTTTAACCTCAACGCAAACCTTTAGGACCCAGCGGAAGCCGAAGCTGGGGTGCATGAACTTCACTATGTCCAGCAGAACCTCCAGTGTCCTGATGTCTCCATCGAACCGATCTCTGAGATCGATGTACTGCACCTGCACAGAGAGACCAAAGGCACTGAGGCTTTATTTCTGTGTAGGATAAGGCTGAACGCAGTGCAACACAAGGCCGGTCAGATGCTGCAGAAGTTTTTCCCTACTTTACTGATGGTTTGAATTAGGTGTGATAACCCAAAAGGACTGTGGATCTACATGTACGATCTAGTACAACACCTTTTTTTTTAATACAGCGAGTCATAAGTCTTTCACATGCTTTGATACATGCAAAAATTGCCCAATATAAGTAACACTTTAACATGTATGCTAAGAAATCTCACAAAAGTGAGTACACCCCTGACATTTTTGTAAATATTTTATTACATCTTTTCATGTGACACTTTGATACCATTTAAAGCAGTCAGTGTAATAATACAGCTTGTATAATAGTGTACATTGTCTGTGCCCTTGAAATAATTCAACACACAGCCATTAATGTCTAAACCGCTGGCACTGAAAGTGAGTACACCCTTAAGTTAAAATGGCCAGATTGTGCCCAAAGTGTCAATATTTTGTGTGTCCACCACAAAAGTATTTTGTTACTTTCCAGCACTTCCTTAACTCTCTTGGTCATGGGGTTCACTAGAGCTTCACAGGTTTCTTCACTAGAATCCTCTTCCACTCCTCCATGATGACATCACAGAACTGGTGGATGTGCTCCTCCACCTTCCATTTCAAGACGGGTCACAGAAGCTCAGTAGGGTTTAGGTTTGGAGACACGCTTGGCCAGTCCAGCACCTTTACCCTCAGTTTCTTTAGCAAGGCTGTGGTCGTTTTTGGAGGCGTGTCTGGAGTCGTTATCATGTTAGAATGCTGCCCTATGGCCCAGTTTTCAAAGGGAGGAGATCATGCTATGCTTCAGTATGTCACGGTACATGTAGGCATTCATGGTTCCCACAGCCGGCAGCACTTATGCAGCCCCAAACCATGACAGTCCCACCACCGTGCTTGACTGTAGGCAAGACACACTTGTAATTACACAGTAATCCAATTTGGTCATTTTCACAGGGGTTTTACTCACTTTCATTGCCAGCAGTTTAGACATTAATGGCTGTGTGTTGAGTTATTTTGAGGACACAGAAAATTTACACTGTTATATAAGCTGTACAATGACTGCTTTACATTGGATCAAAGAGTCTTCAGTGTTGTCCCATGAAAAGATATAATAAAATATTTACAAAAACATGAGGAGTTTACTCACTTTTGCAAGATACTGTAAGTAAAAGCTCCACCCAGTGGTGTGGGCTGGGTTCAGGCAGCCCAGGTTCAATGCCTACGTAGTCGACGGCGACGATGATGACGGCCAGACGCTCCCACCTTCACGGCCACAGTCGTCCCGTCGCTCAGCTCAGCTCTGTGGACCTGTGCCAGGCTGGCAGCTGCGATGGGCTCATAGTCGAACCTCTTGAACATTTTGTCTGGTGTGGTGTTGAAGTCCTCCAGGAATAAAGCATCCACCTGGGCCACAGGTGAGGAGGAGGGAGCGTGTCAGGAGGAGGGAGCGCGTCAGGAGGAGGGAGCGCGTCAGGAGGAGGGAGCAAGAGTGACATCAGGCAGAGTGAGAGGGATGAGCGCATCAGCCCAACCTTCAGCAAACGAGCTCACAAAAGCAGTTTTACAGAAAGCCATGTCTACATCTGCAATGAGGCTCAAAAAAAGGATCCTACTCTGTTCTGGTCAACACTCCACATTTTTGAAATGGCATTTAAACAATTCACAGAAGAGGAAAGAAACTTTTTTTTTCTTCTTGTAAAAAAAGTGGGTAACTGTAAGTCATAATTCAAAATGTTGCAGAAAGCATCAGAAATTGAGCACATATTTAGTACATTCCTAATAATTTCCTTATTGTTAGCTTATGCCGACACATCTGTAAAGATCTTTATCTAGCTCTTCAGCACTAGAAATAATTTTTTTTCGAAAAAAAAAAAAAAACTTTTTTTTTTCTTCTTCTATATTTTTTCAAACAAATGCAGACAGAACTACAGATACAAATAAAACTTCATGATTATGGCTGTGACTGTGACCAGCTGACTAAAAAACGACCACAATGATGCAGCAGCACTAAAAATGAGTGAAACACCCCCAAACACCAAACCAGCACGCTGGAGCTCCACGCCATGGACCCTGGAGCTCCACACCAACAGGTCGTAGCCCCTGGGTGGGGTGGATGGAGGTCTTACCTCTTTGTACCTGCGGTCGAGGGCCTTGTCCTCCAACACCTGGAGCGTGCGGATGTACTCCGGGGGCAGCAGGTGGTTGAAGGCGCACAGACCCTGGCCCAGTTTGATGTAGAGGCCGCCGTTTCGCACGGCCCCCTCCACCATGCTGTCAGCGGCTCTCTGGTGGCACGCCGACATGGTCTTTGCGTATTCTGGACTGCTCTGGACAGAGCGACACGGAAGAGAAACAGCCTGTTAATGTAAGAAGAGAGGGGGGGAAACTAGCACGGGGTTAACTGTGCTGAAGGAAGTCATGACGAATTCCAACCTACTTCATCCATGCCATGTAGAACAATGCTGGAGGTCCACCAGTAATCGACTGATATCAGGAATCCAACATACAGAGACCTATAGAGAGAGGAATAAAATTGAGTGTTTTTGATAGTCTCCTTTAAACATTCACCACTTTAACTTTACCTCACATTAACATTACATACCATTACCCAACAAATCCACCCGAAAGCTTCCTTGAGAATAAATGATTTAAAAAAAAAATTGATGTCGACTTTTAAACACACTACAGACAAGGTAGAACTTTAGCGATCCTGACTGTAACGGCAGCGTCACAGTAGAAGAAACACAGCCGGGCGGAGCCCGTTACCTGCAGAAGCGGCCGACTCCCTCGATGAAGATCCTCGTCCTGCGCTTGTCTCTCGGCTCAGAGACGGCGTAGCGCAACCCGGCAGCCAGCGGTACGCCCACCACAACGCCTGCCAGCAGCCGTTTCAGCAGCCGGCGACTCCTTCCATGTCTGGAGAAACGGAACACGGTAAACGAGTGACCCTCCGTGACGATCGCCTCTCCTCCCCGGGTTACGGAACCATTCACAAGCCCATCGGCTTCGGCTGACGGTTGCCCGTTTTCCAGCGTACGTTTGCGCATGCAAGGCGTCTGAGCGTTTAATTTCTTTCAGCTGATTGTTGCACATGCTCGGTCTGTTCTCAAGAGCAAACGGAGCCGTCAGCGAGGCCCTACCTGTAGGAGCTGAACGACTTCTGGAACGGCCGCAGGGGGCCGACAGGAGAGCAGCATCTCTGCAGCAGCACCAGGTGCCGCTGGCACACCTGTAGCTGAAAGCACACAGGAACTGCGACTAAACATGAAAGGTCTTTTACAACATGTGCTGCATTTTGCATATTTAGGTTCTAAAAACTAAGGTTTGGTCCTTGCCAGCATAATGGTATTCACTTTCTGAGTTGCCTTGAGCAGCTCAAAAAGTTTGTCACTTGAATATCCAAGGACAGAGAAAAAAGTAGATCAGAGAGAGAAAAAAGCAAACCAAAAATCAAAAAAGCAAGTTGTAAAGAAACAATAACAACTGCCTCCTTGTAAAAACATCAGTGATCACTGGTACATGTTTTGAAAAGCCCAAAAGAGGAGGGGAGAATTTCATATCAAGGTCTAGAGCATAAGTTGAGGGGTGTTTTCAGAAGCCGTCGGCATAAAGGGACAAAATGTCTCGACACAGACAGCTTCATTTGCACACACCGTTTCAGTGTCAGGGACAAACCCAAAAGCAAGACCGTGAATTATTTATTGTTTTCAAGTTATGTCTGGATGACACAGATCCAGAATTACTAATACATCATTTGTGTCTTCAAAAAATTCTCTTCAAAAAAAAAAAAAAGTAATTTAGTAAGCATACAGTTAAAGATTAACCTTACCCTTTAGAATCTAAAGTTTAGATCAATTACTTTATTTCTTGATCGAGTTTGAAAGCCGCAATCTTTAAAACTGCTAGCTATAGTATACTTATCTGCGTTATGTTTAATGATGTTTAGCTTCAGGTACACTAGAACTGGCTGTTTTAAGAGCTGTGTAACTCTTATGAGTTACTAATCAATTACTCTCTTAGCACCATAGGATACGTGACTTGCTAGCGCACGTTTCTACTGCCTTGTCCTGAACTGTGACATTGAACTCAAACACGCACGTACAATTCACGTTCCTTCATGGCACTTTGGCTTAATGCAGTGAAAAAGGACGTTCAACTAATATGAACGCTATGTAATAAGTATGCAAAGACTGATAACCCGACTAGCTAACCTAGCTTTGTAGCAATGTAACTTATATACGTTTACAATACATGAGCTAGCTAAAGGCTAACTGCCCAGTCTATCAAGTTAAATTTTTTACCGTTCGGAATGTCTGTCCTGACATGTTCCTCGTCAGCCGTGGATTTTCCCACCTTAATGACGTCTTGGTGAAAGCTAAAGTCGGTACCTGCAACAGCTTCCTACCGGTTTTCCAAGTTGCTTCCGTCAAACCGCGTTAGTCGTTGCTGAGTAGCGAAACCACTGGTAGTAACTGACGGGGTTGAGCGCCGCATCGGGAAAGGCGGAGTTGGACTTCCAGCACCGCCCATTGTCTAATAATCCACCTCTATAGGCTTTTGAGCGTTTGTGCGTCCACCACCCACGCCATGATCACCACTTTATTCTTTCTGTTTAACCTCTCCGTGCTTCACCCGGAAATGGTCAAATTCCCATTTTATTTTGGCTAGAATGTAGATAATGTCATTTACCAACATCTGAGCAGTGCCACTGACTGATCGACTCCATACCACACCGCATTGCTGCAGTAATCCAGGTCAAAGGAGCCCCCACTAAATAATGAGTGCTGTACATGCTCATACTGTTCATGTTCATACTTTTTTCAGTTGGCCAACATTTCTAAAAATCCTTTTTTGTATTGGTCTTAAGTAATAATTTTCTGAGATACTGAATTGGGATTTGTATTAGTTGTCAGTTATCATCAAAATTAAAAGAAATACATTTGAAATATCAGTCTGTGTGTGATGAATGAATATAATATACAAGTTTCACTTTTTCAATGGAATTACTGAAATTAACTTTTTCATGATATTCTAATTTTATGACGATCACATGTATAATAGTACTTTACCTGTAACATTAAGATTAATTCTACATAAGCAGCTATCTGAGAGGTTTACTGTTGCCTGATGGAAATGGCGTTCAGTAGAGGCTTATTAAATTCGTTGAGTGAAATCATAATGTCAAGACAGTGATGAGATCTTTTAATAAATTCAGATAAATCTCTTAAATGTCACTGTGTAATACACATTTTGTGCTTCACCAAAAGCACAAAACATCTTGAATTCTCTCATAACTTTTTTAGATTTTTTGTTTATTTTGATTTATCAAGAGGGACAAATAATGACAGCAAATCTTATTGCATGCTATCGTCAGATAACACATACTACCATCAGATTACACGTACTACCATCAGATTATACATACTACCATCAGATTACACATACTACCGTGAGATTACACATACTACCATCAGATTACACATACTACCATCAGATAACACATACTACCATCAGATTACACATACTACCATCAGATAACACATACTACCATCAGATTACACATACTACCATCAGATTACACGTACTACCATCAGATTACACGTACTACCGTGAGATTACACATACTACCATCAGATTATACGTACTACCATCAGATTACACATACTACCATCAGATTACACGTACTACCATCAGATTATACATACTATCATCAGATTACACATACTACCATCAGATTACACGTACTACCGTCAGATTCATGTTTCATAAGGAGCATAAAATCAAGTACATAGCCCTGTAATCTCCAAAGACAGTAAATCAGTATCATAAATTTACTCATCCAACCTGGCTCTTACATGGATAATTCTGGCATGTTGTACAGATTAGCATGTTAATCTGTACAACATGTTAATCTGTACAACAAATCTTAGTTAATCTTTCCTACTCCCTGAAAGGAAAGACTTTGCTGAACACTAAGAACTGAAGGCTTTCTACTTATTATTTTCACCCCATTGTAAATATTACCTGTTAAGTATTTAGATTACAGATTTTCTGTGTTTAGCCAGTGGATGAGGTATGAGGTGATTAAACCAATTAAATACAAGGCATTTGCTTTGACGTGTGACCCTACGACACGCTAAAATAATGTTGATCACTGGAAAGCAGCCATTTCACCCCAGAAGGATTACAAACACGTGTTCGCCCAGGCCTTCTGCCAGACGCAGGACAGGGAGCTGAAAAATAGACCGGACATCTGTCCACCCTGTAATGATTGTGAAATAGAGTTGCCTAGGAGCAACACCACCACATGAAGCGAGAGTGTAACTCAGTCAGGCTGCTGAATATTGAAGTACATTACTAAACGCATAAAAATCTGTTGCATCAATAAGGATTTCCAAACTGCCTCTGGAAGAAATGACAGCACAAGAACAGCCTCAGGAGCTTTATGAAATGGGTTTCCATGGCCAGGCAGCTGCATACAAACCTAAGATCACTATCCAGCAAACATCCCTATTGGCCCAACATAGGCTTGAGGAAACCCACATAAAACCCAGGTGGGCTCTTCACGGAGCAGCTCTCATTGCGCTTGCTCAGGAATTTGGGCCCAGCTGTGAGCTCATGCTTGGACCTGGACAACCCCACACTGTGTGGGCAGCCTACATCTAAGCCTCTTTTACGCTGTAAGGCCAAGCGGTTACAAGGCCATTTTAAAGCCATACCACACTGTTGCAGACTCATGAGAACAGTTCTTTTTTTCATAAGAGTTATGTTGGAAATCAAGGCCAAGAGGTATTTCTAGTGGCCACAGATTCTCATAATTATGTTCTGAGTATGGTTTGTTAGTGTTCTGTGCTGAACAGTTTTCATGGTTACTGCCTGTACACAGAACTGTTCAGCTCTACACTGGAAAAGGGGCTTTAGTTAAGGCTGAGCTAGGGCTTCCAAAGGGGCCAATAATTTGTCTGTGAGACAGATCTCAGTGTGGGCCCCTAAAGGATCAGGGCATTGTCGGGTAGGGACAATGGCATAAGTCACAGCAGCATTTGACTGGAGCAGTTTAAAAATTTACTCTGGAGATATTTATCATGTTTAACTATACAGCAGTTTGATGGACAAATCTAGGTTTGGTGGATCACATAAGAATGTTAACTACTGGAATGCATGGTGCCAAAAGCAAAGTTTGGTGGAGGAGGGATAACGGCCTGGTGCTGTTTCTCAGGGTTTAGGCCCCTTAGTTCCATGTAGTAAAGATGCAAAACCATCTTGTGGCAACAGTTGAAGACCCTTTGCTGTTCCAGCATGACTGAGCCTCTATACACAAATGAATTCTCTGGCAGAATTCATAAGGCTCATAATTCAAGGATTCAAGGAGGCTTTATTGTCATTCACATCACATGTGGTACATGAGGTGGAACGAAACTAAGTACCCAAGATCCCGGTTTAAACCCCAAGAGCAGCATTGAGACATAAAAATAGACTAAGTAAAAGAGACTAAAATAATAAGTGGCTGTGCTTAAATTCTTGGATGTCTTCGAATATGAGATTACGCCTTGAATGTTTGATACCTACTTGCCCCTGGAGAGAAGTCCTAAACTTGTTCCTACCTTTATGTCAGCAAAGTTAGTGGCTGTTAATAAAGTTGTAGCTTTCTACCAAAATGAACAAATAATTTCAGAATGCATACTAAAACTAATTAAGAGCAAAGATAAATGATAAACTTGCCCATTGCCAGAGTGTCAAATCAAGGCATATTCCATGTTATACTATACAGTGAGAGGTTTGTTTCTTTAACAACATTAAAAAAAACAATACAAATCATATATATTTACACATATGCAATAGAATATAAATGTAGGCTGTGCCTGAATTTCAGTGTATAAATTCCAAGTCAGTTGAGAGAAACAGGGAATGAAAGAAGAGTTAAATTCAGACATGGACTGAGGGGGAGGATTATACAGAAAAGCTTCCAGACTTCCTGCATCACCATTCCGCAATCACACGTGTATCTAGTTTTGACTTCCCTTCAATACCGATTCACTCCGGACATTCTGTTTCTAATTTCCTTCATTTCTACATATTTCCATAGGCAGACCAATGAATATCAGAGCTTGGATTTATGAGTTTACAGATCATTTATCAGTTCCCACTTGAGCACTTTATTTTTCTTTATTCCCCCCAAAATTCTCTGGTATCAGCCTGTATTCCCTAAAAATCCCATCTAAAAAAATCTAACTACCAATTTCTGTTGGTTAGATGTGGTCTAAGAGACATGGTTGATTGGCAAGCAGCAGTCCAGAGAGGAACAAAGCCATCCAGCACAGTGAAAAGCAGTGTGCGTGCGCGCGCGCGCGTGTGTGTGTGTGTGTGTGTGTGTGTGTGTGCATATGTTCGTTATACAATCCTGGCTACGGCCGACTGTGGTTTTGTTGAGGATGGTAGATGTGGTGTTTATTAACTATCCTGTTTGGAATCCATCAAACCTCACCAGTTCTACATTTGAGGCAGATTTTGAAGGAGACCACACCAAACATCTGGCCCCATTTATGCCTTTTAGCTGATAGATTCAGATTGGATTTAGCACTGCAGATTTTTTACAAATCTGGATTAATGTTTCTGCCAAAAAGTCCTGGATTTTGACATTTAACATCTTTTCAACAATTTGAAGAGAGACAAAAGTTCCATAGGCCACATCTATATTCACAACACCATCACACAGTATAAAGTAACAATTAGAACATTTAATAACGTATAAAACATAATTGTAAAAGGTCTTTTATTTAAAGAATATAAATCTACAAACAAACTGGATATTGAAGTCACTCATAAAACAGTTGTATAAAACAAAAAGGCAGTTATACAAAATTCAATAGATAATGCTGTATAAAAAAGGCATTACATGCAGTAATTAAAGTTTGAGTAACATTTAAAAAGCACTTTTGACAATGGGCTGTTTGTAGAAAAATGACTACACTACACTAGTTATATGAATGAGAAACTGCACTACACTAGTTATATGAGACACAAAAAAGTCATTACACAAAACATGAAAAAAAAGTCAGACACACAAATTTATATAAACAAGCTCAATATTCATAGAAAAAAAACTAAAGATTGTTCTTTTTCAAATATATGCCATGATTAACATGATTCTGGTGCTTACAAGACCAATATTTGGGAGACTGTGGATTGCATGGTCATTCTTAAAGGACAGGTTCACTGTTCTTTCATCCAGACCTATAGTGAGAAATTCCCCATTTTCATACAGAAGGACGATCAGGTTTAAAAGTCATAAACACTAACAGTGCAGGACTGTCATAATGGACACAATAAGAAACAGCAGCCTATTGTTTGGTTTTCAGTACTACAGCCATCGGCGAGGTTCTAAAATGACATATTTAATACGCTCTTTCAGATTCAAATTCAGAAAACTTTATTCATCTTGCTGCAAAACAGCAAACTCTCCTCACTGATGAAGCGAAGCTGATAATCCTACTGTCACGCGTCAACTATTAATACTGCCAAACCCACCACCCCTTCTGAGACTGTGTGGGATGAGCTTGCTTCCTGAACACACAACAGGACTTCATAGGTTTTGTGTCATGGGTAGTGTAACCAAAAGAAAGTGCATGTAAACATTTTGTAGAATGTGAACATTCAATACCCTACAAAAAATAAACCCATATAACTGGTTTAGTGCGTTTATAACACATCAAATGATGATTAAAAAAAAAAAAAAAAAAAAAAATGGCAATCTAATCAGAGGTACGACGATTGCATACAAAAACAACAGGAGAAACTATTAAAACGTAACAACTACTTTGAGCTATAAGCCTTTTAATGAATGGCAACACAGTCAACACAAGACAGAACTATTAAATATGCTGGGATGGCAATTTATTAACAATACCTACTCTGCAAGTGTACCTACAGTCCTGTCCATGTCTGCATATTTGGTACATATAAACATACGTATGTACATATAAATTGAGTATATAGTTCCATTAACCACCTAACGGCTATCCTTTGGTCAAAATCAGGTCACTCCTGAACGAGGACAATAAAAAGTTGCCAAAGTTGTCACGTGGTACACAGGGTACAGTCAGTCAACAGTGGTGCCAGAGGTGGTGCATTAAAACTTCCAAATGACTAGAAAATATGGCAGACTATTAGGTACAGCGATAAAGTATCTGTGCTTAATAAAGTGTTACTGAGCTGGTAATACGTTGTAGTACAGTCGCGGCCAAACGTTTTGAGACTGACACAGATTTTGGTTGTCACAAAGATCGCTGCGTCAGTTTTATGGCGACAATTTGCATAAACTCTACATTGTGATGAAGAATGATCAGATGAATGGTAATGAATCATCCTTGCCATGAAAATCAACTTAATCACAAAAACCCAATTTCTACTGAGTCTCAGGCCTGCCGCCAAATAACCTGCTAACATTGGGGGGGGGGGGACTTTGTGGTTTGTAAGACTGCACCTAAATCAACAATTTTTCAAATCATCAAGAGCTTCAAGGAGAGAGGTTCAACTGCAGTGAATAAGGCTTCATAGCACCCAAGAAAGCCCAGCATCCTAAAGAGGATGCAACAAAATGCCAGGAACGTCTCCTATAGCAGACTTGACTAAACTCAGCTTCAGGATCGGTTCACCACCAGTGCAGAACAGGTGTGAGTGTATCTACCTGCACCGTAAGGCAAAGGCTTTTGGAGCCTGAAGGCCAGAAGGGCAGGAAAGAAGACACAGAGAAAAACATTAAGGACAGACTGAAGTTCAGGGATTGGACTGCAGAGGTAAAGTTATTTTCCCCTTCAGACTGTTTGGGAAATTCCCCTGTAGGAATTTAGTGATGAACAAATGCTTTTTCCAGCATTTTGTCACAAGGCAAAAGTGATAATTAAGTGAGTCGGTGAGTCGATGGCCAGGAAAATCCCCAGATCTCAATCCCACCGAGAACCTGTGATTAATTGTTAAAGTGAGCTGTCAAACAAAGACAGAAATTGTGATAAAAACTGATTAGGCTAGAATGGGTTTTCCTCAGTCAGAATTTGGTTTTGCAGAAGTCTTGAAAAATGGGTTTTCCTCAGTCAGGGGGACTTGCAGAAGTCTTGAAAAAGAAGTAAATATTGTGTCTTTGCATAAACTTAATGCAAGTCAAAAGTAAAATTTTTTTTTTTTTTAAGAAATTCATACAGTTGTACTTCAGTATATCACAGAAACTGCTGACAAAAAGACTGAAGCAACACTGAAGCAGCAAACTTTGTGAAAACCAAAAATGGGTCATTCTTGACCTTGACTGTACCGACTGTGGTTTCAGGCAGTTCTAGCGGCAGAATGGATGTCGAACCTAAGCGTCTCTACTGGGCAGGTTTTACGGGCACTGCACTTCTGCTGAAACAAACAAGAACATTTGCACAGCAGCAAAGGAGGCCCCGGTGAAGACGCACCGTTTCCACAGATAAAAGGGAAAACGAAGTGCTTTGGCGAGATAGCTAACGGAGGCAAAGTTTGATCAACACCACTGATGAGCCGATATTACAACAACAGAAGGATTAGTGCCTACCAACTGACTCCCCTGATTCTAGATTTGTCCTAGTATACAGAACCCTTTAGCAACGTGTCTTTAGGTCATTGTTGTGGTGTCCATGCAGATCCTTTGATAATAGTAGTATTTATACTGTAAGCATTGAGGTTATACAACTGGAAATAGGACTGCTGTGGGTTTAGATTAACAGGCAAATACATTCTGTACTAAATTCTGATTCTGGTCACAGGAGGTGGGTCTTAATTCAAATTCTGGTTCCAGTTTCAAGAACTGAATGCAATTCACTTCATTTCCAAAATGACTCAACCCTGGTAAAAAGCCTGTCAGGCAAATCTAACGACTGCCGATACTGAATGCATTAAAAGTGACAAAATGCAACCACCAGTTACACTTACAAGCGTTAAGTGTGTTGTATGAAACAGACATACAATTGCTTCACAGAAGGAGCGCAGCTGGAGACTAATTTACATGCATGTCACATTACCGGTAGTTATTTCTTCAATTTGTTCTCATTAATGGAATTATTATGTGGAAATCTGAGAACTTTCAATGGCACGGGGTGGGGGTTATATAATCTGCACAAACCCCACGTGATTGGACGACACAGTATTTCTCACAGTAAGGACCATAATCCTTACCAACTGCCTTCCCTCATTTACAACACACACACACAAACGATGCTTGTGCGTGCGATACATTCAAATCAGTGGTGAGGTCAACACTGCAGTATAATATGTATATAGCTAGGCTTCATAAAACAGAACTTCATTTAATTTCGAGATCAAAGGTTTTTTTGTTTGTTAAACTCTGCAGATGCACCACTGGCATCTTTCACAATTATTTCATACGTCCTAAAAACAACAAACAATCAAAAATGACCTGACACAAACACAGGAAATAAGACCTTTAGTCCAAAAGGAAGATTCACAATCTAACGTTGTGACGTAAGGATTATGATATATAATAATAGTAATTATTATTATAATTTAAAATGAACCATTTATGAGTTTAGGAAACTGCCTCAGACCTCATCAGGGGGTCCTTCACGGTCCTGAACCAACACTACGGTTCAACTCCTCAGCACGTGCAGGGCAGGGTGGTTGTGCTGGAACCACCAAGCTGCCCGAGGGCCATGAGGAGAATGTCCTTCTTCTCTTTGTAGAAGCGGAGCTCCCGGCCGGCCAGACGGGCCTCCTCCAGCTCGCGCTCCGTGGCGGCCAGCTCCCGGGCGACGGTTCCCGTGACGACGTGCTCCCGGCTCACCCAGTCGGCAGCCATCTGAGTGCGCATGTCGTCGTCCAGTGCTCGGTGGGAGTAGTGAGCCAGGACCTCCTGTAGGTTTATTAACCAGACGTAAGGCTTGGGCGTGTCCACCGAAACACCTGCCATTGCTGACCAAAATATTAAAAACTCTTTTTTTTAATTTTATTTAAGGTGGCATTTAAGGTGGCATGGCATTTTAAACAGAACAAAACCAATGTGATTTGTGCTACATAAGGCAGGCCTTTTCTGACAGGCTAGACACATGCACTCTATTGAGATGCTGCTGTTGCCGCCACTGGGGGCTGGTTTCAGACGATGTGTCTGGACTCATCTAGCCGCTCCGCTTTTCACTTGCCTAAAGACGTTTATGGAAAAAGTACTAATTGGCCCGTGTGCCATACTTTAGACATGCATGTAGTTGAAATTTTATTATCTGCTGATGACAAATAACCAAAAGTTTCAAATACTCCGGATTGATTCATGTAATTAAAATACTGACTATAGATCGACTGCCAAAATCACCATGAACTGCTGTTTTATGAGGGAAGCATGGATTTTTCTTGCTGGCAGCCTACAAATAACAACAATAAACAAACTTACAATCAGAATGACAAAGTCTGACAAACAGACTCACACTAAAAAGAGGTGCGACACGTCTGTTCCTAAAGCAGACAGTCAATAAAGCAATGGACAATTATTTTATATAGAGAAAATACTGAGCTTTCAGAGGAAAAGTGAATTTATAGCGAGTGCTGAACCAGTGAAACGTATTCAAAGCTGGCTTCAGAGTGAAGTGATCAGCAATTATTTATCTAAGAAATACAAAGCTGTGTATCTGGAAAGTTGCTGAATGGGGGAAGCTTGCTTAGAGCAATAGTTTCTTCTGGTGTTCAGAACCTGCATTTCCTTTTTTCCATTCAAGTCAAAAATGATTATTTTGACACTCTGTTCACCTTAAGTTTGAAATCTGCCTACTACTTTTCACTCGGACCTCAGTGACTCAGTGAACCTGTCTGTAAGTTTTGACACTAACATAGCATGCTATGGTTGAATATAGCATTTAGCTGTATGGAATGTGCCATTCTAGAAATCAAGGTGATTAGGTCATATTCAGCGTAGACTGAGATCTGCTGTCTCTGCTGAACATTACAGAACTACAAATCAAACTGATATACAATGGTGAATTTGACCTGGCGAGAGCACTGCCTCTCTCTCATGGCTTTAAGGCTTCCATTCCAGTGGAGCAGCTGGAACACAGTCATCAGCTCCTAGGAAACAGAGGACAGTCGTTTACACACAGCTACAGCTCCCACATTAGAGGCTGTGCAGCTGTGGCATTTCCCACGTCTGCTCTTCATTTTACTTGTTACTTCATTGTTATTTGTACTTTTGTTGACGGAGGGGAAAAACTCTTGGGGGAAAAAAAGGATGAATTAGAGTACATGAGTGAATACTTTACAGAAAGTAACAGAAAGATGGTTTTACCCATTTGGACAGCGAGTCTAAGAGATAAGAGTCATGACATCCCTTTACCTGGAACTCCAGCATGGATTTGCCCTTATTAGACTCCAGCATGAAGCGGAAGGCTCCGATGCCAGTATTGGGATTGTCTGCTTCCTCTCGGTTTCCCTGCAATCGAGACACACACACACACACACACACACACACACACACACACACACACACACACACACACACACACACACACACACACACACCACATTCCTCAGGCTTCCATGCACTTATGCTTTTCAGTTTCTGGATTTCGGTCTCTTACAGTTGGACAAGGGTTCCTGTGACATCTGTAAACTTTGCTCCGGCTCAGAGAACACTGGGCCAAATCCCTGTCTTTCATTTTCATATTAAGAAACCACATGAATCAACACAACTGGCTCGGAGTACTGCTAAACAGACACCGTCCTGCGCGGTACCCAAACTCAAAGGAATACCGCACTAGATGCGTCATCGCGCCAAAAACGCTCGGTCGTTATCGAGAGCGTCGAACTCGACGTCGGAGAAGGCGGGACGGAAGGCTCACGTTGAAGGAGGCCAGGGCCTCGCACACGCTCTTCTCGATGAACTCGTCCGTGATGCGGCGCGACGGGTGTTCGTTGAACACGGAGTTCATCAGGGCGATTTTGGCTGCGCTCCGTCTCGCTTCGGCTTTCGTCGGACAAAACTGGGGATCGTGCAAAACAGGGGTGGGGGGGGGCGGTTGGGGTCACTGTAGTGCTACGACATATCCAGTGGCAGTTAACCAAATCATGATGCTTTGATATGGTTGGTTTAGAAGAACTGAAGGGAAAACGGCTTGAAAGTAAGAGCCATGAGCACTGCATTACTATTTTGGTTTCCAAACAAACAAACTTGTTTAGATATAATGTGTTGCATAAAATTTTAACACAAGTACTCTACCCAATACCCACTGAATTTAAAACTCCATCATAAGTACATAAAGGTTTGTTGGCATGAATGACTGAAGTTAAACAGATGATAATTATAGCAGTGTGTTTGTGTCTGAACCAGTCTGTAAAAACTGTAAATCAACTTGAGCTACAACTTGAGCTACAAGCCTTCAAGATTAGCCTCCAATCATTTTGCTCCAAAACAAGAGGGACTCAGGATACGTACTTGAAAACTCCCAAAGCAGCTGCCCCCAGGGAGGCTGACGTAGCAGACATAGGGGGGGTTGTTGGATGGAACCATCTCATACACCACCAGAGCCCCGTTCTTTAACTCAGCTCCTCGAGACTGCTTCATTTGCCAAAACTCCTGCAAGGCCTCCACCACGTTCACTGTGCAAGAACATAAGCGCGTTCAAAGCATTCTGGATTTTTTTTTAAAAATGCTCTTCTCCAAGACTTATTGGTCTAGAAACACAGCATGATAAAACAACACCTGTTCCTTTGAGCAAAATGGGTTAAAGTTGCAGAAACGCAGACAAGCTTCAGGAACTGGACCCTCTCATCTGAGATCAAACCACTGAAGACTAACCAGCAGCTCTAGCTCAAGCTACAAACTGCCCAGACAAGCATCCAGAATTTGTTCTGAAATCATTATAATACTGCCGTTAATGTATGACAAGCACCGAGGTCTACCTGACATCTGATGTATGCAGCACCATGCAACAAACCAGGAAGGCCCAGGCTTGCCTGACAGTCACCTGCATTCAATCCAAACGGAACGGAATGTGTGTGTGTTACCTGGGGATAGTCTAGGGCTGCCTGTTAGGACTATGCTTTATTGCCATCATAATACATTACATGAGGGAATAATAAATTGCGCGAGAGTATGATACATTACATATTGAGCATATCCTGGAATTTTTAGAACATCATTTAAAAGAGAGATAGCCATAGACAGGCAATAAATGCATTTAAATCATTTGTTATTTTGTTACTCAGGTTTGCTTGCATCACAAATCTGCAAAAAAATGTGTGGGACAGTCTCTGAATAAAACATATTCTAAAAATATATTAAGTATGATAAAAATATCTTCAAGTGTTTATGAACTTCAGGTTATTATCTTGTGCTATGACAATAGTTGTAATAGTTCTATACTATTAGCACCAATTATCTTGTGCTATGACAATAGTTGTAATAGTTCTATACTATTAGCACCAGCTGCATCATTTCATCCATCAGATTCTGCTTTTATGAGTCTCTGATCTGATGCCCAGCACTACTAAAGACACTGTGATTTCATACTGTCATTATGAAACAACTATATCTAAGTCTAGGTCCCGAGGTTCTCAGCCTCTCGAGGAGCTGCCATGGTCACTGTCTCTGTCTAAACTGTTCTTCTCTTCCTCTCCTTCTCTACCCAAGACTGTCACTGCACACTCCAGCTACAACCCATGCTACACTCACCCTGCAACCCCCACAGGCTCAGAGAGGTGGCTGTGTATGACTGACCCGTTTGTGACTCTCCTCAAGTTCCACAACATTCCTGAACCTTATTCTTCTCAATAATTTATTAGAATTTTTTATGTCTGATGGAAATTGCTGGTTCCTGGGAGCGTGATCAGAGAAAAAAAGTCAATACAGCTGAGGTAAGTTAGCTCTCAGAACTAAATATCAAAATGAACAAACTGGGTACCTAGAGAATAAAGAATAAAGTCTAATTAGAATAAAGTCTAACAATTAAATAACTAAGCTGTGTAATGCTATGAACTCCAATAATACAGATCATTAAAAAATAAACATATAACCTATGAAAATAAGTAAATAAATAAAATAAACAGGCACTACAAAAAGCACTACACCACAAGAATAAGGTACGGTGTATTTTCTAAGTCTCCAGTCTAGGTAAAGATAAGGTTATCAAAACAAGGTCCTGATTTTAAAAAAGCAGTTTGGTAAATGAATCGTGTTATATATGCGCACGTACATATCGAGTGACCACTGCTTTTATTCTGTGACTTAATCTACTTCTCTACAGTGGACAAAATGTGCTGTCATTTGTTTTATTTCTTTCAACGCACTAACGTACAACAGTGTCACTCCTGACAACAGACAGAAAGCCAGAAAAGCAAGCACATCACCACGGGCTTTCTGTCGAGTTGTCCACCTCAGAAAAATGTTTTTATAACCACGTATCGATTGTTTTAACAAATATTGTATTTACTGGAAAAGTCATAATATAATGCATCTGAACATCTAGCCGAAAATAGTTCTTTAGCTACATGACATACCCCTGCCATATCCTTGGGTGTGTTTAGCGAAGCTTCTGACCACAGCATCAACAGCCTCTCTTAACACCGTCGGGTTAGCGGGATTGCATAGACCCAGCCCCGCCATTTCGACGGCTCCAAACCCCGTGCTGCCGATAATTCCAGCCCCGAGGCTATGAAGAGGCGGCAGCGGTGGCGGCGGCCCTGACGACGCCGGCAGAGATACCGGAGGTGGCTGGGAAGACATGGGGCTAGTTACTCCAGGCCGCAGGGAAGCTCGCATTGTGCCAGTAGGGTTTGCTCCATATCCGATTCCAGGCTGCAGACGGTGATGGCGAAGTGACTCCATTGTCTCGAATGTAAGACTGCTATGGAAAACCAATAGGTTTGCAGCTAGTACAGAGGGAATCGTCAGCTGGATTGTATTGCACGAGTGCTGGCAAACACAGGCAGTCCGTCCACGTGTCGTGATTTTAAAAAGCCCGTTACAAATGATAAATAACTGGTTGCTAGTCCGTTACTGATGGGTAGTCCGTGTAGCCTGCATTTCCGGTGTTTGAGGAAAAGTCGTTCCAGGATAACATGGGAGGCCTGTAGGTGGAGTCACTGTCTAATTAGCTATAATCATTTATTAGCTATAAAATTTTATTAGCCATAATAATTTATTTTCAGCCTTTTGCAATTTGCAGTTTCAGTTATATATCAAATTATAATTTTGGACGAGAAATTTATAACGCTTATTGTCTTTTTATTTTGTTGCTATAATAAAGTTTCTAAGAAGTCATCTTATTGTATACACTGAGAAGATGTAAGCTATCAAAGTTGTGAACATTAACTTTCGCTAGCTGTAAATAATTAGCATTAATCTAGTTAGGTGCCTGAACACACAAAAAACGCAGCTAGGCTGAGCATTACAACGCTCTTGTTACCTGGCAGCAAGGCCATGCGCAGAGGCATCATTAAAACGCTGTGTTAAAACGAAAGACACATGGCGGTGCGATTCAGAGGAATCATTAAAAATGCTGTGTTAAAACAAAGGACACATGTCGGTGTGATTCAGAGGAATCATTAAAAATGCTGTGTTAAAACAAAGGACACATGTCGGTGTGATTCAGAAGTGTCAGTGAAGATGTCATCTGTCTGATTCCGGTTTAAACATGTAAGTTCATCGTGCACTAAAGTCAGTGTTTGATATTTACCAGACATTCATGCAAGGATGGCCTGGTTATTAAAAGCCCAGTGTTCTTGTCAAACATATTTAATGCAATTTCTACTTACTGCAATATATTTCAATTTAATGTGCTTTTGAATAGGCGAACATTTGAACATGTTTACCACACTGTTTTACTACCTTGTGTTATGTTGTGTTGTTACACAGTTATTACAAAGTGTTATTACCGCGTGTTACTTTTATCGAGTTATTAAAAGTTATTACCTTATGCTATATTACAGTTATTACCATGAATATTAAAGTGAGTTATTGGAACATTGTATCATGTGTTATTCCAATTTGCTATAGCATAATTATTGTTTGTTACTTTGAATTATTACATTGTATAATAATAGTCATTATTCTGTGTGATTCATGCCTTTTAATATGACATAGTTATTACCTTGTGTTACTGAAAGGTTTTGTATTGACTTTGTAGCTACATGATTACAGTGGGAAACTGTATCAACCACTAGTGTCCTGTATCAACCACTAGTGTCCTGTATCAACCACTAGTGTCAGACATGTTGCATTATACAGCCTGACACTGCAATCTCGATGTGGTTTAACCTTTTTGCTGAGAGATGCTCTTTGTCTCTGTAACTCTTTATCACTGTAGTAACATCTCTCACACCAGAATGAGCAGTCCGCTCCTCACCAAGTTGAATCTTTGAAATCAGGAAATTGGAGAAATTTCTTGACTGGCTTCTCCAGTTCTTCACTGTCTTCTTTGTAGCCATGAGTTGCTGATTGCAGATCAAAAAAGTGAAACAGTACATGGACTGTCCACTTCTTGCAGTTGCTCATCCTGCAGTAGCTCATCATCCTGTCAGGATTGTGCTCCTTGGTGAAAATATATCTCACCAGTACATTTAGTAATGTCTTAAACAAAGACCCTGACTCTTTATGAAAACGTATGAACTGTTAATGAAAATACCAAGAACAAACAAACATGAATGAAACTGATGTCTTGTGTCCCTCTGCTGCAAACAGGTCGTTTGAGCCTTGTTAGCTATGTCCACTACCTGCTTTTAGTAGCTTTTCACACAACATGGATACCGTCTCACCAACACAAGGAAGTTGTGTAGTTGACTACACATCAGACATTCTTGACCACAGAAAACTAATAATGCTTAATAATGCAAAAACAATGGTTAAAAATCAAATTGCATAAAGTTGACGTCATCTTGTAGCAAAAAGCTCTTGTAAGAACTCTTGTATGAAAAAAATCAGCAGGTTTTTCAATAAGTTTTTTCAAGGCAGCTGAGAAAACTGGTTTATTTGGGAGACAGCTACTCACTCTGGCGTACTTTGGGACTTAAAGAAAGAGGAAAACCAGAAAAGCATAACAGATCACGTTTTAGAACACTGCTATTCGATACCAGGATTTTAACCATCGCAAGGGGGCAGTAATGCGACACTGCAGCTAAACTACCCTTAAACTAGAAGAAGTAACGCTACGAATACGGCTAGCATTCACATGGTAGTTAGCTAGCTATATGAATAGAGTAGTCGTATGTTACTTTATGAAATATCTGCGCTTTTAAAGAATATCCACAGTAGTAAAGTATTAAGTGTATTTTAAAACGCTGGAATATACCTACCACCACCTAGCTAAGTAGCTGGCACTGCTGTTCATCATGTGGACGCTGATGTCTGGTCGCTTTGCCCTTCATAACTTCTGCAATTTCTCATACATCAAGACCACGCTATTTCGTACACAAAGCATATCGCAAACAGCATGCAAGGTAATCGTATTTTATTTTATTGTTACATAATGCAGTCCAGCCGTTATAATGATATATAACTGTTCATATATAACATATATAGTGATATATAACCGCTATTGATAGGTGGTTAGCTAGCGTAGCTTTGCTAATATGGTATCGTTGCCTTATGTTTCTGCAAAATAGTTTGATTATTTCTGCACAAGGTTGGCGTAATCTGTGAAAGACCGATTTGCAATTCAGCGTGTCCACATTTGTGTTTCGTTTCGGTACCTAATACCTGAGGCAGGTAACAACGTACAGGAGATGTGTGCTGTTAAACCTTCCTTTACTAAAGAACGTTGTTGCGTGTGTGTGTGTGTGTGTTTCAGAACACAGTTATCGTGGAGCGTTTTTGGCAGGTCCCCCTGTCAAAGGAGGGACGTCCACCCAGACTCCACAAATATAGACATAAGGCCTACCGTTTGGTCGAGGACACAAAACACAGTACACACGAAAAAATGGAGCTTATCCTGACCCAGACAGTGCCCAGTGAGTACTTAATTCTCTCAAGCTCTTAATGTTTGCTGTATGCTCTGCATATTAGAATGACAAAAGCTGACCTTTGGTGGGATGTCTGAAGCAATATTAGGGGAAGCATTATATTTATTTGCATTCCATATTGAAGTACAAGTTAAAAGTGAATTTTTAACGTTCTTTCAAAAATGCAAAGTTTTATTTTTGGTTTTGACCTGACAGAACTTGGCTCACGGGGGGACACGGTGTTTGTTAGAAAATCGTTAGGACGTAACAAGCTACTGCCTGAAGGCTTGGCAGTGTATCCATCACCAGAAAACAAAATTATGTATGCAGAGGAAAGAAAGGTTGGTCACTCCCTGTAAATTATTGAGTGTAAATATGATTATAGATTGGCTTTGTGTAACATTCTGCCTTTGTTTTACCAGGCATTTCATGAAGGAAAGATAGAAGATAGAAACCAAACATGGACTGGTGAGAAAGTAAGTGCAACTGTTGAAAGGCTTATCTAAGATTTGTGTTGCACACAAGGGAATTTTAGTTTTTTTTTTTCTTTCTTTCTTTCATTGTTTGCAGTTCATGTAAACTGGAGTGTGATGTATTTTTCAAACACACCAATTTATGTGCTGAATGGTCATTTAGTTTAGCAGACAGGATACATTTTAGTGTTTTCCCCCATGTCATACATCGGAAGTATAGTAACAGTATTCTCGTATTAGTGCCACATGCATAAATGACTCGGGCTGCGGGATCCTCCTTAACATTAGTGCTTATGTTCAGGTTCATTATATAGGTCCTCTCTACTAGTACTTTATAAAAATCATTATTTTTAACTTGTGATGGCAAATACAAGGTCTTCCATGTAATAATAATAATAATATTATTATTCCTCTTCACAAGAGGAAAAAATCCCATAATTCAGGGAGTCTTTCAGAACAAGGCATCACAGTGGAGTCGGCCCGGTGCCTTTTCAAAAATGTTTTATTTAAAATGTTTTTTTTTTTTAATGCTTGCCATAAGCTTCACGTAACGTAAGTTTTGTACAAGCTTTCTGTGGATATGGGGCTCGGCGCTTCCTGTAAACGATGCGTCATTTACAAGATAATGCGCAGTAAGTGATTCACAGCAAGAGAGCCGTCTTTGGAAAAAGACAAACCTGTAATGATTGGTTAAAATGTATTTCTAAGAGTATTTACCTGTATTGCTTCGTCACGAAAGAAATACCCAATTAGAGAAACAGGACTGCAGGGAGGCTGTGTGTTTAGGAGCTGTGCTGTGCTGTTTAGGTCATCATGCACTGTAATATCATCTGAGCCTGCTGACTGCTGCTTGCTGAACACCTCTCACAACATGAATAATGTTGCACAAAGATTCTGGTTTTTGCATGGCAACAGAATATCACACGAACAAGGATGAATTGAATTATGGTCAATGGTCAAAAGTGGTCAATTGACCAGCTGTTGGGACTGCGAGGTATAAACGGGTTACTGAGGCACAGTGCTTCCAGTGTTAAACGGTGCTGGAACGTTTGTTCCCCTTTTCTTTGTAGACCGTTGAATTCTTGAAGTCTGCCAAACTTGAAATCAGCATGCATACCCCGATACAGCACCAACTCACAAAAGACGTCGTTTGCCGGAGGTTCCTTCGAAAAGTAAGATTCGCACCTTTCGTAACGTTGCACGGACGAGTTGGGATGTTTCATTAGTTTAATCTTTGCCTACAGTTTGGGATGGTGGTGCCTCCACATGCCTTGACATTACCAGAAGAACCAATCAAAGATCTGGGAGACTACTGGTGTGAAGTCACAGTAAGTAACTTGGTTTTAACTTGCGTGATCGCTGTTGGCCCTAATTCCTTAGTTAAAATTTAAAATGCTCAGGCTGGGAAAACTTGTGGGTGGGTTTTAGAAAGGAAACCTGTAGACAACGTTGGCACCAGCAGATGTTGCTACCATAAGAGTAACAAAATTGTAACGGGTTGTTTCCAGATGTTTCTCACTATATCACATCTGCCTCTGTGCATCACTCATTAATTATTCAGATGAATACCATTTTGCATCAGTAACCTATTGTACTTTCTACTATAAATAAAACATTTTCAAGTTATATTTCATCTTTAAATTTTTTTACAGCACGTTCTTATCTAAAATCTAAAAATATAGCTGTTGGCTTGCTGGAGTTTGGCTGTGTAGCTGAACATGGGTGTCTTTTCCAGGTGAATAGACTGGATACAGTACGAGTGCCCCTGTCTCTCGTGCCTTTCGTGGAACCGACGTTGAGGAATGAGCAAGAGGAAGAGCAAGAAGATCCACCCAACACCGTGTAATTGTTCTGTGGAGATATTACCCTCTCTGACATGCAGGATCACTGGTTATGGAAATGTTTATACTTTAAGTATAAACTAGCGGTTTTGCTAGTATGATTTTTTTGCCTTTATTCCTCCATTTTTTTTCTCCAGCCTCCTTTCCTGTATTGTCATTTTTGTTTCCCTAAACATTACACTGCTGACTGAAGCTTCAATTGAACAACAATTCCAGTTTTAAGAGGTTGATGAAACAAACGTTTATTTCTGACATTATTATGTATAGTAATTTAGTTTTTATTAGTTCTGCTAACAAGTAGGCTTAATGTGGCCTTATTTCAGGGGTAAAAAAAAGTGACACTGGGGACTTGAGTTGGATGTGTGTTCAACTCCAGTTGCTTTGTTTCAGAAAAAAAAAAAAATCACACTGCCCCAAAAATCACCACCATAAAAAACCCCCACAAAAACACACGTGTCTTTATTATCACCTGCAACTTCACATAAAAACCCTAAGTTTTATAAGCTTTACCTTCCTGTATTGTTTACACTGTACTTTCTGGCAGTGGATCGATGGGCTTTGTACACACTTTGAAAACGATACTTCCTGTTTACGTCCATGCAATTCACAGTCAGACTTGGCATTATGCCAGAACATGGATACAAGTTCAAATACTAGTGACTGAGGTCGTTTAAAAATGTACATCCTATTTTTGCAAAGTCCAGACTCATAAGACTAAAAAATAATACCACAATTTACTAATCTGTAGTTATACTGTGTGTGGCTATAATGAGCCTAATCTGATAAATTAACTGTATTAATCCCTAGTTGTCAACTACCAACAAAGCAGGCTAATACAGTCATGGACGTTGAATCGAAGATCAAGACTTTTAGCTAAAGACAAATGTTATACTTCAGTGTAAAATGTTACCAAGACCTAAACCTAAATTATAAACCTGTTTATCCTTAATCTTGGACTCGACTGACTTCTACACCCTGGGCAGTTGTAACGATTACTCTGCTGTTAACTTCCTGATGATGGTACTGTATTACACATGAGGATATAACTAATGCATTCAGCAGTGAGGGGCCCCTCTGTTGGGCAGCCGGTTGCAGCACTTCAGGTTAGTGTCTTCTGTGATCCAACATGAAGGGGAACAGGTGGCTTGCATAAAGTGTGCTGGAGCAGGAGAGATAGAAAACTCCACAGCCAAACCACTCCTTCCTTGCTTCTCGAGGGCCAGTCCCTGCACCATTATGTACGAGTCAGGAGGGATGGCGTCACAGCCAATCGGACGAGGCGGCTGCTGAGTACAAAACCTGGACCGGATTTGGATTCGCAGACCGCGATCGAGAAACAACAGCACTCCAACCTGCACCTGCAGGATTTAATGACATGAGCCCTGCTGTAGGCTGTTGTAGCACGGCTCCAGATTATGGGTCAGGTCATAAAAACTATTGTTGAAGAGCAGCCTTGTCGTCAATGTCAGACCAGATGTTAGAATGACTACGGGCAAAGCCTAATCACGCGAATTAAATAAAGCATCTACACCAAGTTGCAGGTGACAAAACAGTGTACGAACTTCGACCGGCAACAAATCTGCACACGACACTCAAAAACACAGGAAGACAGGATGAAATGAGCAAAACAGTTTGACATTTGGGTTCCATGTTACATTATACAATTCCCCACAGGCAAAACTGTATAGGCAGCAGCAACAAATGAGTTGTAACAGATCCCTTAGTTAGACGTAATATTACTTGCATGCCTGGCAGTGATTCTAACGGTGCCCAGATGTCAATGTCGTCTACCAAATCTCCACCGAGACTCGAAAAGAGAGGTGCTGTGGTTCGTCCAGCTGAAAGGCCGGTCACAACATGTCCCGTTAGAAGCCGTACTTGGCTTGGGTTTGCCTCCGCGTGAGCTTGTTTTCAGCCCAGTTGTTCTTCAGCTCCAGCTCACGCTCTTTTGCCTGCACACAAAGACAGGACATGTCCTGTATTTCATCCTGATGGGTTACGACCACAGTGGCACTAGGAGTGGGAGATATGGTGAAATGCACCAATGCGTATTTGCAGATCTGAACAATGTTCATATTCTGTTATAAAGTCAACAAACTGGATGTTTCCCCTGCTGACATGTTTGATGTTTTTTGATGCAAATCTCAGTAAACTAAATATTGTGATATTATATTTTTATCATATTGCTAAACTCCTAAATGGGATATCAAAGCATACACAGTCACAAACAAAGCTAAACTAAAGCTCATAGGCTACACAAAGGCCTCTAAAATTGCAACATTTTTAATTCTTTATTACACAGTTACATATACGAATAACTGGAAGTACTGCTGCTATGTTTAGGACTCTGGATTCACATGCAGCGCAGGCCCCACCGTAGCTGCTGTAACTGAACGCTAACCACCTCAGAACAGACATCCAGTCCTGGCTGCTCACGAAGGAGCCCACGCCGGTGTATCTGAGATCTGCTTTTCCTCCACTCACCTGATGGATCAGATATGTGATCTGGTGCTTACGCCTCTGCTGCCCGGTAGGCTGATCTCCTTTTTTCTGGAAGTGCAAAAGAACGTGTTAGTGAAGGTTTAATGGCGCGTCGTTTAATGGCCAGAGGCTGACCTGCTCCGGCCGGTACCCGTCTCCGGTACCCGTCTCCGCTCACCTTACTGAAGGACTTGCGCGGCTCTGTCTCGTGCGTCATGCTCTTCATCATCCACTGCTGGCTGCCGCTCAGCTGGTCGTCCCCTTTGATCTCCAGGAACTTGATTTCTTCTTTACCTCGATTCTGTTTACCCTGCAGCCTACGGAACTGGAGGGAAAGTAAGCAGAGGAAGTAAAGCCAGGTGCCAACGCCACCACCAAGGTCACGGGTTCGATCAGCCAGGAGTACACATGATGAGTACTGAGCTGCATGTAAGTAGCTCTGGGAAAGACTGTCTTCCAAATGCTGAAAATATAAATGGAAGTAGACAAATAAAAGATTTCTTACTGCTTCATCATTGAACAGAGTAGAAGACGCTGGTTCTTCTTGTTCATCAAACACAGGGTTGTTGTCTTGGTAGTAGCTCTCACTGTAATAATCCTGCAACAAGGTTTTGAGGTGTTCCTTCATTAGTATTCACATAAAGGCTGAGACTGCAGCCAGTGCAGCCTGTCCAGTGTGGCAGTGGGAACAGATATTTCAGCCTCTTTATATATTCACAAACTTCACAGAAATGCAAAGCTAACTTGAACTTGAGCTCTCTTAACAACGAAAGGCTGGACTGCAGACACCAGGCATCTCAGTAAAAGCAGATATCAGAACTTCACAAACAGCGGAGGCAGGGACTGGGTGTAGATCTCCTTTGACCCTGGCAAGTAGATCCTGAGGCAGGCCCAGAGTGCTCAGAACATGCTGCCTATGTTTCCCCCAGGATTCTGAACTCTTTTTCTCAATCCTTAATCATCAGTCCTTTAAAAGAGAAACTACCTTGCATTTCAGTAATTGTTTTAAAAATGCTGCCAATCAAACTGCAAATATATTCTTTGCTCTCCTGAAAATCGGTTGCGATTCTTCAGTTCACAATTTTTTTGTTTGTAATTTTGTAATCTTTTTTTCCACCGAATAAGTGGCCGTCATCCTCATCACGTTACCTTTGCTTAAGAATAAACATTCCAGAAATGCAATTTTCACTAAAAATAAACAAAACAAAACTCAAAGCATCACCTTTTTTTGTGTGTTCAGCAAGCCAGGAAAAGCCTGTAAAGAGGTCACTGTTCCTACCTGGGGGCAGGGCTTGGGTGACGGATCCCCCGGGTCACTCTGGAGTTGGTATTGACCGCTCTGAAAATCCTGCGTGGCCCAGGAGGGTTTTGACTGTGACTCTGCGTTGGAGCCAAAGTCGAGGGGGGAGTCTTCCATGCTAGCAAGAGGAGGGGGGTGTAAGGAGGGCACATACGGTTGGGAATCCGGGTACTGAGCAGCAGCGGAGGGTTGAGAAGGGCTTTCAGCTAGGGAGAAGTAGTTTTCTGGAGCCAGTTCATCGTCGCTGCCCTCCTCATCAGCCGCCATCTGCCGGGCCAGCTGCAGGGCTGCAGACTTCGCCGCAGCCTTTATGGCTGATGGAGAGGCACTCTGAGCCGCCTGCGAGGCCGGTTTGGTTCCCTTGGACGGGGGGCCGGACCCCGGTCGTTTGGTGAGGGTATGAGGCACCAGAGGGCGCTGTGTTTCCTTCAGTACCAGGTTTTTAGGTTGGGGCAGCAAAGATGTCAGACCACCAGCCTGAAATTGGAATCAGTTGAAGAACAAAACAAGTTTCTTTTACACAGTTGATCAGTTTCTCTACATTTGCACATGTGCTGGTTGGTCAACAACCACCACCCTAACTTTTTCATTAATGTTCTTTGGCACATTGAACATTGGCATTTTAAAAACGATTTCATTCACGTATCCGTATATTTTACTTTTTACAATGTGTATATTGAAGCTCTTATTAAACAGCTTACCTGAGAGCCAGTTTTCTTTCTCACGGGTTCGTCTTCATCTGAATCTGACTGAAAAAGGCAACGGCATATTAGAGCAAAACTCGTTATAAATTACACTACTGTGTTATACGGGTGGTAATAACAACTTACACTCGCTGCCTTTATTTCTGGAACAGTGATTTTAACTGGTTCAGATCGCTTCTTCGGTCTCGGTAGATCGATGGACATATTTTTATTCAAAGGGGTGTTCACGTCTTTGCTCGTCTCTGACGTGCGACTTTCCAGCACAGAACATTTTGGCGCAGGCAGTGCTGCAAAAAGTCCACCCGTTTTGCCAGTGAGAGGAACATTAGAACCCGGGGCATCGTCGCGATCACTGTCATCACTACTATCGTACGCTACTAAAGACATTTTTTATAAAGTGGATCAAACGTCTTCATATACGAGATGAGTTGCTAAGCAGGATAGCCTGGCTTTGAAATAATTTCGATAGCGATATAAGTAGTCGACACCGTTGCGTTTTGTTTCCGACCGATCTTAATACGCCTCTTTTCTGCAATGTTGACCCCGTGCTACAAAATGATCTGCGTAATATTTAATGTCGATTTTCAAATATTTTTGACGTCGTATTGGCTAAGCCCGCTTAAATAAGGTCCTTGTCGTAGAAGGCTAATGCTATACCTAGCTAAATGAAGTTGCCAATTAGCTAGCGAGCCAACAAGCAAGTCTCCTATCTGTTTATTGGTACCTCCGTGAACAGCACGCAGCACACGAGTTGTGTTGTCTGGTCATGTTAGCCAGATAATTAGCCAATGTAACGGTCAATAGAGCTGGCGCAGAAATATAACTAGCTAGCAGCTAATGCCTCCCTGTAAACAATCTTGTTCTTCTGTAACAAATTTCATCGCTTCATTTCCGGTTACAAGCTTCGCGATATCTGAGCGTTGTTGCCACAACGTGGTATGGAGTAGGATAGCGGAACTATAGAGCGCATGGAGCTTTTAGGTTTAATAATCAGAAACACAAAATGCAAATATAAGAAAACTAACAAGACAAATTAAACGTTCATTGCCAATCACTATGTTATAAATCCCAGAAAAAAGTCAATGGTAAATACTGTGACAAAAAACCTTTCAATTATATAAACGTCTAAGAACACCAAATATATTTATATCCCAAGCCATTAATAGTTTTAATGGGTCAGTCATATAATCTTAAATGCATCTCATCTGACAACTTAAATTATTGTGTACCATACCATAGTGATTGTGACTGTGTGAATAAAGTTACAGTTAGGAAATATCAAATTTGCTGTTTCAATATCATAATAAAAAATGCCAGGGAACCACAAGTTTATATGGTATTCTTTATATCAAAGCCCAAGAAGTCTTGTGAAGGTTTCAAATGTAAAAAAACCTGAAGTACAGACATAAGGTAAAGGACAAAAATACTTTTTTTGTATGCATTTTGCACACCGCTGTATTTGAATTCATTTAACAGACCAAGCAAGTTTTCAGTGTTTCTGCAATTAGTAATGGGGAGGAGGTGGAGCTATTTGTATCATAGCTCAATGCAATGTGAATATTTTACAGTGCTTTCAGCACAAGTGCTGTAATTTACCCAACAGCATGTGAATTCACACAATTTATGACCACTGACCTCCCATTTATAATTATGGAACCCAGGCAGGCAGGGAACACTACTGCCCCCTACTGTCACACTGTTATTCATACACACCGTCAGCTGTTGTCAGGCCCACTCCCTCACATGCAAAATATATGAGGTACCAGTTATTTCATACTTTGATGCCTCCTCTTTTACTTAAATGAATTTAAATTGTATTTAACATGGTGAATCTAAATGAAAATCTCTTTCCAGGGAAGAGCAGGCCTAACTGCTTTTGGTCAAACCTATAGTTAGTGGGTTCCATTGGTGATGGGTGGCTCATATGAAGGTCCTGTTAGCTGGATTAGCAATGCTATACAACATTATACTGTTGGGAAAATCTGATTTATTGGTATTTTATTGCAAATACACACACTGTAGTTGTGGCAGTGTCATTCCCTTTTAAATAGCATGTATGTTTATCTTTCTCTCATGTTGCAAGTCAATCAGTCCTTTTGGTGATGGATCTCAGTACCAATAGCTCTTTCTGGGTCTTCTATGTTCCTGAATGTTAATTTTTTCCAGGATCTCCTCCTCCAGAGTCTTCAGTGATGGGATGTATGTTTTCATAAGGGCATCATCCGGGAGCGTGTCTTTTGGTCCATCTGTAAAGACAGACACCACACTGAATCAAGCTGCCAGAGCCCTTATTTGGATTCAGGGCATTTGATCACTATGTGCAGCACTGGCTGCTAGTTCCCACTCCCTCCGGCAGTCTAACCTTTCCACTGCTCTGGAATTATTCCGTCTTTCCTCTGGAATACCGGTTTAGGAATAATGCGCCCTGTTCTGAGGGAAACACGCACTCTCTCCCCCTCTTCTGTGAATTTCCACTCTGTTTCTGTAGGCTTCCTGGGCAGCAACACACACACACACACACACACACACACACACACATTTATTCATGCTTAACATTGCTCAATACATGGGGTGTCACAGGAATGTTAGACTGGACTGAAAACAAACTTCTTATCCTCATCATCTTAGCAGATTCTAAAATGTGAAAACATGAAAAGTGAGACTTGTGAAGAAAATGTGTGTGTCACAGATGCCCACCTGTCTGAAGGGTCAATGAGAGCAATGTCTTTCAGGAGTAAAGGGGCTTCACTAGACATGTAGATCCCTCTGTAGTCTCCTGTCTTGCCGAGGTACCTGTAGTGCTGTGGAAGACCAATGCCGAGCTAATGGAGGCGCCTTCACTCTCAACACACCCCCTGACCTCAAAGTCTCAGCATCTTATAAAAGGACTTTTAAAACCTTTTAAACCTGAGACTTTGTAAACATTTTTGTTACACATCACACATTTTCCATGTCCACATTTTCTGGAACATACGTAAATTATTTAAATAACACTGGCTAGAGAAAGACTGCAAATATTACATCAGAGGATATAAAAATCCTAATTGCTGACAATAGACCCCAGAACACAGCAGGTTAAACTCCTTGGTACTCTCCCCTTGGGACAGTTTTCAATAGAAATTTAGCAGGATCAAAGTAATTGGATCAAATGATAAAACTGGTTTTCAAAACAGATGTCAACATTTCTGATACTGATATTTCGTAATCCAATTCAACCTTGAATCAGAATTAAATGCCTCATTTGTTTTTGTTTTTTTTCCCAAAAGCCAGCACCAAATCTAGATTTTTTTTTATCATATATTAGGTAAATAGGGATTTGATTATCCAAATTCATTCAATCCAGATTAAAACTTTCGAAAACCTGGCCTGGTTGGGAATCGAACCAGGGATCTTGCAACTTCACAGTATAACTGACATGAAGTTCTGTCCCCACTGAACCCCATAAAATAAAACAAACCAAACAAATAATGTTTTTTAAAGTTGTTAATAAATGGTTACTATGGTAAAATGGTTAATAAAGAATGTTAATAAATAAAGAATGACACATATACTTATATAAACCAAATAAGAGAGAACCTTCCTTTGGAATGTATTTACCGTGTTGAGACCTTCAATGATGACCCAGTTCCGGTGTCGGAACACCTGAACTACTTTGCCCTGCTTGCCACTGTCTTTTCCAGAGAGAACCTGCACCTACGAAGCAGAAAGGTAAGATCCAATAAAAATCAAATAATTACACCAATCAGAGACATTAAAAAAAAGAAGAAATAATGCATTTAAAAAAAATTCTGTGGACCTCTGAACTAGTGCATTAAAATGTAAATTCTCTCATTCAAATGATTTATGGAACTTTCTGTTTTAGGTTCCTGTTTCTGCCATTGCATTCTTTTTCTTTAAAAATTCTTATTCCTGCTTCGATAAAACTGCAAAAAGTTAAAAGCTCACAAAGACAATGCAGCTTAATGTCCATTTCTTACCACATCCCCTCTAAAAACAGACCAGTCCTCAGTTGCAATAGGCTCAACAAAAACTTTTCTTCTCTTTTTGCCTGGTGGGTTGAGTCTCTTGGCTCCCACTGTCCATGGGCGGTTAGTTCCATAGCGATAGCCATGGGGAAACGCAGCTTTCGCTGCCATTGACAGCAATGTTGTCAATCGCATGATTTATGACCACTGAAATAAACAAATAAACAACACTTCAAAATTCAAGTTTAAATAAAGGTTCACAAATTGCATCGTCTGTACAGCCAGTTGGTGGTTTGTTCATGTATTCTACATAAACGATTAACATTTTAATAATATAAATTTTATTTTAGAAACTATTAAAATGTAAGAAACTATGACTTCCTGACCGGGCTTTTCCCTTTCATTGCAAAAGGGCAAAGTTTTATTTGTAAACATATATAAATTATTTGCAAATATATAATGACAATTAGCCTAATACATGCACTACTGAATCTACATACCATTAGATCATATATTGTTGAGCTGGTTCACCAGATGTATTTGAGGTCATTTCTGACTCAAACCTTAGATTTCGGACATGAGATGTCACGGTGCATTAATATTAAATTTTCCTGTGCTTTTACACTAGTGTCATTTGACTTATCCAGCTGGCTAACCTAGCTAACCTAACGGATAATCTAGCAGCAGGTTCGCAAACGTGAAACATTTTATACGTACCTGTAATACAGAAAAATACCATATACCACAGGAAATCACTACGTTATAAGTTATGCTGTTGCATTACTTCAAAACACTTAGCTAGGATATATAAATATATGGAAACAAGCATACATTTGTAGGGGTCAACCTTACGAATTCACAGTGGTAGCATTAACTTCTAAACGCTAGTTTCCGTATCCGGAACGTAAGCAACCGTTTTCAAAATAAAAGTCTCTAACTTCAGTTGAAGTTGTTCCGTGTGAAAATGACAGTGTTCGAATTATCCAGAGCCCTAGTCATTTTCGTATAATCATTCTTGTAAGGATCAACTGGTGTTGATTGTCCAAAATTACATCAAAATGTATTTTTTGTTTTGTTAAAAATAGATAAAAATAATGGATGGGGTAGGGGGAGAGGGAGTGCTGGTCTCATTGTGTGCTCAGCACCTATAAAGCTCTCATCCTACAATCGCCCCTGGTTTCGTTAAATGCCAGAAAGAGAATAATTTCTGTCTCTGTGAACCCAAATTTATAGTGAATCCAGAGTTACAGGACCTCAAAGCTGTTTATTTCACTGCTACACACAGTCATGTTCATAATTATATAAAATGTGCTAAAACGCAACTACAGTATTAGATTTACAGTATTTACATGGAAACAGTTTTACATGGAAACTCGGAAACTATACCTGCAGTGGAACACTGGACAACAGCGGTCTTTGCAGGAGATATGTTAATACTGTGTATAAATTTTTACAGTTTTCTAAGACCTGGAAGTTGGATCTGCTCTAATCTGTACTGAATAATCAAGAAACCACCTCATTCCACTAGTCTACTGGTGTTTTGTTGTTGTTTTATCTGAAGCTGGATGGCAGTGTACAATAATGATTTACACTGATTTTAAAGACTAAATTCTACATCCCTTGAAATACATTTTATTCAGCATTTAGAGTAGTTAAAAATGCCATGAAAGTAAATGACAGGTAGTGTTTTGGACCTGTACATAAGTTTAAAACACCATAGAACAATTTTAGACTGCTATATTTAATGCTGAATATGTTATTCATGTTACTTGCAAAACTTATAACTCAGCCTGAAATAATACTACGTACATATTATTTCTCTGAAATAAACTGTTTAATCAATACAGTAGTTTATACCCAATTATTAGTTTACTAAGTTATATTTTAAAATAAGATTATAATTAAACCGGTAATCAAAAAACATTTTTTAAAGCTTAAAAATAACGAAGAAACAATATACTAAGAGAATAAAAAAACAAGGTTACTTGAGCTACTTGTACTTCTAAACGGTTTATTACCCAGTCACGTAATAAAGAACACTTTTTGCATATATTCAATTTAACCCACAAAATAAGACTAATGTGACAATAATAATGATATTTTCAAAACCTATATTCATGGATATATTACTGTGGTGTTTTTGTTATTCAATAGTTCTATATCTGGGTTGAGAATGAAAACACCTACCCAAATAAATCGCTACTACAAAATAAACAAATTAGCCAATCAAACTAAACGTACATTTTGTATCTAAGAAAGATGAAATGAGCAAACCAATCGGTGTGACGTTTGCTTTGTAGTTAGGCAGACATAACACAGTCGTCCAATCACAAAATAATCTGAAGGGATTTTTGCTGTTTATTTGACTCAGGTACTTTCTTTTTCGTTAAAAAAAATAAATAGTGTCGTTATTTTGCGTCTTGATGAAAAATTATGTAAGTTTTAATTAATTATTAAGTTTTATTACAAAAGTATTATATTTTCTTGATACCAAAGCTACTGTTTATGGTTTGTCAACGTAGCTAACTAGCTAGCTAGCAGAAGGGCCATAACTAGCTAGCTGTCTGTCCTTACTAGCTAGCTAATATATTGACAGGCTAGCAAGGCGTATGTCGTCAGTTGCCGTCGCATTATTTATAGCTGTTTTTGTGCATAAATTACACGAATGTCTATTTGTAATCAACAACATGGCGTTTCTAAACGACGGGAACATGTCACTAACTTAGTTAGCAACGTCTGTCGGCCTAACGACGTTAGCCAGCTAGCTAGCTAACTTGCAAGCTAGCTAGCTAACCTGGACAATGCCGAAGATGGCATGTTACGTGCGATTCTCTGCTCTTGCAAAGAACACTAGACACAGCACGTGTGTTATGTGTGAATTGTAATCATTCAGCTACATTCAGAAAAGAGGTACGAAGGACTGGTCTTTAACCAGTAGGTTTTGGAAACAATATGCATATCACGGGGTAGCAACGAATATCGTGTGTGTGTGAATTGGTTTAACGTTACCTAGCTAGGGCAGCTAGCTATTTGACAAATAACGGTGTAGGTACTTAATGTTTTGACGCGTGAACTAGCTGTGTGGCTTGCTACGTAGCTAGCTACCGTTTGTCATTTTAGACCTGGCGCTCACTAACCGGCTAAGACCACGGATGTTGTGGCTATCTAATATCCGCGGGGTGTGTATGTGTGTGTATGTATGTGTGTGTGTTGGATTGGCTGAGCCATGGCAATAGCATGCCTTTCTATCCTTTCGGCGTAGCAGTTGCTTGGCGATTGATCTTACAACAGCTCCATGTGGCTGTATTTTGTGAATGGGAAACTTGTTACGCTAATGAGAGCCCCAATTAGACACTCATCAACTGTACCCTATTTGTTTTTTCTCACTCGATGTTTTCCCCCTTCTGCCAATGCGTTCGAAATTGTGTATTTTCAACTTTAGCGTAGAAATACAAGTTAAATTAGGATCTCGTTGAACTAGTCTGCCACATGTCATTATTCAGACATAATTTTAAAACGTATTTCTCTTACAGTCTAAAGTATTGGAGTCGAATCAGGATACGGAAAAACAGAAAGCAGAGAGAAAACAAATATTTTATTCGCGGTCTGTACAAAGATATTGGAGAAATACCCTACTGTAAACAAATGTTTATAGTGTGGAACTGCAGGTGGTTTAAATGGCATCAAAACGTGTTTTTGTTAAACATTTAGAATAAATATCTGAAATGGCAAAAGCATATTAACAATAATTTAACGTAACTGTTCGTGCACATACACTGTGCTGCAGTGGTTGATTTTGGACATTCTCATGATCACATTACAAAAGACGCTTCACAGTTGCATATAAGAAGTATATAATACATTTTAAAAACGAAACCCCAGAGCTCCCATTCTAGAGGGTCCTGAATGCAGTTTGTTCCTTCAGTGTGGTTAACCCAGAATGGAAGACCAATTAAAGACAGATGCCTCATCTGGGGAAGGGGACACGGAACCCAGCATGCTGCTCAAGAAACTAAAGAACAACATTTCGTAAGTCATTGCTAACTTATCTTTTTTTTTTTTTAGCTAAATGTTTCAAATGTTAAAATCTATGAGTTTCACTGTGGTTTCAATGCAGCTCTTCATTGTCTGTCTGTTAGACAAATACATGGGTACATTGTTACTACCGTAAACTGTGACCATCAGTACACATTAGTAAATACATTATAGTAAATTCTAACAACAACTTTAACCTCTCTGTCTGTTTTCCACAGTAAGTCCGTGCAGAATAAAGTGGACACTATTTTGGTAAGTAGTTTGAGAGAATATACTTTGAAGCTGAGAAAATGTGCCTCCCCTACAGACTCTGTTCTGATAAATCTCACTCCTTCCTTGATGCGTCTCAGAGAGATGTACAGCAGTTCTCAGACAACGACAAGCTCTACCTTTACTTACAGCTGCCCTCAAGTCCAAGTGTGGGAGAGAAGAGGTGAGATTAAGCACATTTATACTGAGATCCTAATGTGACGTAGATCATTGGGTGAGCTGGATAATTAAAAACATATAACATGTTAATAGCTATACATCTTTAATAGTTAATCTAAAAATTTGTAACAAGAATGTAAATTTAAACTATGTTGCATATTATTTTAGAGAGATTTTAGAAACCCTAAAATCATTGTAATGCTTAGTAAGTAGAGGCTGGACGTACTCGCAGAGAAGTGCGACTTTTGTTTAGAGCAAATCAAAATCGTAGCTATTAGAATGGTCTGAGTTCAAAACCCCATAGGAATAAGAATCTGAAATAGAACCAGAATACACGATAAACATTAGCAAACAAAATGTGACAACCAAACACAGGAATAACCAAGAACTAAACTAAATCAGTAAACAAGAAAGTACACAGAGCATGAACGAATAACATGCAGAACTTGATGCATGTAACAACTCAGGCTTACAGGTTAACAGGAATACAAGATAACAAAAGCACAGTATAACATGCTTAGTGTAATGACGAGCAACAAGATGTCAATCTTAAGCACACAAACTAACAAGCACTAACAAAGTCTTATTTTGTGTGGTAGCGACTCCAATTCGGTCAACACGACTGACCAGCTACACACCTGCAGTTGGATTCGAAGTCACCTGGAGGAACATGCTGACACCTGCCTACCCAAGCAAGATGTTTACGAGACATACCGGTGAGATATGCGTTCAGCCTTTTTTATTTGCTCAGTATGCAGTTGACATATTCAGATTATTGTGGGTCCAGGGAGGGTATGTGAAGGTGCAGGTTTCATCAGTCAAATCTTTTGTGTCCACCTAAAATAAAGTGGAGGTTGCTCCAGCTCATCAGCCAACTATGAGGTTTTTATTGCTGAGTTGAGTGTATTTCAGCAGATGGTGTGTAGAGCATGTGGACTGAGCCTGGGAGTTTCTGGTAGAGTCTCATTAAGGGTTGCTTTCATCCTTGCAGGAAGCACTGTGAAAACCTGCAGCAGAGGCCTCTGAGTGCTGCAAACTTTGGCAAGATTATCAGAGACATCTTCCCCAATATCAAAGCGCGGAGGCTGGGAGGCAGAGGACAGTCCAAATATCCTTCGGCAGTGTCTGATTCTCACTCAGAAAAAAAAACAACCACTTTCTAGCTGTGACTCGAAGCTCATATAACAACAGTATATTCTCATTAAGGTTCTGATCTGTTTTTGTCATTTTACATGGAGGTTAAAATGACTCGGCCATGTTGAATGTACAAAAGCAGCTCTTTTAGAATCACAGTCTCAGTGGTAGTAAAACTGCTTATACTGTATTATTGAAAGTGCTGAACTGTGGTACAGCAGCTGTATTTTGTATGGCTGTGATGTGTGATTATTGCAAGGTCTGATTATGACTGATTACAAATGTTGTCATTAGGGTCATGAAGGTCTTGTGATTCAAGGCCACCATTACAGCTGCGTTATTCGGTCTTGAGAGCTGATGAATAAGTAGCCCTAGCAGTTTGCCTGTATTGATATGATACATCTGATTCAGGTCTGATTAATTGTATTTCACTGCAGAGTGTCTTAAGCATTGTTCCTTGACCCTACTGGTGACACATATTGCTATAGTGGGATCAGAAGGAAGACGGTGTTAAATATGCCATTATTACCCAATCTGGACCTTAAGAATGACCCGGTATGACCCTCTTTTTGCATCTCTCACAGAGCTGTTTTTCACTAAAAGGTTGTACAAGTTCATTTTCATAACACTGATCAGACACTTGGGTACGGACTGTGCAGTTTAGATGCATATATATGTCTAATTTGTGAACATGGCAAACAGCAGTTACATTAATTAATAATAGGACTAAATTTGTAATTATTAATATTAAAATCTATTCATAATTAGGGTTAATTAGACTAGTCTTGTAATAATGGAAAAACAAGCTACAGAAACTCTTGGCCTGTTAGTTTTTGCACATTGCACAGTTCTTGTGCATAAAATCTAACAGCTTTATACTAAGTTTAGATCATTGGAATAATAACCGGAAAAAGTATTTTTCCCCACATAGTGACTGCTGAGCTTCGTCTCCTTTTGCTAACGGTACCTCTGTGCACGAATGCGCTTGCTTGCAGTCAGAACTGACAGAACTGGTGCAGACGTACAAGCAAGAGGTGACAGAGGCTGCGTGCGAGCTGATCTGTGACTGGGCCCAGAAGATTCTCAAGCGCTCCTTCGACACCGTGGTGGAGATCGCCCGCTTCCTCGTCCAGGAGCACATCGTGAACCCGCGCTGCAGCCAGGCCGAACTCATCACCTCTGCTGCGTTGGCCGGTACGTGAGCGACGGCGGTGACTAGCGAGCGTCTCGTCCACGGCGAGCACGCCGGATACGTATATGCTGTCTACGGGTGGTCATGACGCTGACTGCAAAATCTGTGGTGGTGTTGCATATCACAGGAGGTCCCGCAAAGCCACATAAGGTGATCAAAAAGACTCCAGCTACACCCAGAGCAGGTGGAGGAGAGGAAGACTGCAGTAGCCAAGATGCTAAGGTATTACACACCAGTGCGAACGGGGGTTTGAATGTCGGTTCAGGGGAAAAGGTCTCTTTATTAACATCTTTATTGACTGTTTCTAAAGCAGAAAGACAAAGATGCTACAGAGCAGGTGTCGCCTAATAAGCTGTCACAGAGTGACAAACCCGCCAAAGGGGCGGAGCCATCACGGCCCGTGTGCCGAGAGCAGCAGGTGGAGGCGCTGATGAAGAAGCTGCACCCACTGCTTCCAAAAGACGGATCCGTTCAGGATAAAGCCCAGCTGTCCCTGCACTCGTCTCCTCCTGCTTACACGCCAAACGACTCGAGCAGCGTCAAGGTGACCGTTCCCATGCTCCCGGTGATGATCCTCCCCTCAGGAATGAGCCTCTCCTATCCCGACAAGAGCACCTCGGTCACGGCCTCCACCTCCGCTGCCCCCACGCCCGTGGTGCAGAGAGCCCGGACAGCACCGCCCAAACGGGGCCTGGACACGCCTGCTGCTCCCGCGCGACCAGGCTCCGCCCCCGGCCCGCCTCTGAAACGGAAACGAGGTCGTCCCAGAAAGCCCCGGCCCGATGAGCTGCCGGTGCCGGCGGCGGCTCAGAGCCCCAACCCTACTCTGCTCGCTAGAGGGGTGATCCAGAAGGCGTCCACGGTCCCTGCCCAACCCTCACAGGTGATGGAGATCGTCTTGCAGGACCAGCGGAGCCTCCTCCTCTCCCCGCAAGAGGCGGTGGACACCGAGTGCAGGAGCGTGGTGGTGAAGTGCCAGTCCGCCCCTGACGTCCCACCCGAGGCCAGGCCCATCCTGCTCCTGCAGGGCGACGGGCAGCCGGCGTACGAGGTCAGCCGCGCCATGGTCATCCAGCGGGCACCGCTCTCGCGTGAGGGGCGGGCCACCGAGCTCTCCGCCGCCCAGACCTCCATCGCGCACCTGCCTCCGCCCACTTTACACGAAGACAGAGGAGAGGTGGAGATCACCCTCACCCCAGTGGAACCCCAGGTCCACCCCTTGCTCACCGCGGCCGCTGTGTTCGCCCCCTCGGCCGGAGAGGCCCCTCACCCCGAAGGTCCGTAGCGATAGCTGCCGAGACCTCCGATGTCCGACCTCTAACTTGAGTGTGACCTCTAACGTGAGGGTCTGTGGCCCTGTGAGCCTTGGTGTGCGTTGCCTTTTCAGTGTACCTTCAATGACTTGCATCCGAGCACGTCGAAACTGAGCTGTTGTGTTACGGCTGAGTTTGGACTGCAGTTGTTCCACTGTGTGTCTCTTTGTTGAAGTAGCCTTGTGTGCTGCTGTCTGAGAGCTCCAGAGCCTTCACGCTGTCTGGCTTTGCTTCTGTCTGCTTCCCCCGCAGGCCACTTGAGCATGTTCTCCTGTCTCCCCCGATGGTGTCTGATGAGTTGATTAGTAATGATGGCAGCAGTCCAAGGCACAGAAATCGTATGGCAGATCTGACCATCTCTTGCTGAGTTCTGTTACTCTTCCACTGCCAAGAGCCTTATCCCCCACCCAGACGGGTTTCAACAGACTGAATCAAGCAGAAGGAAAGAAGTGAAGCTCTGGAGGTTCAGGTTGTTCTAGGCTTGCGTTAAAACTACGGAGTCATCAGGGCAGCGGTCTGATGTCCCAGCAGGACTCCTTTAAACAGAGGAATGAGTGATTTCATTGACTCCTGGTGACCATATGAGATTTTGTAATGTCTTTGTTAAAAGACATCGGCACAATTCTGGACAGGATCAACCCGAATATGAAAAAGAGGTGGTGGTTTTTAATACTTTTAGTGCAAAGTACTGTGTAAAGACACCATGGATTTATCAAAACACACTGACAAATAACAGACCTATGCCAAGAGGTTTTCAAACCCATAAATGACATCCTAAATTAGTGTAGGTCAGTTATGCTCTATGGTATAGAGATCACATGACTGCAGAAAAAAAAAAAAGAATGGGGTTGGGTGATGAGATGCAGTCAGGGCTAATGAGCAGTAACCACGGTGATGCCATGTGTCTGTGTATGTGGGGCCACCTGAGGACACGCGGTCTCTCGATGCCATAACCGTCTTTGCATGTTCGTCTTTATGGTTAAGGATGGTGAACTTTTGGGGCTGCTGTGTATTCTATTAGTTGTTTAGATGACATGGAGTGGAATTACGGGTTTGTAACTTCAGGGTTCTGAGAGCTTAATTCTCCCCCTCCTCCTCTCAATGGCTGGACGAGGGTTTTCCCCTCTTGTGTTCTAAGATGTTATTTCTTTTAGTGGATGTTGCAAAGATAAAAAAAAAAAAAAAAAAAGATCTCTAGGTCAAAGGATGTATAGTTAATTGCCAAAAAAGGCCAGACTTCAAAAGTCACTTTTTAAATCATATGGTCAAGTTGACGGATGTGAGCAGTCTGTTCTGCATTGCAGTCTGGCATCCAAAAACATTAAGCACTTACGATGTATATAATTTACCTGTGAACCTCAGTTAAAGTGAACATAGTCTGGCACAAGACCAGTGTGGGATTTATGCTAGTAAGAGTAAGGCTGTGTAACAGGATGAACTCAATTGCAATGAACTTAAAGGGCTGATGAGGGCAGAGGTTTGGCTGCGGCACTGTAAGTGCTCTCTTACCGGGTGCTGGGATGGGGACACACTGCAGGGCACTTGCCTCTTGTTTGACCTTGTTGCCAGATTGCCCTGTTCCAATTCAAACAAACAACCCTTTCCCCCTTGCCCTTGAGCTTAGGGAGCATGTGCAGAAGTGTAATTTAATTTGTGCTGAGTGCTTGCAGTATAGTCCCTAAGAAAAGGCAGCTATGTATACAATCAAATGAACTGTTGAGGAAAGCTAATACAGTGAATTATGAATGACTAGAAGTGCTGGATTAGCTAGCAAATGGATCCAATGTCTCCTAGTTAAATTATTCTAATTAGGCTTCTAATTAGTGTTTTTCTTACTAATGGGACGCATATCAATACAATTAATATATATATAAATATAAAATGTATATTTAGCAATATTAAAAATGTGTAGATGTACTTTATTTGGGTAATGCAGTTGATATGCACAACATGTAAAACAATTATTGCTCCAGTTTTTTTTCCTTTTCTAAATTAGAGAAAGAAAAACTGCTATTGAACAACCTGGCAGGTGTAGTTTTAACTGTGTAGTTAGAACTTCATCAGGTGTAGTTTTAACTGTGTAGTTAGAACTTCATCAGGTGTTTATTTCAGCTGTCAGTCAAGTTAAAAGACGCTGCACTGGATTATCCATCGGTGAAATGATTCCTATAATCTGGGGTTGTTTAAACTTCAGTGGATGATCTCACATTCAGCGTTCATTGCAATTGACGCCAGAGGACTTCGGTACCATTGTAAATGGATTCAGTTTTTTTTTTATTAACGTTTTCAAAATGTCATGGTCACGATCACTACCGCCAATGATACTACATTAAAGAGCCTCTACAAGGTTGTGCAAAGTGACCTTGAAATCAAGTCTAAATTTGGGATACCAGTGTAATTGTTGCAAAATGTGTTCTTCCTTTGATATTGAAATTGTGATGTGGATGCAGATATTCATAGCTTTGATGCAGTGATGATCTCTGAAAGGTAGAGTAAGAGGAATTTTCAATTAAAACATGGTATGAATTAATAGGACATAATGGCCACTGGTCTGGAAGAACCTCATGGAGATCCATGCATCGTACTTCCTGCTTCAGCCCTGAGCTGAATAGCCAACCATGTGACGGCAGGCTCAGAAATAGGGTGTAGTGACAAGAGAAAAACAAATGATTATAGTTAAACTGTATTGAACAATTTTGTTCAACAGTCTGTCCATATTGACAAAGTTATACTGTCATCATTTAGCAAAAAAATGGTAATAGAATATATGATGATATATTAATAACAAACCAAATACAGAACAAATTATTTGACATGATTACATGGTGGGTTTATGATTGTAGGAGTTGGTGTCCAATGAAAAGCCAAGAACGGGTTTATCCATCGTGATTGTAGCATGCAGTCATTTGATTTAGCCACACTCAGAGATCAACTGCATCTTTCACTTCTTCATGGTGATCATTTTTCATAAACAAGACTTTCTATACATCTGCAGAGAAGTGGTGCTTTATAAGACGTGAAACATGAAGGCAAAGCCACTTTTTTCATGCTGAGGTCCATGAAGCAAAGGTAAAACTTTAAGTGCAGTGTGCAGCCTTAACATTTAGACTTCAGTATTGAATTTGTTCGCGTTTTTCTCTATACGACATTGGTACTATGATTCATTTGTTCATTACTGACATTTGGAAATATTTTTTTTGCAGTAAGTTCATTGTTTGTCTTTGTGCCACAATAGAAACCAGTGTGTTCACACAAAGCTTTAAAAAGTTCCAAAATCTGAAAAACCCACAAATCAGGAAATAATTTCCTTCCTGTGGCTGTTTACTGACATCCTGACCACATATGCTATCATCTTATATTCCTACCTGCAAACTGTGAAAGAAGGGTTTATTGAGTATGATTTGGTAGTAGCTAAGGATGTGAGAGGAGGGTAACATCACAAAACACCAGCACAGATCATCTCCTGGTCAGCTGTTTACAGTGGTTACTTAGCAACACCCAAGCTTTGACCAACCAATACCTTCTTATTGTAAAAACACGTCTTTCCCTCATGACTTCACGGTGTTTTTATGGGTCAGGGATGGTGGGAACTCTGGTAAGAGAACCCCATCAGCACCAAGCAGTGTTAGGGTTAGGGTCAGAAACATACACCATCAGAAGATGGTAGATGTCTACTGCTGCAGTCAGGCAAGTTATATGAACCTCAAACATGGGGTTGGAAGCAGTTCAGACTCTTGAGGAACTAAAGAGGGCCCGCTTCAATATCAAAGCACAGCGACGTAGCGTGGAAAACCGTCGGAGGAATGGAAGCGCCATTGGAAGGCGTTGGCTGGCTCTGTTGGATATGACAGAACTCAATGGCTGGCAGGCAGGACCCAGAGAGGTCATGGCAGAGAAAGGGGTGACAAAAGAATTGCTCTGTAAGAAGTGGTATATGGTAAGAATACACTGTAAATCTGTAGACTGGACAGGTTTAGACTTTTTTCCCCCCCCAAGTACTAATGGCAGTTTTCAGTGTTTTAGTCATTTGTCATGCAGTATGATGAAGGAGCACAGAGGTAATGGGAAACACACAGGTCTGATTGCTAAACTTCTTGGAAGAAGCAGAGGTGATCACAGAGAAGCCCCTGCTTTCCCCAGTCCTGGTGCCACCAGCATATGAGTTATACAAGTAGTAGTAAAATACCTCTAAAGCCAGTGGGAAAAACTTTTAAACTTCATCTCAGCTTAGGGTGACTGAAAATAAAACAAATGGCTAGGTTGGTTGTTTCTGGACAAAAATGTTGTATAATGAAAGCATTTTTGTCATTTCATGGATCTTGTCAACAGTCAGATATATGGTGTTGGTTCATGGCCAAATTTAATTTTTAAATGACAACAGCATGTGAACAGTTTAGTATATCGTGCCTCATACATGCCAACGTGCTCTGAAAGCATCTTTTTTTATTTGTGAAATAAGGATTAAACTTGTGAACTTTTTACTTGTCCAAGGTTCTCAAAAACAAACAACAACAACAAAAAAAAAACAAATCAAAACTGTTGCCCCTGCCTATAGACCAACATAACTGTACACTGAAATGTATGTATGGTAAATATGGTCCTAATTCATTTTGTTGACACTATCATAAAGAGATCTTTTCTTGCTAGTATCATGTAGTGTTCAAACCAGCTGTGTGATTTGCTTTGCTTCTGTACTATTTAATCCCCTTTTGGACAATTTTAAGTTTTATATGCAGTAAATGTTGATTTGTCAAAATGTCAGTGATACGCTGTGAGCTTTACATGTTGCGTTTTTGTGGTGTTTCATGTTTAAGACAAACTGAGCACCGTCGCCAGTATTTTCACCCATGCATGTTTTGTGTAACCAGTATGCACCAACCAATCATGACTTGAGGGTTTGGGGGGGGGGGGGGGGGGGGGGGGGGGGGGGGGGGGGGGGGGGGGGGGGGGGGGGGGGGGGGGG